>MU127813.1:120218-167373 GCA_014904975.1 Marasmius fiardii PR-910
AAAAAAAAAAACACGTGGTCGTGCTCACTGAATGGACGTCCACCCGTTAACGATGGGGGAGTTTTTCATACCTGCAGAGCAGAGTCTATATATCGATGTCCGCGTTCAGCGCGTCGGCTTGATCACCGTACAATCAGAGCTTTTCAATGATCCAGTACGGGGGATAATCGATAATGCCTAAATCGAAAGTACAGTACGCGATTCAGCAAACATTGAACGAGGAAGAGACTCGCTTTATTGGTTCCAACTCGTTAACCCATCTATCATACAGTTATTCTATCTGGAATCTGGTGCTAGTATCTGTGAATAGAGGGGAAAAAATGACAAATCGAATGGACAAAAAAACCCTTGCAGAGTAATGCACCCCGGGTCGGTCAGTCCGTTTTTCAGATTGTGTTCGGGAGATCGGAAACGAGCAGGATGAACTCCTTCCATTTTGCGACATGACCTTTCACCTCCTCTACAGAGACTAGGTTTGCATTGAAGTCGGCACTTATGTCTATGATTCCTTTCCACGAAGAGACGCGGAAAAATCTTGAAGACATTCATCAGTTGAAAAATCGCGTTTGAAGGATCAAAAAGACTTACGGTCCAGGATCGGTGCGATTCAGCGCTGTCCAGAACTTGGTGATACTGACGATATTTTTACCAGCACTATTTGCGAACGTAGCATCCAGATGCTTTTCTCCTATGCCATCGCTCGAGAAACTGAAGCATTGATTCGGGGGAAACCTAAAGAGAATTATCAATGCGTGCTGAAAATATGATATAAAAGCACACGCACATTCCAGCTGCCACTGCCCCACTGACGACTGCAGCGAAAATGTCACAGGCAGGAGCCATGATCGCAAGGCGGGAAGGGATGTTTTTCTCTGCTTCATAGGATTTACGAACATCTTTGAGAACCTTGGCGAGTAGATCCTTGTCGAGTGGTGGGCGCTCTCCCTCTTGAGTGACAAATAAGGCGACTGGAACACTCGACTGAGTGATACCCAATGCATAACCGGCATATCCGTCGCGAGATGAATAAGGCTCCCTCAATCGATTGCGGCAATTGGCGAGGCTGAAGCAGTTGAGAAGGAGATGGGCATCTTCCTTTTTAGGGGGATGATCGAAGATAGTTGCCATAGCTAGGGCAGCGTGAGCTATCACGGTATTAGCAACATTATCCACGGATCTTGAAGACACGGCGTACTGAGATGAGTGACGCTGAACTTGTTACCCTCCGATGTGACGCGTTTGAGGCTCTCGAGGACTTTCTTACTCTCTTCTTCAGTAAACACAATCTCTTCACGGCGGCAAAAGGGCCATCCTGGATCGGCATCTCGAGGTCGGAATCCATATGGTTTCTATGAAAGAATCACGTCAGATCGCAGGGAGAATAGAGAATTGAGGACCACGCACTTTGCCAGCTTCTCCTATTGTTTGCAATACCATCCCTAAACTACCGTAAAATGGGTGTTGGAAGGAGGGCTCTTCCGATGAGCCCGGAGCAATTGGAAGGGGCTCCGAGGGATCTAGAACAGTGAACGCCGACGGAGGTAGATTGTCAAACTCCTTTCCCCACTGCAGGCTTGCCTTCACATCTTCACCACTCACTGCTTTGACTAGCCCCTTGAGATAGGCATTGGTGATAACCTTGAGCGCGGTCCCATCGAAGGGTCCGTGATGAGTATGAAATAGGAAGCCGGCTTTGGCATTAGGACCAGTACTGGAGCCGCTCTCTACGGCAAGATGCATCCACGTATGATCTCCTGTACTGGATGGGACTTTTTCCTGCCCAAGTTCACGGCGAAGAGCGTCAAGATCGAGTGTGTCTTGGGTGGTCACCGTCAGGGTACGATTGGCCCACTTATCGATCTCGGCGGACGTAGCTGTGTAATACGCGATAAATGGGCGGTTTTCTTCATGATAGATAGAGGCGGCGACGGTAGGAATGTTATAACGGAGACTGATCCAAGCATCACGCGAAGCCTGGACCAATTGAGACTGGGTCACTGGAGTGGAGAGTTCAACGTATGTGCCGAAGAAGAGTGTTTGATCTCCCTTGAAAAGCCGGTTCCACTGGTCTTGGGAGACTTCACCACCACTACAAGGACGCCCACGACCAACTGCACCGTCTTTAGCGGGAATTTCTTTCCATTCGTATTGGCTGAAGTTGATTTTTGTGAGAAGCTGTTCTGCGGACATTGTGGATGACCACTTCCAGCGGTGTCCAGGCGAGTCTACTAAATATGATGAACGGGCGGTAATCATTAAGGATAAAGAATTTAGTGGGCCGAGCAAGCCGATTCTATTACCGGTCGTATCAGCTTCTCAGTGATCATCAAATGAAATGGGGCTCAAACGTAAGCTCTGATCATCATGACCTGAGGGTTCCTTGAGCGAAGTTATTCTCGCAACGTTCAGCATGATTTCTGTATATACGAAGGAGGAACCTGTGTTCCTTCCATCGCCGCCCAACAGCTGCCGCACAAATTATCCTCTTTCAGTATACACTGAGTCAGCTCCGAATATGAGTGCCCAAAGCTCACTGTTGATTCGAGCGGGTCGGATCGCTCAGAGTAAGAAGCCGTTAGACAGAGAGTGCGACCAGAAGCGCACCTTCCTTCTCAGTCATAAAAGTACAGCCGCGGGACGCGTCGTCACAAACCTTTACCAACGGAGAACAGTGGGCCAAAGCTTGCTATCCAAGTCAGTGAAAGCCGAAAGCGCTGACTACAGGTTCTGTACAATATTGATGGAATAACTACCACTCCACTAATCTGCGGGATGCGTTGACACACTACCAGTATTACACATGATAGGTATAAATATTCAGAATCAAATACTTAATATCTGATAGTATGAAATTACACTCGAGATTGTGGGTGCATTCTTTCGACTGTTAGCCTGTCGCCGAACATCGTTCATCATATTGCTGCTATGTTCACAATGGAAGTAAAAATAAAACTTCCAGATACAGCATACATCAGAGATGGCCGTCATTGATAGTGGTAGAACTTGAGAGAGGAAAAGATGGAGTGATACCACTGATTCAGCGGCGCCTCCAAATGGCGACAAACGCTCCTGTACTTATAGCAGATATGGCGGTTGCCAAGAGAGAAAAAATGGATTGGAACTTTGACCTGGAATTCCCATGGAATTGAAAAATCACTGGCAGTTGCGAGTCGTACGAGAAAAGAGTGTCGGGGAAAAGAATATGCGGAGTCGTCGAGAGCAGGAAGTGTAAACTTGTCAAGCAAGGGTTCGACAGCATCGTACCGTCTAGGGCGAATTTCGGACCAAGCCAAGTAACACGAGGTCATGTGGTGGACGATATCAGTGTCTATCTCGTTCACTTCCGATAAATCCAGCTTGAACCTTTTGAAATCGCGGATTCCACGGCCGCGGTAATGTTGGGGTGCACCGTCAGAGTCGGAATAGAATGTAACGGAAAGAGAGGCTTTGGGCGTCGAAAAAACCGTTGCCGCTGAGAGATGGCCAATCTCCGTCGCCAGAGAGTGAGGCAACCAGTAGACCGATATCGAACCAAGCTTCTAGTATTGGGAATCATCGACAAATGGTAGAGTCGCATTCCATGGTTCATCTTCAAGTAAGCGCCACCCAGCAACTCCATCATCTGAATTTTCCCCACATTCAGCGAAACAGAGCACGATCCGTTAATCCATGTTGGCATTGACAGAGGATCTCTAGGATATCATTCGTCAATCCCATTGATGTGAATCCGTTCCCACACATGTCTGTGTTCACGAGTCATTAGGGCAGAAGTCGAAGATGAGATAAGGACCTCGTCAGGAAGGCGGAGGAGTGGAGATGAAAGCCAGTGCTTTGGCGCTATTTGAGGTCTTCTTGTAGTTCTCTGGCTTGTTTTTTGCCGGTTGAGTGTTCTCGTTCCGAGTAACTTTTTGTTCGTAAATGGGGGGGTTGGACCTTCAAGCTACGGGGCTTCGCCAACACTCTCCCAAATTATTAGTAAGAAAACATACTGGCTTGCAGTTGTAGACTCACCTTGTGCATCCAAAAGTTGTTTGGGCACCTCAGTGCACCAAAAGGTAGGGATTCCGCCAAAAGAGGGATGGCGGGACGTCGGAAGCGTATTCCACGGTTCGACGGTGCTGACTGAGTTGATAGGCCAGAAAAATGTGTTAGTAAAGCACAGATTACCTGCAGTTGCGTATGCGTGTGTGGAGGTGCTCAACAGAGGTTGCGTAAGACCGGTGTCAAAGGACGGGTCCGGGTAAGTAAGTCACCGGTCAATTCGGTCATGCGATCGCCGGAAACCCAGATTTAAAATTCTTCTGTGCGCTTCGAGTGCCTACTTGGCTTCCGTCGCCGATGCACAAGAGAGTTCATACATCCAACTACATCGAATAAAATATATGAATACACTACTTTTGAAACTCAAGTGAAATAGTATCTACGTACGTACAATGTCCAAAAAAGAGCTGGGCAAAGGACGCGAAAACAGGCTTTTTGACGAAAAAGGGCTGCTCTCGAGCCGTTTTTTTCGCATACTCGAAGAATCAACAGAGAAGCTACCAAAGAAAGACCAATCAAAAAACATCCTAAATCAATATCAGCTACACGGAACTGACCATTGTGTCAAGTGGAGGGAACAGTTTCAAACAGTTAATGAGCCTCAAATGCTGCCTCCTTGGAAGCAAATTCCTCCATTGCATCCTTCTTGACCGGAGGAACTGTGTCTTTCATGAACAAGACAATCAAGGCCGAGAGGACACAAACAAAAGCAAAGAGGAACCAAAATCCTGCCGCACGGCCATTAAAACTGGTAGGGCCTCCATGGTTTTCCTCAACACTGGTTTGAATAGATGTAATTATTGCAACACCAGTGGCACACCCAAAATTGAGGACACAGTTGAAAATTGCGCCAACTGTGCCTGCAATTCGCGAAGGTGTCACCTTGAAGATAGTAATGCTGCAAGAGAAAGTGTCAGCAAGTGGCAATAACTCTGGCTTGTGTAAAGAAAACTGACTTGGCTGTAGTAAATGTAATTGACACACCAGCTGTTCCCACCAACACACCAGGGAATGCAAATCGCCAATACCGGTTGCTGGCAGAGGCAAATGGAAGTAAAACAGTGCCAGCAATGGTAACAATCAGCCCAGCACTGAGAACCCATTTCAACCGGAATGTTTTCTGCAAGACATCACTAAGGATGACCATAGGGATGCCCATCAATGCAATTGGCAAACTCAAAAATCAAGCAATGAATCAGAATCACCATTGAGATCTATGACCAGAATTTATGAAAAACCCACAAATGCACAGCAACCTTTACTGAAGACCATCCATAAACTTCTTGCCACAGCCAAGAAAATTCCAACATAACTGCACCCCACCATAGGAAGGGAAGCAAAGCAGTTGAAAGAAGAACACCAAAATTCTTGTAATGCCACATTGACGGTGGTCTGTGCATGGCATCAGTTGTCAAGGCATCAAAAGAATCACAATGAGTTATCTCACAGGGCAGCAATTTCCTCTGGTTGAAAGTAGGCTTCCCATACAAAAAATATGGCAGTCAATACAATGGATATGACAAGATTTGCAATGACTTGAGCTGATCCCCAGCCCGAGATGGATCCGGATGTCACTGCAAAGACAAACAGAATGATAGCAACTGCAATACTTGATATAAGAACATTATTGGGTGGTGACACAATCACAATACTCACTGGTCAGGATAGAGATACCTATGGGATCCAACCGCTTGACTTTTCCTGTAATAGACTCTGGAAGGCCCTTGGGAGAAGGAGCCTTCAGATGCTTCACATTGGGAGAACATATAAGTGCGAGTGCTGCTGCAACAATTCCTGTGATTGTAATGAAAAAGAAGACCCAAGGCCAGGTCGTAAATTCCACTAGCAGAGCGCCAATGAACAGTCCCAGAACTATGATCGCCGGAAAAGTTAAATTCAGTAGCTTTTTAATAACTCAAAACCCACTATTCCCGATTGCAGACGTTCCCGCAAAGGCCGCAATTGCCTTTGATTGTGTAAGTGGATCAGGAAACATGGAAATGATCAGATGAAGCGCCGACGGTACTGTGAGAGAAGCACCTAATGTTCGAGACAGCTGTCAGTAAATCATACGTTCAATTAGAAATCAAGACTCACCGATACCCATGAGTGCCCTCATAACTATGAGAGCAATCTGATTACGAACAAATCCGGCCACGAGAGCAAAGATGCCCATCAGCGCTGCTCCACTAGCGAAAACATAAGCTGAAAACGCATGAACCATATAGCGGCGGAGTGACTCGGATTATGAAGAGCAGCACTTACTGGCATTATAAACATCAGCCAATCTACCGCTCTGTAAGTTAAAGATTAATAACCGGGAAGATGACTAATTGAGATACATACAGTGAGCATAAAAGCTGAAAAAGTGAGTTGGTATCCGCTTAGCAGCCAGACGGAGTTGGCATTGGTGATCTTGAGGGCGGCAGAGATCGGGGGGATTGAGGTAAATAAAGCAGAGTTGTTGAAAGTGTCGAGGAATTGGGCAAAGCAGTAAATGGCGAGTAAAAGACCTTTCCGACCTCCCGGCAGAGAAGCAAGAGGACTCAATGGCTCGGAGGGGGAAGGAGATTCCCTGGACTCTGCATCACCTTTATCCTGAGGAGGAACACTGGAGAGAGGAGCCTCAGACATGACTGGGAATCAAGAGGGTGATGGTGAGAGGCAACGGGATCCTTCAACGATTGCTCAACGATGCTACCGCGATTCTCGTCATTTGTGCGCGGACTCATATTGAGGGCTTAGGGCGCCGACTCGGCAGGTTCGAAGAAGCATCAAAGCTGTCGTCCAAAAGAGGCAATTCTGTAATTGTCGGTTGAAGACCCCAATCAGCCATTAATTATAACAAGGGACGTGAGCCAAGTTTTCATCAGATGGTGTCCTGAAACGAGGTTTCAGAGGGACAGCAATCTGTAGGCGACGTGTCTGCAGTCCGGCCCAAGCAATCGAAAGGGTCGCTGGCTTGCCGGAAGAGGTTAAAGGACGAAAAAAATAGCAACGGCAATGAAGTCACCGTATTGCCAGAATTCCTACGATCAACATCTAGGCTCCATGGCCATCTGATGGTCAACCCGTCTTCCTGTGTCTTTGCCATCATAACTGTATATGCATGATCCTGCGCTTGCTTGACGATCATCTCGTTTGTCACACATCTCCTCTCGCGAAGTATCCGGGGCCGGTGATAGCACGAGTCTTGAAGCTATGAATAATTTGACGGAGAGATTCAAGCATTACTCACCAGCGGCTTCATGCCCGCTATGATTTGTTATTTAAATTAGTATGTACGTGACCTTCCAAAGGTCCCGGCAGCCTTCTCAAAACACTCATACACTGCACTGTGCATTTAGTTTCGATCCTGTATATGGAAGCCGACCCGATAAATCCGGTATCCTGCTGGCGTGATGTAAGTTACAAGATGATTATCCGAGTTCCGAAAGCTACGAGCAACTGGGCGCTTCGCCCCATGAGCTGATCACGAATCTAAAGTTGCATCGAAAAAAAAAACACAAGTAGGCGTGCGCTTCACAGTGTGACCTGATTACTAACCTAAAACGTAGGCTCGATTTCAAGTTCTCCTTTTTCGCATCACAAGCTAACCTCCAGCGCAATCATACATCTCGTTTCCACAATCGCAAATGGCCTTCAGACGCAACTAATTGGCCCCATTGAGAGCGGTACAAAGGCGTCGGCGACAAGCATGACATTGAAATCTTTGCCGTGGTTCAATCCGATCGAGCCAGAATTTCTCGGGGTAGGGAGAAGCACCTTAAATTATGCCGAAGGGTATAAGGGAACCTACACAACCGTTCCCTCTCTAATGAAACTGAGTCAAAGTGAGCCTTGAGGCGTCAGTCATACAATACTCGACGAGGAACAAGGTACCGTGGCCCAACTGTTTCTCCTCCTGATTACTTTCTGTGGTGCTCTTTGCATACCAGTGGGCAGTATCGGTCGAAGACGGAAGGTCTCCTGAAAAACATCAATTTCACCCCCTGAAATCAATTAGATCGAACGTACATAACTGCGCTTAACCAAATCAAGCTTTGCGAACTGACCCCGCTCTGTCGCCGCAGTCATTCAATCCAACACCACAGGAACGTTCTGATCAGTTCTTCCTTGGAGCTTGTGAAGCCATTCCGGGTTTGCGAGCAAGTAATACATGATATTGGCGAGTGCGAATGAGGCCGTGTCTGAATCAGTATATTCAGAGGCGGCGTCGTCTTTCTGGCTGTGATTCGCCACTTATTCTACGTGTAACGTTGGATCCATGTTGGTTAGTAGCTCAGAATAACCCGCGCGTCAGACCCAAATTTGACCCGAACGCCTTTTCCACGGTCAGCCCATCGCATTTAAGAAATAGTCAATCCAGAAACCTATATCTTTGCTTCGCGAAAGCCCTATTCCATGTCTTGTACGATCAGTGAACATGGCAAACAGGATCCTCCGAAGTCAGTTTGGAATTATGTTCAAGACTCGAGCCTTGAGTACTCCAAGGGGTCTCGCATCTGCCGTCCCACACGGTACAAATTGAAATATAAGGAGAAATTATGGGACTCTTAGGCATACTGCGTGCACCTCCAATCTCCGGGAGAAGGTGATGGCTTATCGGCTTAAGGATTAAGAAATTTGGAATGCATATGTGTGAGAGTTGATAAGTTTCACAACATACAAACTACCACATTGAATACAAAGCAACGTTTGTTTACGCGTAAGATCGGACTTTTTGGAAAATATTGACATGACTTGTGACTTGTCGACTTGTAAGGTTGGGAAAGGCGAAATCTTAAATTTTTGATGTAAAAAGCGAAAGATGGACCACGAACAGCATTACCGGACCAAGTACGTACACCACCTCATGAAAGTGCCACGGGAATCAATGTTTGATTTTGTCCTTGAGGGACCACGACAGCGGTCAGTTTGAGCCTTGATATAGCCCAAATAAATTGGAGATGTATACCAATGGCGTCTGTCGAGAACCCCATTGGAATCAATCTGGGATCAAGCGAGGCGTGGGACAGAGATAGCAATATGGAGCCGTGCATTCCAACCTGGGACGTCCGAGCTCACTTTGATTTACGGGGGTATTCCGTGGATACTGTTAGCAGTTGAATAATTTGCCGTGACTTATCAACCAGTAGTGTCGGCACCAAAAAGGGCAGCCCTAGTATAACATTGATGACTCACTTGAATCACCCTCCATGCTTGCTGCTCTCACAATTATCCAAGTAGGTATTTCTAGTGCTCACTAAGCCCATTCTGGTCAAAGGAAATGGAATTAGATGCACAATGCCCGTATTTCTCATATATTCATACAAGCTTGTACTAAATAAACAGATAGAAAACCTATTTCTGCTGTTGATTTAACTCATATTTTGTTGCAGTTATATGACTACAACCTTCAATTATACAGTACCTCAATCCTTGTCTGGTGGGTAAGACTATCCTACAGAGCTTGTTTAACAATACCAGGACTATAAGTCTTACCACAGTTTGGCAGTGGATATAAAAGGCTAACAGCCACTAGCTGACTTTTCCTGTAGGTTCAAAGACTTTTCTGATATCTCAGACCAATGCAAAACTCATGCTCATAGAATCAATGGTTAAATTTCCTGTGATCTGCCATTGTAAGTTGAAGTAAGCACAGTACGAGTCTTAGCATACCATAGAAATCTCTTACACTTTCTGTCCTCACAGCTCTTAGCTCTTACTCAGAATCAGACCCACTGTGACTTCATTACTCATTGACTAACTGATAGAATACATACAGGATACTCATAGGTATAAAAGCTTGAGTGTAAAGTGTGGCTAGAATGGTCCATTCTATTTCCTTTTTCCTACAAGAAGATCGACTCAGGCAGATTTCCAGATATGAACCTGTCAATACTGGCTTTGTGTCTCATTTAGAGCGATGTTTTACTGATGAGGTTCAAATCGATGGACAGAACTACTCATTTCCTTAATTCAAACAATGGAACTTGGTATTTAGATGACAGACAAATCTTGGAATTGACAGTTCAAACTTCAAGTCCTGCTCAACAGATACTATCTGAACCACATGATATTCACCCCCAGATGAAACCCTGTACTTCAACATTTAAATTTTAAACTTCATCAGAGCTACCTCTCCCTCCAAAAAACAATTCCCCCTGCTACACACCAGTGTTAGATGATGCCAATGCTAGGCTTTAACACATAAGTGCTCTTACAGTGGTTACATTAATCATTAATTAGATTCCTTGATTGGGTAAAAGAATTCAACTCCTATAGTTGCTATTGCATTTGCTCTATTTGCAAGCACTTAATGGTCCCTCTGTATAGTCCCTCTCCTTAAGATCTCATATATTTGAATACCCAGTCAGTATTATTCCATGCAAGCTCAAATTAGGAAAACTTGAGAAGTGGCTACCTTTGTAGAAGCAATTTGATTCATAGTTCCCTTTGCCCTGCAAAGGTGCTTAGCTATTATAATACCTATTTGGATTCTAATAGATTATGATTGCCCTTAAAATAAATACAAGTTATTCTATTGACTTGAGTTGAAAATAACACTGTAGGTTGAGTTCTTGCAGTGCAGTCTCCATAACAAATTCAGGCCAGATCTGGTGCTTATATGTATTAGTTATGCACTTTTCTGTCAGTATCCTGCGTGCTTTGGGTACTGTGCTAGCAGCCAGGTCAGAATTACTGCAGATAGGAAAGCATTGCCCCGTTATGACTTGATTTGCCCTAATGGTTGTTATAGTCCATGGAATTCTTGCTGTAGTACTATCTGGCACTAGGACTTATATGTTGTTATAGTCCATGGAATTCTTACAAACACAATAGGTACATGCAACCTGAGTTCTTTTTACACAGTTTGGAGTGAACATAACCAGTCATGGTACAAGTGGCTCTAAGCTCAAGAATAATTAATGACAAAGGAGATTCACAGCACAAGTTTGAGTTGCTTTTGCATGAGACATTTGGACAACAGACATCAGCAAAATGTCTCATAAATTAATGTCCATAATCCATTATAATACTGACCAGGCTTATAGCCGAATATAATATACCTGGTACAATTATTATAGCCAATAATCAGCCATAATAATTATTATCATCGGCATAAGTTATAATGCATAGAAATTTGGTAGCCCTACCTTGGCTGGCACACACTCAATTTGCACATACCATATAGATACCTGCCATGATGTATATGGTTTTGGCTGCCCCAAACATATGCATTATGATGCAATGTTCTGTAGTGACCAGCCCTGATGTTTGCAGCTTTCTAACTCTTTCTAGTTAGTAGTTGATTTGCTACTTATCTATTTATAACTATCCAGTCTTATTCATTGGAGTTTGCGCCCAGAGAGAATTAAACTCCAGACCTCAACAGATTGAAAAAGTGCTTCAGGCAAGTGTTTTAACCAACTGAGCCATCAGACCATTACCATTTTTACACAGCTAGCTTTACTTATATCCTCATTTTTTGGACTTGTGATAGGAAGTGGGTTGCATTGGGAGTACCTTGTGCACTCTTGCCTATGTACCCTCGCTCCAACATTGTTCTGTAATGAACTTCAAAGAATTTTTTTGCATTCAAATGACCCTGATTATAATGAAGCATAAAGGACCCATGAGAATTATGACTGATTACAATACATGGTAATATCTATATTTACTTATAATCATAGATAATACTTACAGTTCATTATAATGAGGGTGAGTCACTATAATCTATGGTTCTTGCTGATGGAGATTACTCAAGTGGCAAGCCAGATTTGGCAGTTGTTCCAGGCTGGGTATATAGTTTGAACAAGGTTACTCAGACATGGTGCAAGTGACTTTAAACTTAGGGAGTTTGTGAGAGGATAGCACATACATCTATACTCCTGTCAGCAGCTGAGTGAAGAAGCTCTATGTTTGATGGGTTCCTGTTATGCAATACAGTGTATTATCTATCCTCTGTTAATTGCTTGTAGCAATGTTTCTCCAGTAAGTTGTTTTTACATGGTTTTTGATTTTTCTCTTTGGTGCTGAGTGGGAAATTTTCATGGCAGCTCTGTGTAGAGTGCTCTTAATAGTGTTCTCTGTTTTATTTTTACTTACCCTTATATTCTCCTGCTGCTAGAGAGACATACACAGAGGAATTCTCTATTTAGCTTGGAGGTATGTATTCTGGTATTTTTCTGTGCTATCCCTGCATTTCTCATTCACTGACCTCATTCATCAAATTCACATCAGATTAGGGCAATACCAGTAAGCAACTGAGACTGACTTTGATGTAAGCTGATGCTATGTGTATCTTTCTGACCACTACAGCAATTCTCACCTTCATTTCTAGGACTTCAATCTTGCACTCTGACTGCAAGGACAGCAACTCTATGGTCAAACTTTCATACTGAGCGCAACACTGCTGGGGTAGATCTTAACTGCATGTGCTAGGGATGCTGGTGCTTTTTCAGCATTACAACTTCTTGATTTTACTATATCTGATTTTGGTTTTATCTTGATTTGAGTCAATGGTAAAGTCTCCTCCATGAACAGTGAAGAAGCAAAATGTATGAAAATGTCCAAGTCAGACAGAGGTTAGGAGTGGCCTCTACAGAGTGGGTGTTCCATTACTGTGTCAAATAGTAAGATAATAAAAGTGAGCTACATGCAAAAAAAAAAAAAAAAAAACGAAAGTTCTAGAAAACTATGTCATTAGTACATGTATAAATAAATCTCGAGTTTCTAATTGTGGTAGCTTTATACAGAAGGAAGAAATCCCACTGCTCTCCAGTACCGAATCCATCGCTCTACATCCTCGTTATCAAGCTGTGGTATATCTGAGCCCGATAGAATCGATGAGAACGTCTTTCCACGTTCCAATGAAACCTTTGGAATGAGTCCCATACTTTCAGTTGGACCACGAGAGGAAGGCGACAATCCTTGACGGAAAAAATCAATCAGTCGGACCGCCGCTACGTTCTCTCCATATTTCTGCTCCAGCTCTTGGGACTCCGTTGTGTATAGCCCAGCCTCCAAACGACGGAACCATTCAGGGTACGGTACGACAGGAACCTCCATTTGCCGGGCGAATTCGACTACAATATCTCTCCATTCAGCTGCTCGAGGATGGACCAGATGCACCGTTCCGTGGACTGAATCGAGCATTTCAACTACAACGGCCGCAGCGATGTCCACTGGCATCCATGCAACAACCTAAAAAGTCTGTCAAAACAAAAGGCAAATGCATATCAGACGCGAACCACTCACATCGTCGCCACCCGGTAGACAATTTGTAAACAGTGATGATTTTACCATAGCAGGGACCCATTGCGAAGTGTTCCATACCCCGTTCCTTCCACTTGTTAACTGACCAACACGTATAACGGCTGCTTTTAGTGGTGTCGTCTCAACGGCGTGGTTGATCAACTGTTCCGCTACCCATTTAGATTGGATGTAGCCTGACATGTCGGAAAGTTGAGTTCGCTTGAGATTCTCGAGAGATTCGATGGGTATGGGTTCTTCAGCGCCTGTGTTACCAACTAAGGAAAAAACCATGAGATTAACTTGGGTGACGGTGAAGAAGCAATCCTACTCACGTCTACATGTCCCAATGGTACTAATGAACAGAACTTTGGGCGGAATGCTACGCCTAGAACTCAAGGAAAGATCAATAAGGCTTCGAGTTCCACTGATCAAATGCTCCAGGGAGGCGATTTGTGACATGAAACCGGTATCCCATGCTGTGCATTCGCGTTAGTCCTCGTAGTCAGCCTCTCATTATCCGTTCGACGGACCTGCGTGTATAATCTGTTCTACAGAGCTCGATAACTGGAGTTCTCTGATATCAGCACCTAATTATAAATATCTGAAAATGTCAATGTTCACTTACAGCTGCATACTCCTCTTCAGTTACACCCAGACGAGGCTTGTCCATCTTGAAAAGAATTATCTGCATTTTTTCGGAGTGTAATCCTACCGAGGTGAGACCTTCCTCAGCAAATTTTTGCTCGAGCCGATGCAACTGTGCCTTCTTTGACTCTCCTCTGATTAGAACGTAGATCTTGCGGACATGCGAGGCATCGAGTAGGTGACGAAGGATGTGACATCCGAAGCCACCAGTCGCACCTGTCAAAAGAATTGTTTTCGACCGAGCTATAGAGGGGGAATCTGGTTCGAATTTCAGAATAGGGCGAAAAATGAAGGGCCGAGCCACGTAGGTGGAAAGCATAGCTCGCATGTCAGTCAAAATGCTTCCTAGATTGTCATACTGACTACGTGCAGATAGCTGGGCTCCTTCTCCGGAGTCAGAATTCCTTTCTGGAAGTCGATCTAGCAGACTCTGAATGTTGAGACGGTGAGAGAGCAGTTGAATTTGACTGAGATCGATTGAGAATCTCTTTCGCAACAGGAAGGAGAGCTTTGACGCAGATAGAGAATCTAGTCCATACGACGAGAGAGGAACTTCCGGTGACAGTTCTTCTTTTGGAACATCGACGCTTTCCAAAATCAGAGCCAAAAGTTTGTCCCGCATAGTTGAATCCTCCGTTGATGATTCGTTGGGTTGTGTTTCTTGAGGTAGTAGATGTTTCATAAGTTTGGTCGTCCCCATGACTTCACTCACTGCCTGCCATTCGAGATCGGGGACATATAAGGACATGATATGTCCATTCTGGAATTTACGGATACTGTCTTCCAACCATTGTAGCATTCCTGTCAGAGGACCATGAGAAATGACCGGTAATTCTGTACTCTTGTCCACCTACTTTCAACTGACACGTTCCATGAGGTAAGCCCGATACCATGGGATTCAGTAACCAGGGAGGTACCCAGAATAGGCGGGCACACGAAGGAGAACGCATTTCGCATGTTTCGAAGCGATCCATCTACTGCACACTTCGCCCTAAAGATCGGGATTGAGCGGGGGTGACTTCAAGCCAAAAATGTTTAGTACGCACGAGCAATAATTTGATTGACCTTCATTCCCAAACAACGCAGAGACAGATGAAAATGCAATCAGAAAATCTAAATCCTCTAAGCTCAAAACTGAGCCCAATGAATCAAGCACAACCGACGTCGCGTCCCGCACCTTTGTGAACTCACGGTCAGTAAGATTCACAAATGCGCCGTCAGCATTGGAAGTCGTGAGAAGGAAGCACGCGGCAACTGGCGGTGATGCGCCTTGCACGCACTTCCTAAGCTCGACCACGTTTCCAGCATCGAATTTGCTAAATCGCATATCCAGATCCTTGAGGGTCCTGAGATAATCAACAATCCTCAGAGCCCACCGATTTGTTTCGGACCGCAGGGACTCCAAACCTCTCCTGGATGTTAAGATTAGGTGCCGAGCACCATGCTGTAGAGTTTACCATCCAATTAGTAACTCGAAGAGCATACTAAACATTGAATAAACATCACCTACCTGGTACATCCACAATGCGATGTGAGCACCTAGACTTCCAATTCCCCCAAGTAACAAGTATGTTTTATCACTATCAAACATTGCAGTTTGATTTACTTCCATTCTATTTGCTGTAGAATCTAAAGACTTCAGATGGATATGGTTGGTAGCCTCCAGAGAAGATAAATGGGATAAGATAGATGGAATCAAGGGGATAGCTGATTGTAGAGCATCGCCGATCAAGCAAGGATCTGTACGGAGGATATGAGACAACGCCGTGGAGCCGGTGTTCCATAGGCAAAGTCTACCATGGTCTCCTCGCAAAAGAGTCCTAGCTATTTGGGCAAAACACAAATCTTCGCGGCCTGAAATCACCACATCGAAGGTGCCTAAGCAAGATAGCTGCAGCAAACCAATGTCAACATGAACATGCACCAGCTCGGTGTTCAGTGACAGGTAGACATGCTTCACTACTTGACTTATAACAGAGCCATCGTCCAGTAATAGAGCTCGAAGCACTGAAACCCGGTCTCTTCGTTTGAAAACAGAATATGATGGTGCAAGAGCTGAAACTACAAGACCCGGGATAGTCAATGCAAGGTTCTCATAGGTCAGGTGCACATCCAAGTCAATAGGTTGAACATATGCTGGATCCACATTGATGATGCCTTCTGGTTGCTCCAGAATGAAACCTCCAACTAAAGCACCAATAGAGAGCTGGGAGCAGGTAGTGCTCTTTAATATCCCAACAAAACTGTAGTAGCCCTGGAACTGAAATGTTGATAGAACTTTGATTTGTACCCCATTGAGTGGAGTCTGAGATGACATGGAAATGTGTGGCCCGGGACCTGCATGCAAAACCTTTGAGGAAAAGGAAACCAGCCTGGGAACCAGAATCTCTCCAGAGGATGAGATGACAAATTCACTTTCGCCACCTGAAAATCCTGATATGGCATGCAGCTTCTCTAATCTCCTGGGCTCATTGTATGAATCTGGGAAGAGAACTAGCCTGATATTCCAAGCTAAGAATTCTCTTCTTAAAGCACGGACCAGACCCATGGCTTCATCACCTGTTCTACCATGCTCCGAGAGAATCCACACATCTAATTCATCCCCAGGATCCAGACCACTCAAATACCATTGGAAGTCCATCTCGCAACCAGAAGTGTACCAATA
Organism: Marasmius fiardii PR-910; assembly: GCA_014904975.1. Classification (NCBI taxonomy): domain Eukaryota; kingdom Fungi; phylum Basidiomycota; class Agaricomycetes; order Agaricales; family Marasmiaceae; genus Marasmius; species Marasmius fiardii. The sequence goes on from MU127813.1 coordinate 136,810, forward strand.
AGTATGTGTTGTGTCCTCATGTCCACGGAAAAGCAAAGAGTCATTGTGTGGCAGGTATTCAGCAACCATCAATACATAGGGATAGACATGTTGGATGTGTGAGGTGTGGAAAGATGCATCAATGAAGGATGGTTCCCATTTGTTCAGTGCTTCTTGAGTATGGAGTAGATGTAGGGTGCCTTGTGGAGAGAGTAAATCACGGGCAAGAGAGACTGAATCCTCAATTGGAGATAGAACATTGGCCATCAGAACAATGTCAAAGGATGACTGGAGACCTTCCACATTGATGGTTCCATCTGAACTGACTGGGACTGAGTGGTGATATATTGTGTTGTTCTTGGTAAGGGTCACAGGGTAAGCACCTGTGTAGCAAGACACAGTTACATCATTCAATCCAATGAAGATCTGTGACAATGCAGAATCTAGTTCATCATCTTAACAGATAATTTCTGTAAATGATGGCTGTTAAAGCAAAAAATCACAATTAAAGCTTACTTTCTTTGTCACTCATAATAAACATTTTGATGAAAAGCTTTGTGTTCTTCAACCATAAAATAGTCTGTTGTAAGATATGGGCACATTCAACCATTGCATTGCCAGATTTCTTTGGAGAGGTGAGCATGGCAATGTGTTAATCACTGAACATACACATACCTGAACTTGCAGAGTGTCTTGTCCCAGGACTTCCCATTGAGGAATCCTCAATGGTTGCACAGGTTGATATATCAGTTCATGATGAACTGTTACATCTGGAAAGAAATTCAGATGGTGCCTGGCAGTCTCAAATTCCTCCAGAGAGCAAAGGATGTTCCCCAGTTCATCTGAGACTGTAATATCATACATAACTGTGTCTGTACACAAGATCAGTGATATGGAAAAGAACCAGTGGCTACATGAGCTTACCTGGGCTGCAACTTCGAACAACACAATATGCATAAATCAGCCCAGGAAAAAAACGTTTTTTTGTCTGTCCATGCAAAAGAAGTCTACGGATTCGAGCAGGAAGATAGTAAGCATTTGAATCCATATTACCATGGAATTGTCGAAAGGCTGTGACATGAAAACAAGCATCCAGAATGGCAGGATGAAGAATGTAATCATCATCACTAATCAGAAAAGGAATTGTTAATGATGTCAATGGATGAGGATCCAAATAAACTTACAAGGCTAATTCACTACAAAGCCCCTTGATCTTCACCAAAGCTTCATTCCTACTATAATTTACCTCAACAACACGTTGGAAGATTGGTCCATAATTCAGAGCATATGCTAGTGATGGGTAAAATGCTGGAGATTTTGAATCCTTGTGTGCTTCTTTTGATGGAGCATAGGATTGACATCGTAATTTGATTGAGAATATGTCAAGTTTTTCGTCCACAACAGGAATAGATTCAAAGGCTAAGTATCCATCAGCATGTAGCTGGGGTTCCTAGTTAATGTAGTGTTAGAGATATTTCTGAGCTGGGAGCACAATTCTGAATAGCCTACCAATGATGAGGGTGTCTTGTCATTCCGCTGCCTCTTAATCGATGAGACGGACCAGTAACACCCATTCCTCTCCACCCGAACTTTCACCGGTGCCTCGGAAATCAGAGGAAGTATTGATCGTAAATTTACGTTCATCAGACACGTAGCCCCAAATTCAAGTGCCTAGAAGAGGATCAATTTTACATAGCTCCTGTTGATTAAGGTACAATCACTCACCATTTCAAGGAAGCCAGCTGCAGGCATAACGGCTTCACCTCTGACAACATGTTGGACAAGCACAGGGTGGGTGTCTTGGTTGATTTTCAGATACCTGTGATTGAGTGGTCCATTGCGAGCTTGTTGTTGCCTTTGATAGCTGTCATCATCAGGGTATAAAGGAAATTGTTTCTTGATGAATGGATAAGGAGGGAACACCTGTGTGTGGTTACCCTTTGGCCTCTGCACCTTCTTGAGATCAATGGCATTATAACCGGACAAGGTCAGTTGACCCAGCATTGTCAGAAAGCAGAGAAGCTCCGTAGCGCTTTCATTGCGGCCAGGACGCCGCGCGGACGGGATGACCCTGGAAGATTCAGGAATCTGTTCTGACACATAAGAGGTCAAGACAGGATGGGGTGAAATCTCGATGAATACAGCATTGGAATGTTGTGCCAAACCTGAAGCGATCGCCTCAGTGAAACGCACGGGTTCGCGGGTGCTTCTCCAGTAATAGTCGGCGTCAAGTTGGCCGTTCATCAAACAGCCAGAAGCTGTCGAGATAGTGGGAATGTGAGGCGAATGGTCCCGGCAATCCGCTTGATAAACGTCTGCGACCAACTCTTCATATTTATGTCTGCAAAGCTCCATCATCGCAGAATGTACTGGTACCCGAGTCTTAATCTTCCTCGCCCAGATACTCGTTGCGGAAGCAAGAGACAGAACAGAATTGATAAGGTGTTCTGGACCCGCAATTGCCACCGCAGACGGCGAATTATAGCATGCAATGTCAACGCCTGGATGAGACTGAGACGGTGTAGCAAGCTTGATCAGTTCCTTGGCGCGGGACGCATCACATGCCAGAGCTGCCATTGTTCCACCTCTATCCTCCATAAATGTGAAGGCCTCTGCTCGCGCTATGGCCAACTCAATGGCTGCGCGCTTTGACGCCGCTCCTGATGCATACAATACAGATGTCTCCCCAGCTGAGTGACCCATGATCATGTCGGGTTTGACCCCAATGCTGATCAGCAGATCGAACATAGCTGTTTGAAATATTGCTAGTGCCGGGAGTGTCAGTCGGATTGGCCATGAATCCATAGAAGATGAAAGAGTGTGGTCAAACAAGCCATGATCGCGGATCAGCGACTCTCCAACCCGCGCTCGATAAATCGCGTCCGAGTCTAGGACACTATTCCGAAACACAGCGAAATGTTGGAATAGCTGCCGTCCCACTGCGAAAAAGTACATTAGTAGTGCGCCGGCAGTCAATAGAAGACACGACTTACTGTCCGCGTATTGAGGTCCTTGCCCAGAGAACAGAAAAATAATCGGAGGAGGCGTCCTAGGACTGAGCGTAGGAGGAGGGAGGCTGCTTGGCAAACCGCTGCTTTCGTCAAAGACCGCAAACGTTCTCCAGGGTACTTGACGAGCTCGCCGATACGACTCGATGGTCAAATTTCGCAGCTGCTTCGGCTCACGAGTTCCGATTTCGAGAACGGAGTCGGACAAGGAAGCAGCAGCGCGAGGAGATAATCCACCAGTTATGAGTAAAAGCAGCCCCGGCTTGCCTGTCTCTTCCGATTGTAGGCAGTCATTAGTTGAGGATCCTGGAAAACTCTCGACAACGACGTGGGCATTCGAGCCTCCTATTCCTGAGCTGCAGATTGCAACGAGAGACTTTTGGTCCGAGCTACAAGGGAGGGGAACGGATTCGCGAGGAAGGCTGAGTTTATAAGTTTCCCACTCTATTGCAGGATTTGGAACTGTGATATTGACGTTCGGCGGCACCACCCTATGCTTAAACATTGAGATAACCTTCGACAAAGAAGCCAAGAACGAAGATATCTCTGTATGACTTGAGATTTTCTGAATTAGATCTATTTCTCTATATCATGAATAAACAAACGCACCCAATGTTCCCCTTGACGCTCCCAATCAAAAGATCCCGTTCTCGGCCAAATGCTTTACCGACCCAATTCGCCTCTTCCGGATCTCCTCGAGCCGTTCCTGTAAATCATGATGAAACTCGTCAATCAGATCTGGCTTTGGCTCGAGCTATCAGATTTAACAAAATGTCGCTCACCCGTTGCGTGACATTCTACGTAATCGACTTCTTTAGGCGATCGGCGGGCCCGCTTGAAGGCTTGTTCCATAGCAAGATATTGCGCTTCTGCGACGGGGGCAGCGGGCGGTGCGGCTAAACCTGAGCTGTTGACCGCTGTACCAAGTATCTGGACAAAACATTAGAGTATGGTCGACCATCGAAGAGAAAAAACCTGTTCACGTTTGCATATATATGGTCCCCATCATTGAGTGCGTCTTCCAATCGTTTGACGACGATCGCGACGACTCCTTCCGCACGTGAAAATCTGAACCTCGTAAGTTGATATGATTTTGAACGAATGTGGAAGATTCGACGTACCCATCTGCTGAAGCGTCAAATGGTTTGCACTTTCCATCCTTTGCAAGCACAGAGCCTTGGCTGTACAAGAACCAGTCCATAAATCTAAAGGTCTTATGAACAAGAGAACAGAGGCCTCTGATATCTTGAGACGCACCGATAATTAAGTTGACACCCGGCGACAACAGCCGCTTCACAGTCTCCATACAGCAGAGAGTTGACAGCAAGATGAATTGCAGAACCACTCGAACTACAAGCGGTATCGATAGGAATCGATGGTCCTGTGAGGTCCAAATGATAGGAGACGCGATTTGCAATCATGGAAGGTATACCAGCAAAAGATCCACGATGATCCATTTCATTCTGTGATATTGCAGCCCAAAATGAGTTCTTCAGCGTGTGCTAAATCAGAACAAATGGCTCACTGACCGCCTCTGTGACATCCGTGATCGCATACCCTACTCCAGCCGTGAAGCAACCAACATTACGGGACCTGTAGTCGATTCCCGAATCTTGCAACGCTAGGAAACTTTGTTCAATGAGTTTCCGAGTACTTGGTGCCATAGCACGGGCATCTCTGCCTGAAATCCCGAATTCGACATTGTCAAAAAGATCAATATTCTTCAAGAACGACCCTTTATCCGTAGAGATTTGACCAAGGTTCTCGCCTTTCCAGCTAGAAAGGTAACGGTGTCAAGAAGTGGATGTTCGACGTCGGGAAATAACGTTACGTTTGTATATTGAACCGATCTGCGGGCACCAATCCGTATGCTTCACCCTTGTTCAAGAGAAACTCGAAGAATGCTTCGTGGTCGAGGTTATGGTCCAGTGAGCCGCTGGGCAGCTCTGCAGATATTCCGACCTAACTAGAGATTGAGCTCGATCCTGTGAAGTATCCGAGAAAGACTCACTATTGCAATATTCTGAGCCATTAAGGCAGCAATGTCGAACGTTAGAGAAGTGATGAATTGAAGAATTTTGCTTCAAACCGGGCATTTTGAATCCGCCGAGTCGGGCTGTGAATGCCAGTGCAAGTAAAAGGGATCATTGATCATTTGTTAGGTGATATATTTGTAAGGCCACTCAACAGGTCTCCTGCTTAATCTCGAGCTTTACTTACATCAGTGATCAACGTTTCGCTTTTGCCTTTTTTCCCGCGGCCGCCGAGAAACCATCAAAAACCTGTACTGATAGATCTGCTACTTGGCTTTTGGCTTTAGTGTCTTGATCTTGATTGATGGCGGCGCTGTGTGTATCTATCTGATAGCCTACAGCCTATACACTGACCGATGCACTGTAGGAAGTAATACATTAGTTTTTACGGACAATGTCTCTTTCGGGGACACTCGTTTGAGGTTTCAAATCGCAAATTTCAGTCAAAAAGGAGGAAAAATCAACACATACTCGCGGCCGCCCAAATGACGTATGAGTACCAGTAACGTTGCCCACTGTCCACTTGTGCGGTTAGCCCTGCTCTGGTTACTTCCGTTGTATACCGCCCAAAAGCAAAAAAAGAATCTGTTCAGGCACCTTCGGGATTATACGATTAACGCGTTGTAAACTAAATCTGAGGGCCTCCCGAACTCCCACTTTAACTAAGTCTTCGTAGTTTTGCTACCCAGGACCTCTTGCCTGCGACTGCAATCTAGAGTTTGCTCTGGCGAACAACAAACGGGTTAAACTCACCTGCTTACCACCCAAACAGCTCATCCAGCGAAGAGTGAAGAAAATCACTGTTTGAGGCAAACGGAACGGCGCCACGTACAGTTTGATTTGTAAAAGCCGCACGTCAGTGAATCGTTTTGAGAGGCAGCATTCACCGGGATTCTGTAAGACAGCATGTTGCCAGGAGCAAGGCTTGAAGCTTGAGGTTTGGGAATTCGAGCTCTAAGTTTTGAGATGAGGAGAATTGAGCTTGCGGCTTGACATCTTCAAAAATTTCGAGGTATGTGGTGATCAAGCTGAAATCTTGAAGTCAGGATTTAGACCGTAAGGTGTTAGTGATTTTGTAAGAAGCTTGAGCAAAGAATTCTTAGCCACCCGTGACGGTTGATGTTGAGGATGTCGCCCACAGTGATTGCATTGACTGAGGGACTCATCGTCAGTGGCAATGGCAGCAGATCAAAATGATGAACATTACATAATCATTTCACACAGTTGCTGCGTCGCTCTGACATTTTCGGTTGCAAAACTTTGGAATATTAGTACAATTTGAAGCATTCGTTGGCTCGAATTTTGAGAGCATCTGCCAATGTCAGTATATTTCAACGGATTTAAAACTACATTTCAAATCGTGGAGGTGAGAAATCGTTTACCCCGAACATGTTCGCGACTCAATCTACGATTTGTTCAGATCCAAATTGGAGGTCCCGGTCAGGTCTGGAAGTGCAGTTGCTATGCCATCCCAACTTAATAAGGGAAGCTCCGGGTCCGTTCCCGTCGGCTAGAGCCTAAGACTACGTCATCCGCTCTCATCGTCCCGTTCAGGGCCGTCTCCACGGTCTCTCCTTCCACCATACAGTTAACGGCTCAAAATATTGTGTGCTCTTTCTTTTCATACAATCTCTGCCCTATATGATCTACATCTTCTGATCCAAATGCCTTCTAGTCTCGAGCTCAGAGGACGTATTCGCAAAGAAATCAATATCGACATCATGGGCAGTTGTGATAACGCAAGGTTCGTTGAAGTCGCGTACATAGGGTTGCTGCAAGGAGCTGGCACGAAGCCACCGGACAAGCAGCCTGCGCATATTATAATTATGAATCTATGGCCGATCCCGAATTCCTAATATGAGTCACCTCGAGACGATGGTGAGAGTTGACATCGGCGTGTGCACTTCCCTCCTTTTTCGACACTTCACTCAGCACTGGCAATATTTGAGCTCGATCCAGTGGCTCTCGTACGTTCCGCTTCAGTATCTTCAGCTTCCGGCTCATCGCCTCATCTAGATGTCGGTAAACTGATCAAAAATGCAATTCGGCTTCCGAAATTCTTTTGGTGGACTGAGGTGATTTTCGTTGGAGATGTCGGGCGTGGCTTGGGTGATGGGAGAGGATGGTTGAAATTATTGCCGGTTGGTAATAGACACTGGTAGTCGTGGTCCGTCGATTCTTTGCATCACAGCGTTGTACCGCGTCCGAACACAAGGTCAGAATCCACGTTGAATACAAGGGGTTCCTCGGACGTATCGGCCTTGGTACATAGTCGATCGGACCACGGAAGGTGAGACCTTTGAAAGATTGTATTCACTGGAAAATCTCATGACACCTCTTGTCAGACTCTGACAAGAACTGAGAAGTATCAACGTATTCATATCCTCGTCACCTCGGGCTTGTACACACCAGCGGTTCTTCAATAGCCCACATTCTACCGTATTACATAGTGTTCCTGACGACGAATGCATCAGGCTCGGGGGAAACTTGTGCACACAGAACGGCTCTCAGCCGCTATCCACCATCCGATGTGGCCAGTACATCAGTGAGGCCCTTTCTCCGGGTTCGTCCATTAATGTCCGGGACTCAATATTTTGACTGATACGCCACCTTCTACGTATAAATGAATAGCTAAGTAATTTCTTTACCCATGTCTTACCCGGACAGTGGAAGGAATAAGTTGGTCGGGCTCAAGACCGGGCAACGAGTCAAACATGTTTAACGTCCCGACGTTTTACTAACTTTTATTGTATAAGACATCTTGCAGGAGAAAACGAACATTGTCAATCAAACTATATAGAGAAATAGGATCTCTGGTTCTACAGTAGTTTACAGTTGTCTGTATGCATACCTTTGGAAATCAATACAATGAGATAACAGAGTCAGTGTTTGAATAGGTTGGGGGCCAAGTGAGTGTCAATGTTTCCCAATGATGTTCTTTGGAATGATGCTCGCTCGACCAAGACTGGATAGCCTGATAGATCAAGTTCATCTGTCGTTGGAAGTCTGAGTATAATAAAAGACGAAATACCTAGAGGATCGTGAGAACTGTGGTCACACGCTCAAGAACTTGAAAGAAGGCAATTACTAGCTTTGATTGGCGAGGTGGGTATGCTACTTACTTCATACGACATCATCGTGGTTTGGTTTGGTGTTATACTGCAGTGCTTGATCTTCTGTGACATTCACCTGCACTTTTGAAGGAAAATCAAAGTGGCTGTTACTCCCTTGCAGAGTGACAGAAGCTCCATTGCTAGTATCCTGGCCTCCATGTCGAGTATGCATCGGAAAGGAATCATTTGTTGCTCCTGGTTTTGATGCTGCCTTGAAAGATATAGATCCAAAGGACTGATAATTGGTGATACCATCTGCAGAAATCACTCCGAACTTGATCTGTCTGTACACAATACAAGCCATGGAATTGATGACTGCAAGTACGGGGATGGTGGTCATGCCGTGATAGAACACCGGAAGGGATGGGGTCTTCAGCATCACAAGAAGAACAATATTTCCGCTCAGTGCTATTCTGGAAGACAATGGGGTAGATTAGGAATAATAACTATCCGATAGATGATTCATGCTCACAGATAGTATTGTTGTCCACTTCTGAGAAGGTTCCTGGAAAGTGCTGGCAGAATAGATCTGCCTCTTCCAATGAATGTTTGGAACTGGGCAGAGGGCCTCTCTTCCAACAGCGAGTTCATCAAGATTTGATAAGTGATGGCAAAGAACACAGCACTATCATTGATCATGGATGCAATCGCTGCTGCCTCTACGTAGCTTTCAACCCGGGTATTGATGCATGCTCGAGTAGGGCCGATGTGACCACCTGAAATGCCAACCGGAATTGTGACTGTTGCTCCAACTGTGCACAACCAAAGGAAAATGAAGAGAGTTGTGGCCCAGATGCTCCTATTCCACACCGCAATGACACGGAGAAGAAACAGCATTGATGTGAATGCAGTGGTTAGAACATAGAAAATCCCCAGGGTGACCTGTAGCTTCTGACAATCTGATACGTTGCCAACTTTTAGACCAAGTAGAAAGTCAGACTCGAGATTCAACGACAAGGGGTACTGCTGCTTGCCTTGGAACACAAAGCTTGTGACGATATATCCCATAGTCGAAATTCTGGTCCAGATCATTGATTGAATGGTATGATACTCTGCAGGGCGACAGGTTACACACCTGGACAGATAATAAACTACAGTAGGATAATAAATCCTGTGCTTGAAAAGAAGCTTGTAGTCGTTTCCAAGGTTGATTGCACAGTCCCATATGTAACCCTGAGTTTTACTTTTGAGTTACGAAAACTTGCCACAATTGCGTTTGAGATAACTTACACCCAGAGTCACCGCATAGAGATACCGAGAAACCTCAAATTGATTTGCAATATCCGGTGTTAAGAATGCAAGAGGTGTAAATGGATTAGGGAGAGCTGGGGGACCCGTCTCATTCGACATGATGAGCAGGTGTCAGGTTTGCGTTCCCGAGATATCCTTATACCTCAAGGGCCCGCTTGTCAGCATATTATGGCTATGCAGCGCCCATGCGTCGAATGAATGTATTCAGTTGATCACAAGGTAATTCTTGATGTTCTGTAATAAAGGGAATTCATGAATGGGTCTGAAATGGGGTACAGTGCGTGAGGGATTAGTTCGCATAATCACTCTCTAGGCTCCTCCCAATCTTACTGATCCGTGGCGACTTCTATGGGGGGCGGGGAACTCACAGAAAGATATATACCCTGATAGGTTTTCCTGGGGCACCTCGCAGCCGAGTATGATGAAGTGATATACACAGTCAGTCATTGATTAAGTCAGAAGTCGAGCCCCTTGAACTACTAAGTATTCTTATCTTGATGACCGGAGCTTTCAAAGGTCCATCAAGAGCCGGGAATCCTAAGCTGGCGTTCTCACTAGTACATTCAGGAAGCACTGCGGGTGGATCTGATCCGTGGAATGCGCTGTGATGATATCCTTTCGGGTACTCTGCATTCAGTTTGCAAAGGACCACATTCAAATAACGCCGCTTTCATACGAAAATTTCAACGCCTCAACCCGCTCGAGAACCCGCTCAAGAGCACCCCCCCCACATTAACGTACGTACAGTTTCAACTCCGACGGATATCGGAACAATTGTAATCCTTTGTCGAATCTGGCCGAGCCATTAGCCGCGTCTAACTCGAGCTCGAATGGATACAGGAAACAAGAAGGCGTCACTGACAGAGAACCTTCAGGTCACTGACCGAACTTCTTTGCCCCTCAGCCAATGCAGAATCGTGGACTAAGCAGACCAGGATATGTCGATGTCCGCGTCAGGCGCGTCGGACTAATCAATCTTACGATCACTTAGTACGACCAATGCGTATGCGTACCAATGATCCAGTGAATAATACTTGGTATAGTACGCGATTCAGCGAACGTTGACTAATGTTAATTGTGAAGAGAAGACAATGGCTAATCGAATGGACAAAGCCCCTTGCAGACCATTAGTGGTATACTCAGAGCCATGCGCCAGATCGTGATCAGTCCGTTCCCAGATTGTGGCCGGCAAATCGGAACTGAGCAGAATTTTCATCTCCTACAAAGACTAGTCACCACCTTTTTTTCCACATAGAAGTGAAATATATTGAAGATATTCTCATCGGATGGGAATCGCGTGAAGATTCAGGAAATTTGCGGCCCAGTGTTGGTGCGGTTAACCCAAAGAACACTGACGATATATTGGCCAGCACTATTTGTGAATGTAGCACCAATGCGTGCAGAGTCGTAAATAAAATATTTAAAATTTCAGCCGCCAACAATGCTTGATCGACTATCACAGCGAAGTTGAGGGAAGCAAAAGCCATGGATCGCAAAACGGCAAGAGATCAAATGGGGGCAGCTTTGAGAACCTCGGCGAGTGGATTCTTCTCGAGTGGCAAGCGCTCTCCCTCCAGTCGAAACGAATGGAGGGACGGAATACTCGACTCATTGATACCCACATCATAAACGGGATATCTGTCGGCAAGATCTATATCAATAAATTGCGGCAATTGGCAAGGTCATTAAGGTAGCGTGAGATATTACGTTGCAATACACGATTCGGAAGACACGGCATACCAGGACAAGCCTTGTCGCTGAGCTTGACACCCTCCGATGTGATGCGTTTGAGGCTCTCGATGACTTCGTTATTCTCGTCTTCAGTAAACACGAGCTTTTTGGGGAGATAAAAGGGTCATCCTGGGGTGGTCTCTCGAGGTCGGAATTCACATGATTATGAGAAGTCGCGTCAGATTACAGAAGAAATGAAAAGTTGAGAATATGTGCTTTGCTGGCCGCTCCTCTTGTTTGCAATACGGTCCCCCAAATGTTGGCAAGGAGGGCTCATCCGAAAAACAAAGATGAATTGGAACGGGTCCCGAGGGATCCAAGGTAGTTCCTTTACACCGCAGATCCGCATTGGCGTCTTCATACGATGCTTTGGCCTTACCCCCGAGATAAGCATTGATGCCAACCTTGGGCTTGAGCAGGGTCCCATCTTAGAAGGGTCATAATAAGTGTAAAACAGGAAGCCGGCTCATTAGGAGCGGCACCGGAGCCCCTTCTCGACAGCGAGATGCGTCGTGATCTCCTGCACTGGATCGAACTTTCTGCTGTCCGAGGTGATAGTAAAGAGTGTCAAGTCTGTCTTGGGTGGTAACCGTCAAGGTACGGTTGGCCCACCTCGGTGGAAGTAACTGTATAATACACCAGTTACTTTCACCGTGATAGATAGAGGCGGTGACCAGGATACTATAACGAAGACCGTTCCAAAAATAACCCGAAGTGGAGTAGGGATTCGAATGTATACGCTGATACAGAGTGTCTGATTTCCCTTGAAAAGCCGGTTGAACTGGTTTTGGGAGACTTTACTACTACAACACGACCGACTGCACCGTCTTTAGCGGGAATATCTTTCCACACGATTGGATGAAGTCGAGTTTTGTGGAGAGCTGTTCTGCAAACAACGTGGATGACTAGCTGCATCGGTGTCTGGACTGATAGATGTACATATTCCGCGCCATCATACCGAGGAACTTAGTGTACTGTATTGACCTGTATATTCTACGTATGCTAACGCACGGTATCTTTCCGAGGATCTCCTTCAGTCAAGTTATATTGGCCAATAATACTATAAAGCCCTAATGTCTTAAATTCAACTCCCAGATATGACCATCAGCCAATATACATAATATAATGCAGGTATGATATATGAGGCTGGTTTTGTATGTGTATGTATACTATTATTTTATGGCAGATAATTAGAAATCTGACCAATGGTACTGTCTAATGTAATTACCTATAGCACCTACTTCTGAGTACTTGTAATCACCAGCTATTCACAGCTGATACACAAGTATACAAGTTGCTTCCAGGGAATACTTGCTTCCCACAAGTTTCTGCAAGTGTTAGCCTGACTTTGTGTTAGTAAAATACTCACAAATATAAGTATAAGTACACTCACAATTGACTTGAGCCAGTCTCTGTCTTGCAATGCTTTCAGATGATTACAATATGGGAACAAAGAAACTCTAGTTATTCCTTAATCTGCAGCTAGCCAGACTTTGAGAAGTGTAGAATGATCACTGATTGATCTAGGACTAGTTGCAGATTTTTCCACACTGAAAATGAATGAACTCCAGCTATTGATTATTCACAAATCAATTTGGAATATGGACCAGATAGTTGTAACTTTTAGTAATCTAGAATCAGTGGCAGGAACCTCAGAGTCTAAGTCTGAGCTCACAGAGTGGTTGCAGATTGATTCTGGGTAGCTGGCTAGCAGATTTTACATATCTGAGATTACTAAAAAGTCATTCTGATTTTACTCAGAGATTGAATCAAAAATCGTTGCAGATACCTATCAGAACCAAGTCCCAGCTCTCATTTGATTGTTCTATGTTCTATTGCTATTATGGATAAATTAGATGGGTGAACAAAAGTAAGAAAATAGACTAATGCTGTGAGAAGATTGTAATCTGTCTCTCAGTTACTCTTGTAGCCTCCTAGAGCACAGAAACTGAAAATATTGTGCCAGAAACATGTAGTGAAAAGTTAGATAATGGTTCAAGAAGACCAGAAAAAGTGCAATCAGAACCCATGTTTGTGCTATTCTCCAACATTGAGCGAGTGCCCTGTTCATTGTCAGTCTTAGTGTTCCGAGCACCTGTACATGTTAGCCAAAGTACCAAGCATTTGTGTATGTTAATGTTGTTCTGGTATGATCAGACATCTAATAAAGTCTATAGATTGACAAAAAACTTTGTAAGGCTTGTCCTTTGATCTAGCACATTACTTATTCACATGTCATGTCACAACCTGATCATCTTATTTGATCAGTGGAAATACAGGTTGGTACACTGTTAGAAGTGAGTTCAACCCACTGTCTAATACAGCTCACTTGCATGTACCATGGTACTCTTCAAAATTTGCAGGGGTTAGTACACCTGTGTTGTGCTGATCAAGATAGAATTCTCAGTTTTACACTATAACTGTATTTTTTCCATCCCTTCAAGCCATACTGTTTCATGACTGTTCCATTCATTATTTTTGACTTTCTCTGTGTGAGATAAAGGCACTTTGTACAAATCACTGGTGTAGTAGATAGCAATTTTACCTGGATAATTGTTTCAACTAGGTTCTGTTCTTCAAACTCACTTGAAGCAAGTATCATTAAAATATGAATCTTCCACTTATATTTCCAATAGTCAGCAAGCCTTACTAAGTCTAAAGGGGCTTTCACAATTCACCGTTGAGCATGCCATGTCAAGTTGATTTTCTTCAATGCTATATCTGCTGAATTGATAATCTGCTCTCTATACAGTAACAACCTCAAATTCCTCTCTCTCTCCATCTCTATTTCTTTCCTTCTTCTCTTCCTTTTTTGTTCCCTTAATCTGGTTTTACAACCAGTGCAATGAATAGTGCAAAGTCCACCTTTAACCTTTCAACTGCAACATCAGACTGCTTCATTTTGTGAATAACTGTGGTGATTTTCATAACCCTTATCTACAATGCATAAGTCAGGACATTCAGCTTGGGCCTAGCCTGATAGAGTTCTTCGAGATATTCAAGCTCTTCAGTGCTCAAAGAAACATGGAGAGCATCTGCAGAGTACAGTACAGAACTAAAAATTGTGGCTGCAACTGCAAAATCATGCTACTTACCAACTAGTTCTTGAATCTGTGGGATAGATGTTGCACCAATAGTTGGGGCTGTCACACCTTCAAGGATGTTAGTTTTGTGATAGTTCCTCAATCTGTGAAGTCTCAACCATACTTTTCTTATGCAAGATCCATGCAAGAGACACTTGGGCCATTGTCAGACCTTTGGAAATTGAAATCTTTTCCACACTATAGTAACTGCAAGTTAGTGGCTGTTAAACAAGATTTTGTTGATTACCGTTTGATTATTTCCTGATCACTGTCCCATGGTCCCATCTGATAGAATGGATGAAAGCTTGAAAGATGTAATAGTGTAAGCCCAGGAACATAAATATATCCAATTCAACTCACATATCACTCTTCTCCCTCAATGTGAACTTATTTTCTTGAGAAAAAGGTCGAGCTAGATATCCTCTTGCTAGTGGAGACCAGGTCATGGCACCAACACCAAAAAGCTGTAAATCTTTTGAGTTAGAGCCTCGAAAAGCAGATATCAAACGAGTGACCTTTAGAGTTGGGTACATCTCAATTTCATCATCACGATAAATCAGACTGTACTGGTTTTGCATGCAGATAAATGGTGTAAGATTTTTGGTGATTGCATAGTCTGGTAAATAAAGTTGAGACATGATGCACCGCACAATTCCTGGTAGTAAACATACTTTGCATTTGATGGACTGCATCATGGATGAGGTCAACAAAGTTTATCGTAGCTGAGTTACATGTGAAATTTACAGCTTACATTGCCAAGCATAACATGCACCCATTCCTATATACCGCACATAACCAGCTTTAACGACATCATGTAGAGCAGTCATCTATATGATATCACTTAGAAACAGAACTGAAACAGTAGCAGAAATACTTACAGTCTCTTCTATCGGAGTGTTAGGATCAAATCGATGACCTAGGAACTCACCCAGCATTTATGAAAAAATTTCCAAAACATAGAAGAAATGCTTACAGCAGAGCAGATCAATGTAGTCCAGCTGGAGTCGTTCAAGGCTAGCCTTAACAGAGTCAAATATATGCTTCGACAGGCTTCAGCTACGAGATGATACCAAAAGAGTTTGAGTCTTACCTTGCGGCTGAGCCCAGATTGATTAACAAGATCCTGTCTGGCAAGACCGAAAGAACCATTTTCTTCAGAGATTCCGAGAGAACCACGTTTCTTGTCTACTGCGCGATGAACCTTAGGGATTGTCAACTTAAGAATGTCCAAGAGGTGTGTGTAAAATACTGACCTTTGTAACAACCACAATTTCATCACGAGGCAGATTCAACTCTTTGATTGCATTTCCTAAAATTCTCTCTGATACCCCGTTCGAGTATATCTAAAAAGAGCAGAAGTAAGATCAAGATATTGAAAACACAAATTTAAATCACGTTTGCAGTATCAAATGTTTGAATTCCCATGTTGTAACTGAAATATACATTGATTTAAATGAAATCAACATTGCCAGAGTAAACATACGCTGCTTTTATATGAGAGATTGCTTCATCTTGACCCAGAATCCATGGCTGCCAGTCAGAGCTTCCGTACTGCATCATTCCCAGAACGATGCGTGAGATCTTCAGACCTGAATTGCCTAAATTCACTGTGGACATGAATTGACGAAGATCAGCCAAAAATCATTCAGTGTTGAAGGGACAGTACCATAGGTCATTTTCCTTGGATGATTCATGGTTGATAGACGTGATTGGATTCAGTGGGGGGCTAGATTATATTTATACTGGTCTGTCTTGATCCAACTCAGATTATCACACACAACCCCATGATGGTGCTGCGCATGGGAAGTCAGTTGACGGGTACCACCCGATCCGTGCCGTAACTGCGAACTCATACTAATAATCTGACCTTACTGTGCCGCCTTTACGTCTAGATGACGACTCGTGTATCATGCTTATCATGAGGGCACGCGAATACATTGGAAAGGTTTCTCCATACAACAAAATAAACGGCCTTTCGTCGTTCTCCTACGCCCAGTCGCGGATCTGTTATGGCGACCGTTGAACCATTCAACCTGGATGCGCCCGTTATCACGGGCCTCTCAGGAAGGATATCTGCGCGTTGATATTTGTGTCGAAAGCGCGATGAGCTCCTACCTCCAGCGGAAGGACCAACGTACATCAAGAACTAATGTTTATACCCGACCTCCATTCATGACATCGAAATGACCACCGTTCACTTCAACTTCAAGCTCTGGAATTGCGATCAGCTGTGGCGGATTGCACGAGAGTCGAAACGGATGGAGTTTCCAGGGCAGCCGCAGCGGCGGTCGAACGTCCAATTTCGGGAGCGGGAGATAACACAACGAACATTTGTCAGTGCGTATTGTTGAGTCTCATCCCTAGACGTAAACCCATTACCTCAAACACGGCACGAGTGTTGGTGAGAGAACATAACGCTGCCTTGCGAGAACATCATGTTCGAAGCTGTCATTGTGTCTTGGAAACTTTGTGTAAAACGAGAATTATTAAACATACTGTTCAGAGCACTGGGTGTGTTGAGTAAAGCGAAATCATTTGGTCTTCCGACAGTGCGAATGAAAATGAAAAAATCCCGGTTCTCTTTGATTGAATCCCCTGAAGCCCAGAAGCAGAGGAGACGAGGTCAAAATCCGACCCATGAACTCTTGTATAGCCTTGAAAAGGGCTCTGGCAAACCTAACTTGCAGAGGCCACTGTCCCATAAAAGAGGGGTATTTACCGTCTAGCATTGGAGGACCGCTCAACGCACTCATCACGAACTCTTTTGTTGTTAACAAGAAGCTCTTGACGTTGAGGTGCTCGTCGCATGACACTTTGATAATCTTCAAGTTGCTTCTTTACGCCGACGAGATTACGAGGTTTGCCTCCAGATTTTCTAAAATACCGATAGTCAAAAAACAAAGATGGATAACCCGCGTTGTTGGCCACCCGGGTAACCTTTGACTCCATTGCTAGGAGCCCACGAGTTACAGTAACAGAAATGTGAATTCAGCGCTAAAAACTTCACTTAGGGTGTTATGGTCACATAGTTCTCAATAATTTGCCCCTCCACCTACTGTCTAACCGTTGGACGGCGCCTGTGGGCCGCTACGCATCACGAAGAATTCCAGGAGTATCCGATATGCGGTAGACAATCTTCTCTCTGCTAACCTGTTCAATCTGTTGTGAGAATCAATCCATTCACTCGACCTTTGCCTTACCTTTCCGGCTCTCATATTCTCAAAACCCTCTAAAACACTACCAAGACCATGAGGAAGAACCTTGATGGGCATGGGAATGATCTTGTCCTCCGCCAAAAGTTGGGTGATCAATTGGCGGAATTTTTCAGCAAACTCTATATGAACTGGATCAGGTGTAAATGACTCGGGAAAGTCAAAGGCCTTGAACTTGGAAGTAAGTAAAGGTGATGATATACAGAAAGAATAGACTTACATGTCCTAAGGCAGTATAAGCCAAGGAATGAATAGTGACCACTCCTTTTTTTCGGCTAGTATAAGGCTGGGTGGTGGCAATAGTACCTCCGCCAAGACTGAGTGAGTTGCTGACTTGAAATGGAGTAGTTTTTTCACTTATACAATCAACAGCAGCTACCAATGTCCCACCAGACAGCTCATGTATCTTTTCTCCTGTCTTGGAATTTCTGTAATCGAGAACAGCTGTGGCACCGATATCTTTGACTGATTCAAAATGAGCTAATGAAGCTGTACTGTAGACTTGAAAGCCGCTGAGTTTGGCAAGTTGTATTGCATAGTGCCCAACAGAAGATGATCCTCCCCAGACCAGAATATTTTGCGTTGTAGAAGAAGATTGGAAAGGCAATGGAAGTGATAGGGATTGATACAGGCACTGACAAGCTGTGAAACAAGCAATACCCAACTGACAGGCTTGCTCAAATGACCAGCTATCTGGGATCTTGATGAGCGTCTGCTGAGGTGTTGTGACATATTCCGCAAAGGATCCATTTGCCTGAATTCCTGATAACTTGGTCAAGTTTATGGCATACTCAAATTTGATTAGCTCACCTCCATGGACAAACCCAGCAACCCTTGAACCTACATCTAGGCCATTGGGATTTACCCCTTCTCCAAATTCCACAATGACACCTGCAAAATCACAGCCAACAATAGCCCCTTCTTTATGATAGTTCATGACTGTCTTCCCTGCAAATAATTTGGGTCATATCATCATCAATAGAGACAACAACTGCTCACAGTCAGTGGGATTCTGGGCTGCTGCATATACTTGTACAAGTACTTGTGTGGAAGAGACAGAAGGTCTTTCAGTTTCTTGCAGCTGAATGCTTCCATCACCGAGTGTACAGATAGCAAGCATGGTAGACATCGCAAGAGCGGAAGAGGACAGAGTTGGAGTGCATCAGAGCTACTCCAGTCCTACCTTTTAGGAACAACTGCGCAACAGCTCATGCAAGTGCATAGCTTGGATCAATCTTTGATGTTGATGAAATGGTATAGCACATCTAATGAATAGTTACTTTAAGAATAAAGAAGCGCACGTATTAGTTACATAACTAGCTTTAGATCCACTTCCATTTGCGGACTGCATAGAAGCCGCGTTGGTTCCGAGTATTTTTGGGGATATTTGTGAATCAGAATCTGATGGAACTTTGATTCAGGGTATGTAATCTCATACATCAGGGAAATCTTTTACCATGAATCATCCTTGATGAATCAATCCAGACAGAAACTCACTGGATGCAGAGAAATAGCTAACCAGCCTCTCCTTCTCTCACCTAACTTATTAATTTCTCTGGTTGAGTTGTTATTATAGATCTACCAATTATCCAAAAGAGTTGGGAATGTATCTTATCCACCAAATGTTGCTCTTGGGCATACCAGAGAATAGTTGATTTCTTGTCCATGTTCAATGATTATCTGTAGCTTTTGGAATAGGTGTGAAACTAATAGTAACTAAGTGATCAAGTATGAAATACTCTGAGGCATGTACAAATTGAAGTATCTGGAAGTAAAGGGAATTTGAGACGGTTGGAAGTCAAGGTAATATTTTCAAAATAGTGATAATCAACCAGAAATGCTTGGTCAAATACACCCTGGTTTGAAGCAATTATAGGACAGGTTGATTTATCAGATGGTAAGATAATGCTCAAAGATAAAGGAGAGACTTGACTCAGCATGGCTAATACCACTCTATGATGGCACAACTTCAATTGGAGGTTTTTTTGCATCAAGACTTCAATCAAGTGAAGAAAGAGTACTCCATCAGAGTGTCCACAAAACATAACTGTTTTAAGCAACTCAAGCTTCTTCCCAGAATCAATCTGCTGCCAATCTGTGGATTGAGATTCATCTATTTTGACTGTGTAGATATATGTAACTAGTTCTGAATTACCATAAGTAATAACTGTTTGGTACATATCCCAGATTGATTTTTAAACTAGTCAAATCAAGCCTGCCCCAGGTGGAGCAGGCAGAGACAAGTTCATTTCCTAAGTTTTATAGAGCACTTATACTCTTATGTAGAGCCTTGAATAGCTTTTCTTGACATACAGTTAGACTAGGTTGCCACTACATTCATATAAAGCTAGTTTGAATCCATTCCATATGGATACATACACTACCTTTTGAGTCAATCAGTAAGCTGTGTACTAGGTCTTCAAATCTTCAACTATTCTCTTTCCCTTTTGAACAATCTCTGAATACTCCAGTCCAAGCATAGCCTGATCTCCTGACATAAACTGAATTTCCCTGAAACCAGGTTAACTTGGATTACAACTAGAAAGATCTGTTCAAGCTCTGATTGAGTTCTAGGTTGAATCTCCAACCCTCCCTTTTCCTACCTGAATAACCCCCATAATCACCTCAATTGCAACTCCCATAAATCTTCCAAGACACTTGCATTTGACCCAGTAGGTATATGTAGGCTGTGTACTAGGTCTGGCTCAAAACCCTGATCATCTCAGAGATATATTTGACTAACCAAAAAAAGCCCACAGAAATTGATGAACAGGAAAGAGAAATGTGCAGTGATGAGAGTTTCAGAGAGGGACATATAAGTAACTGGTGAAATCAATCCTACACTGGCGGAGCAGGCAGGGTTCACTTAACAAGTGAGCCAAGTTCCAGTAAAATTTTACTGAATTTGTCATATGAACAGCAGTGAAATCAGTGCTGAAACTCATAGAAAGACAGCATCTGTACTTACTCAAAGTCTCTGAGATTCCTGAAAAGACCTGTATCCAGGTATCCAGGAAGACATCTAGTTGATAAGTACTACCTGGATTGGTGCATAACCTCTATGTGCAATACTTAGTTTTGAATTACTTGAAGTAGGTACTTGTAGATACCCTCAAGTCCTCTCTGGTTTTGAGAGAATGTTAGATAAAGGTGGAAATGAAACAGGGTGTCAGTTACAACATAGATTATGACTCGGATCTAATAAGTGATTTAGAAGGCTAGCTGCAGCCTGAGGATGCTGTAACTTGTACAGATGCTGGTTGGGTGCTAATGGAATGCTATGTGGGCACTAGAAGAGTGCTAGAGGTGCTAAATGGGTGGTATAAAGGTCCCAGTGATGTGCTAACTGGGCACTGATGAATAAAGACTAAGCTCTAATGGGTATTGATAGAGGGTTGGTGGATGTTACTGGCACAGTACTGGACAGTAATGTGGTTACAAGACAGCTGGAATGATATCACTAGACAGAGAAATAATAGACCTTTATAGGTCTATTAAATGGAGAACAATTCTGAACTCACAAAATATCATTCAAAACTCACTCAGTTCAGAATATGTTGGAAGTTACAAAAAGGTGATGATGAGTGAATTAGGCATTTAGTTGACAACTCTTGGCAAACCATTCAGTGGTATGGAGTGTATTAGCCTAAGTGGAAAATAACATACAGTGTTGTGTTTAGCTGTGTCCATGAGCTGTAATGTGGGATCTGACCCAATGTAAGCACTCTTGATGTGAGAGTGTATGATTCAAAACTTGTGGATCTGTGGGTTCCTGACACTTGTGCAGTGCTTCAAAGGTTGCTGGAGGATCTGGGGTATCTCTGACATCTACTGGAAACATGAATCATGACCTTTTCCCCTTGCACCAATTTTGAAAAGTGTTGCTATCAGGACATAGCAGGCAATCACCCTGGAAGATGGAAAGTCAGTGCTTGAAGAGCACACTATTCATTTGGATGGTTTTACAGTACTTCTGTATGAGCCCTATAAGGTGTGTATAACCCTCCATCAATAGAGTTTTGAGCTACCATCCATGAGATGTGCTGTTTTTTTTTTTTGTGCTGGTTGATTGATTCAGACCAATGTGACCCTCTAGCTGACCGAAGCTTTGAGTTCAGACAACAACAGCATTTTAAAAGTGAGTGCATGTGATGATAGCCCCCCCCCCCTTACTTCTCTCTGGGCAAAGACAGTTTGGTCACATGGCAATCACCAGTTTGGCTGATGAACCATATGTAAGCATCTTTCCCTGTGACAACCAATTGTTTGTTTGTCCCCAGGCCACATTGCCCGGTCTGCTGTCACCATAGTCCTCTGCTTTCCTCTCCTCCTCCCTCATTTCCTCACACCAATTCATGCTGCTCAATCAACAGCCTCAAAGCCATCACTGCCATCGGCAATGATAGCTTAGGTGCTGAAATGTGATCACCTCTCCTGCTTGTATCCTCCACCACCACTGTATCATGTGCAACAGCAGCAGTGCTGGGTTTTTGTGTTATTCTATTTATTCTTTTTGGATCAATGAAGATTCAAGACACAGTGAGAGTCATTATTCCTGCTGACAAATGTGATAAGGAACATTCCTTTCCAGGCAAGAAGGAGGGCACAGTAGAGAAACACAAGATATAAGTTTGTATTCACAACATTCTTTTCATGCATCCTACTAATGTTACAAACAGATATCAGCTGAAGGTAGAGGAATTGAAAGTCCTTTTCCATGGTCATAAGCTTTCTGTAAGTGGAAAGAAAGCCAACTTGCAGAAGCAGCTCAGGGAATTCAGTGAGAAGCCAGAGAAATGGGATATGTGAGTTCTATTTCTATTTTGGATCATCATTCCATTCCTGAAGCTTGTTTAGCATCAAACCAGGAGCTCAACATGCACTCAGAGGTCCCAGGAACACATCTAGCAATATGCCAAAGACTGGATATCACCAACAAAGACTGGCTCTACTTGCCAGTACTGCAACAGAAGCCACCACTGAGAACACTGAGAAACACACCAAAGAGGAGGAGGATGATCTTTTGAAATGGGTGAGCCTTTTACAGTTGTTCTATTGCTCACGCTAATGCTATCAGGCTGTTGCATATGTGGCAGATCATCTGGAAATACAAGAACCTCATCCACTGCTAAAAGAAAGATCCGGAATTGTCAACAAAGTAAGAATATGCCCTCAACCATTCAATATATTAACCTAGAATTTGTTAATGCAGGTTGTTGATGCACACATGCTATCAGATCAGCTTGATGGGATCTCGAAGATGCTGAATGGTATCATAACCAGCTGTCTCATCCCAGCAATGCCAGAGAGCAGCTCTGTAGGACAACCACAGTTCAACAGGCTCTCTACTTTATCCCATCTTTTTCTGCACCCTATTCCAGCCCTACCTCCCACTTTGGCATCAATAGATATTCTTGCATTGTTGCCCCAAACTATGGCGGCACCTTCATTTTCTCCACCCTCCATATTCTCTTTCCCATCCCCTTCAGGCTGTATATCACCACCTTCCCTGGTGTCAACAACTCTGTCACCTAACAGCAGTAGAGTATCTGCAGAAGTGTCCATGGCCTCAGCAGCCAGGTCAGTTGATGTTAATGACCTTCAAATAGATCTAGTCAAGACTCTGGAGATTGTATCTGGTCACAGACTTACCTATCACTTATCAGAGATTCAGGATCCACATGTGCTGGCATTCAAGACAGACATTGACTGACTCGCTCAACAGTGGTCTGACAACCATCCATGTTTCAACCCCAATGACTGTGAAGTGGTAATTCAGGGTTATGGAATTGCTCTCAAGTATTGGCCACAGGTTTTTGGTGTCAAACTGTGAGGCTCTCCCGATCAGCGATAGGGTGGACTGAAAAGTCATCACAATGAATGGAAGGTGTGTTTACAGTTGCCTGCTACTATTTGTTTTCTCACCTTACTTTTCAGTTCAACACAGAGGAGTATTTGAGGTTCAACTCAAGTGAGGAGTTCTGGAATAAGTATTCAAAGAGTGGTGAAAGGATGACATTTTCAGAGATAGCTGATATGCTCAGGGTGGCCTGTAAACAGGCAGCAAGAGACTGAACACAACATTTTTCATTATCAATAATCATTATAGTAGATAGATATACTTTAATTACTTCTTCAATTACTTGCTTGCTATACTTAATGCTCTGCGCTGTGTTCGGAAAATATAATAGTGATAGAGTCACACCTTGAAACAAATCAGGATAGAGAAAACAAAAACAACCACATGATAGCATCTCACTGTTCCATGATCCAAGCACAAATAATGTCCAGGGCATCTTGACATGGGCTAGCACTAAAAAGCTTCTGGCCTTCGGGAGTAAGTTTTTGTGCATGAGCAAATTTCTCAAGCTGCTCCATTAGTCTGAAAATAACTGTTAGTAAAGCCAAATCATAGCCTTTGACATTTGGAATGCCTTTGATAGCTTGCCATTGTCTCCTCACTTGCACTCTTTGAATGTTCATTCACTATGTTTTTAATAGTTGTGCCTGCCACCAAATCCTTGGGAGGACTTTTGGGAATAATGCTGGGGAGTACATCAAGCACCATGTGGTCATCATTGTTGCCCTCATTGTAACTGGATTGAACTTCATGTCTGTTGTTTCCCATCACTTCTGGTCCTTGGCTATCTTCGCCATAATCATTGATCTCCCCCTCTGGGTCATCTTTGTCTTCTTTGCTGTCCAAACCATCTCTACTAAAGGCTTCAGCTACCTCTTGCTCAGCCAACATATCATCTACAGCTTCCATATTTGCTGCAGTGTCCAAGTTACAATAAAGTTTACAGAGGACCGGAAACCCTGTTTTCAATAACATCAGCATAAGGAAGGAAAGGGTGAAAAGAACTGACCAAACTACAGTTACATTGCTTCTTGTAGCTTCTTCCCCTGTTGTGTCTCCTGAGTAAGATGTAGGTAATAAAACACTACAGTGAGAACAGTCAAGTCATTGATCAGGAGGCAAAAAAGATAACTTACAATGCCCTTCAGATTGGCAATTCTTATCAGATGAGGTATATGCAGTTAGCCACATCACATATGTGCTATATTATGAGTAAGATGTGAGCAGCAATTTCTAACATCAGAGGCTTGAGAGGAAATGTGCACTGGAGCATATCTGTCACTCTAAGGTCCTTAGGACAATAGGCAATATGGGGCAAGCAACACCATGACTAACATTGCCAACTGAGGAAGGCATTGAATTGTCTTGCCCTTGACCATAGAAAAGGGAAAGGCAGTGTGGCTTATGACGTTATGCTTTGATATTCAGAGTCTGGAAGCAGCAACAAGATGTTGTAGAGGAGTGGAACGGTGGTGGTGGTCAAAGCCTGTATAAGAACTGTGAAGACTATTGACTGCTCTGAGATCATGTAATCAAGACAGTAGTACATACATTAAATTATCTTAAGCTGTCTGCCATCATCTTGAACTGTCTTTTTGGGGGTCATGAAGGGCTTCCCTTTTTTTTTGGCTGGGGAAATAAATGAACAATATAGAGAGAAAGATGCGACTTGCCCAAAAATGTACTATTTGTATTTTCACAAAGACACATCAACAAAGTCTCATAACTGGCTACATCAGCAGCAACATCCGACCCTGCTATGTATATAATAATTCTCATTGCACTTGTCTAGCTCCATCAATTCAGTCTTCAGCTCTTCATTCTCTACTGCCAACACTCCCTGCTTACTCTCTTGGACTCAGGTCTCAACAGATTTCAAGAAAATCCACCATTATGCCAGCAATACCTCCAAACCACCAAGTGATGCATTTCAGCCCCAAATCTGTTACGCTGCGAGCTCATTTCTTCCCCGAAACAGCAATCTTCCACTGTTGCTGTTTTTCTTGAATTTCTTTCACTACAATACTACTATTCCCCTACATTCTGGTGATTCATTAGGCATGGCATCACATCCAAAAGCTATCATAATATTCACAGAAGTCTCTGTGATAAAAATTATCCCCCACTACTGCACCCTTTTTTCTCTCCACTCCCCCCTTTCAAACCTACACCTCCCAGCTGTGAGCAGCCTTGAGGGTGTACCATTTGACACACCTCACAGTCGTTCATGTCTCCCTCCCATTAAGCAGGACCAAAACCAATTGAACTGGTTTGGTCCCATGATTGTGTAGCTTGGACTTCGCCCAGTTGCCCTCAGCTAAAGGCCATTGTTTGGCTCAGCTCACATAGGTCATATAGACAGTTCACCGTTACACTATGTTATGGTCATGTTTTCATGTCAAGTTGGAGTTTTACTTCTCAAGTGCCTAACACATTACAGAGGACTGACATGGCAGCATAGCCCACTTTTCCAGCTTCGACTTTAACCACCACCATCATTAGCAGAGCTGCTTTGTACAATCTCATTACAGTGCCAGTTGATGGTATGTATCACAACTTGCCACCTGAAAGCTCCACTGAGTGTCAAATGTTCATTTCTAATTTAGACTCTCAACAAATGCTGACTATGGTGAAGAATCAATGGAACATCAATCACAATCTTCTACTGAGGTAGAAGATTTGAATTGTATCTCTGCTGAGGCAGGGAGGCATGGATAAGGAAGAGTTTAAGTTTAAGGCTGCACTACATAACTGGATGGACTTCATAGAAGACACGAGATGTCTATTTGGTGTATATGCTCAAGCCTCATTAGATAAAGCTGTACAAAATTATGTGTTACTTCACTCACTAAGTATAATTGAAGATGTCAGTCCTTCTCAGGGGTGCGTGGTTCATTTGCCAATTTCAAGTTAGAATATGCTAATACCCTGCTCTTCTAACACTACAGAATGAGATTGATAGATGACTAGGACTTGGTGTGCCTTTGCCTCAAAGCAAAGCTGACCCTCCTATCATTTTACAACATACAATGCTCCAACAGGATAAGATTGGAACAGTTCCAGCTGAACCAGGTGGATGAAATTCACATGTTCAACCAAACTGCTCTCGACAGAGCATTAAACGATTCTGACCAGTATATTCTCACCTGGCACTGGCAATGTATGTTGTGTGGCATGATAACCAGTCAGAATATCTCATCATTGCAGAACAGGCCAGATTTTCACTGGGCATTACCCTTTGCATCTGCTCGGATGAAAACTACTTAACAACTGATTGGTAGTCAATAGGACTGTGGCCCCGATGTCCAATGTTGCACTGCATGTTGCCCAAATAAAACTGATTACCCTGGTTTCAATAATATGGTTCTTTCATCCTGTCACATACTTACTACTTTGACAGGACACAGTTATTCAATTTGACTGATGTTTGAGGGGAAGGAACTCTCAGCAACTTGGTATGAAAAGAGGGAGGGTTGAAACACTGGCGACAGTCTCTGGTATGTTTTTCTGATCTCAAAGCTTATTCATCTGATGTCTGTACTTTATAGCTTTTTGCTAATCTGACTAGCAATAATCCCTTGCACTTCCAATATGTCCATTGTGAACTCTCCATTTTTCTTCTGAGGCATACACATCACAGAAAAAAATAGCTCTTCTCATTCACAATTGCTTATCATTCACAGATAGCAGTGGCACTTCTCTTTTGAAATCATTTGATTGAGGGATTTCTCAAAGCTGTAGAGAGTCTGTTTAAGACTTTGTTGGGAAGTGTTTCAGTTTTTATCCTCTCTTTTCTTGCTGAATATGCTCTTACAACTCCTTTGTTGCTCACCTGCTTTCCATACCTTTACCTCCATTTGGAATTGATTACCTCCACCCAGAATTGATTGCCTCCATTTGGGTTCAATGTGAAACTTTACCTTACAAGCAGTAAACTCAGTTCTTATTTTGTTCAGTTTATATGCTAGGATATTGAGCAACTATTCAGTAGTATCATGTAAAAAGACAAAATAAAAATGAAAGCTATCAATACTAGAAATGAGAGAGTAAAGATAGTGTAACAGGAGTTAGGTGGTCTTTTCCAATCATTGGAGGCCAGCTTAATAAACAATCATGATGGGAATGATGGGACTGTTCCCAGCCTGACAAAGAACAAAGTTCTTCATAAATTCCAAATTCATAAACTGGTATCTGTTCATTTTAATGTGTTCTTATTTACAACTGGTCATACTGCGAGTAATCTACAGTCTATAACAGTCTGAGACCAGCCACAGATTGAGGCACAACTAGATCTCATTTCTTTCCACAAGAGATTTCTGCAGACAATGCAAAGCTAGTCCTGGATCACTCTATGAGAAACCTACAGTCAATAATTGTCTGGGATAATAATTCAATAGCCTGTGGTAAATTATGGGCTTGAAGTCAGTTAAGCATCAACAGAAAGTCTGAGGCTCCTTTGGAGTTGAGTAACTGTGCTCGTATCGAGGGGAGGATATCTATATTTCCCCTCCTTCCAGATTTGGATGGGGTCAAATGTGTCCCAGCTAGCACCAGGCCCGGTACGGTAACTATTGTTTGGGTTATGGAGACTCGCAATGCGGATAAGCACCTCAGCAGCTTCTGGTCTGAGATTGGCTTGAGCGTTCCAACAATCCACTACAATATTCCACATCTCGTCGTTCAACAAAGTCGTATTGGGACGCGTTGGGCGTCGGTTATTTGTCACAGCCAAAATGACCGCGCCATCAAGCTTGAGTTCGTGGAAAGGAACGTTGCCTTCAAAGATCTGAAAAAAATGCTACGGTAAGCAGGTATCAGAAACAACGTCCGGCCATATTACTTGCCTCGTAGCACACGCAAGCAAAGGCATACATATCACTCGATATTGAAAAGTTGCCAACCGACTCCAAAAGCTCTGGCGCAGAGTATCTTGTTGTTCCCCCGCTTACTTTCGAGGAAGTCAAACCCGGTAGATGGGCACCCCGTACACGGGAGAAGCCAAAATCTGTAATGCATGCTCTTCCCTCCGGGGTTATTAAGATATTGAGCTAGCAACGTTTTGGTTCATAAAAAAAAAGAGCGATCAGTGCGACAATATTACTTACACTTTTCAGATCGCCGTGAACGATTTCCTTCCTATGAAGATATGATAAACCGGAAGCAATGTCATATACCTGGCGCACAGATGGTGAGTCAAGAGCCACGGTATCTCCTGAAAAAGGCACGTACCAGCGAATAGTGATCAACATTTTCCGCGTGCAAAAAGTCGAAGAGATTGCCTCGTTCCATCCATGGAGAGACTAAGCATAGCTGTTCATCAGCCTTGTCCAAGTAATATATTCCCATGAACGGTAGAAGATTGGGATGCTCGAGTTGCTGCCAGACGATTGCTTCTCTCATGTATTCCAACTGTTTGAGCGGTGTGTCAGCCAGCTCCAGTAACGCCGCCGATCTATGAACGCACCTTCAAAAGCCTCGACGCATTCGAAGCTTGGTGCGATCTCATGATCTTTAAACACACAGTGTGCCTTCCGATCTTTCCTTTCCACACGTCTCCAAAGCCGCCAAAAGCGACCGGGCCGTCCCCAAGTTTCTTCGCATTCTCAATCTTGAGGCAATGCGGGGTTAAGCCCGAGTTCTTCGAAAGACGAAGCATCATCTTGAGTATTGAGGACCGCAGATTAGTTGTAATATCCGAGAGGTTGGCGAGCTGGAGAAGCACATTAACGGAAAAGAACCGTGAAGAGTGTCGGATGGAGACTGACAACTTGTAATGCATCGAGCCAAGACTGTGCATCCTCTCCTTCACATTCCAAAACTCTTTGCAACTGCTCTTGATCTTCTAGCACACATTCTACAAGATGACGTAGATCACTCAAGATTCCGGATTTCATGATCACTTTTTGCGGTACGAACTTCGAGGTGAGCCCTAATTCGCGCGTAGATGTCAATCCATGCATCTGGACTGAAGAACGAGTACGAGGTCTTCGTCGAGCCTGGACAATGTGAGTTGTGGAACCATTGTACTGGTCCCCTGCGACACTCGAGAACTGGCTTCCATTAATAGTGACCCCGGTGGCGCCGGCGAGAACCCAGTGGGAATTCGCGTCTGTCATTGAGAGGAGAAGGGAATCTAGGGAGGGGATGGATAGCCGTCAGTAAGTGGATGACGGTGGAGGTGGTCGAAAGAAAGGAAGCAGGTGTGCTTTACAGCGCGTTCATTGCTGTATATAAGAAGCAAAGAGCTCAAGGTGCAATTCCGATGCTGGGAAGCTGGAAATAAGCGCCATGACACAGGTTGACGAGACATTGCAGCTGTGAGTGTCATATCAGACATTCGAAAGCTGTAAACCGTCAACAAAAATAGCACGCTCGAATGGGGAGAACACAGCAGTGGCGTACCGTGTCGCTCGCCGTCGGGGTTCATGTTCAAGGAGTATGAAAAGACGCTCGTGATGAGAGACTTGAGACTCCGACCACAACCAAAATCTTCACCAATCTTCGGTTTCAAGAATCTACGACGTGGAGAAATCTCGAGTCGATTGAAACACCTCTCACGGCACGATGATCCACTCATATACATCAAGTACCTTAGGGTCTGTCTTGAAACAATTTACGAACCCGATGGCACTTCTTCGAATTCAAGAGGATCGCGACGCGAGCCTCACTGCCCTATTACCTTTTTGGAGGGAAAAGACGGAAGAAGGGCGGTAAACGAGGAACGGTCCGTAGCAGGCTCAGCGGAATGTACCACAGTATAGCTTGAACGAAGATCCGACACTTTCTTCACGATTGCGGCAAGTGAAAACGACGGCGGAGGGGGGCTTAATCAGCAATTTGAACCATACCTGTCCTCGTTCATTGAGATCTCCACTCTTATCCTTTTTCCCCTCCATTTTATAGCAGTCTCTACCATTCTCCTATTCCCTCATTTTCTATGCACGTACCACCACCGTCAACCTTTTGTGTAAAGGCTGGTCGATGTAGGTGATCCAAACGACAAAGAATAAGTGTCGTTGGGTCAAATTGCCAAGTGACTGCAGACCTTTGCACTCGTTACCGTGAAGTTAAATGACAGTTGCAGAATCTGCCGATCGATGAAACTTGAACTTCCTCATATCGCTTGCAAAAGAGATGACTTGGAGGTCCATGAAAAGCGTTGAGGTTCGAGTCATCAGTTATCATCATACCAAGGCGAAGGAAAGCGAAGGACTACACGCTCGAATATGTTCCCTTCGCCCCACCCCAACCGACAGGAATCCGACTCGAGAGCTCCCTCTTGGCTCCCTCTTTA
>MU127813.1:167553-312453 GCA_014904975.1 Marasmius fiardii PR-910
CCTTCACGTAATCCTAATCTCCTCAAGCACTCAAATCCGTTGCTGAGCCTTTCTGGTAAATCAAATTTGAAGTGACTCTGCGCGAAATTTTGAGTGACTTGAAAGAGAGAAAATGGTAATGTGTACCGACCAAAATCCATAGTATAGGGATAGATACATCCTCAATCACCCTCTCGACAGGTCACAGCGTACGCCGTATCGGACCTTTCCCCAAATACCAGCTCCATCTCATCCTTTCGACAATCCAGCGCTGCAGGGGGTCCTTCATAACGAGATACCAAAAAAGCACTAATACTAATATTAAACCACGTTCAATTCTAGATTTCTCGAGTTGGTTTCGAACCTGCGAATATTTGACGCTCCAATGCGGTATTAAGATAACGGTAGAGAATGGTCGTCCCTTAAGGAAAATCTCGAGTTTACTGCGCTTCAAGGTTGGTCAGTAAAGAAGAGGGAAAAAGGCGGGGGTGTACGCACTGCGATGGGTGCCGTCTAAAATCGCGTTTTATCGTCCATTGAGGCATTTTACCTCTAACAACCAGCTATGGATTCTCCAGGAATTCCTTATTCCAAAATCCAGACCTGTAACAGTATTAGTTCACAACAATAAGAGATAAAAGATGTGCATAGCGTACCTGTCGGAGCGAGGACACGCAGGACATGGTGGTCAAAAGGAAAGATTGGTACTCAGCGTCGCGCCGGACACACCACGCTGATTTCAAGCCAAGCAGACCATTCCAATTGCTCTTTGCTTATCCTCACAATTCATTCATCCGGATTCGTGCTTCATCGAATCTCTGCAGCCCTCGAAGTAGAATCTCATTTTTAAATAATGCCGATCGACACATTGAGTACATGGATGACCTCTAAATCGCTAATGCTGATATACCCGATTCCTCGACTGTTTCCAACGTGAGCGGACAAATTAGTGCACCAAGGAGGGCCCGCATCATGCCCACTTTAAAAAACCATAGGCTCAGCCATTCGGATGCGAGAGGCAATATCAAACACCAAAGCTCACCTGGCTGGGTAGGCGTAGGCCGAGTTGATTGTATGCTATCTACAGCGCTCACCGGGGAAACAGAGGTGTTTGTAGATCCTGGCAGAAAAAAACTAGTTCTGAGCACGACAATCTGGAGTCAGAGGAAAGATCGGTTCACCTTTGATCTGGATATCTTCTGCTTTCAAAATGGTGCATTAGTAGGTGACCAAGGACAGTCTGCTGCAATCACTGTACCTTCCACGACTTCTTGAAAGCGGTTTTCGGGAGGGACAACTTTGAACATGGGGGATCCCCTAGATCGTGCAAAATCCGTGGTGATAGGGTCAAATCCCCTTGCAATTTGGTATTCAAGAATGGTTTTGTAAACCTCCGTGGGCCAAGAGTGACGATAGTATTCGACCTGTATGGAGAGCTCGAAAGGAAGACCAAGGTACTTGCACCTGTCTCGCGAGAGGGGAATTCGACCAAAAGGATCATGGGACCAAAAATAGAAATGCCTGGTTGGTGAAGGGGAAGGGAGGAGAAACAAGTAAGTTGGTTTAGCTGGCATCGATGCTGTTTGCATTTCGACCTTTGAAGTGTTCCTGTGAGCACAAACAAAGGATGGACAAGCTCTGGTGATATTAATTCAAGATCGAACAAGAACTGAAAGGTACACACCATACTTGGAAAGGTCTTCATCCAACCCAATGCCATGAGCATGGAAGATACTCAGAGCCTGTGCAAGCCATGAAATTGATTCAACAGCAGATTCTACATCTATGTAATGCTGATTATCTTTCAGGCAAAACCTATTATGTGGGTCAGTAGAAGAAGGTGAATCACTTTTTGTATAATCACCTTGCCATTCCATCTGGCATGTCAGCCCCATCATCAGGATGACCTCTCCAACTTCTCCACCTTACATTCCAATTGAAAGCAACTGTCGAGTTAGTTAAACTTGAAATGATTTGGGGATAATTTGCTGAAGGGATCTCTTTAGTGAGCACAGATTGACTGCTATAATTGAGCACCCAAAAAAGACCTCGATCGTCTTTTGTGCTAGAAAGATATCGAATGACGATGTCCTCTTTAAGAAACTCTATGTCTGAGGGAACTGTGACACCGCCAAACTCAACCCAATCCTCGCATTTTGGCCCAGGTGGTCCACAACAGAACCTGCCTTTTGTTGAATCCATTCATAACTCGTTTCTTATACATCCCAAGGTCATCTACATTATTAATTAGCTGATATTAAGGAGGATACATAGGTCACTCACTCTCAGGAACTCAATGTAGACACGCGCTACAAGTCCTAGTCCCTTTTCAACATGTGCAACAGGGACGAGCTCTAAGAACATGGCATTATAAAACCACCAAAATTCCACCCTGACGGGCCACGTACCTCCATGAAAAATCAGTAAAGGAACCGAAGATTTGCTGTAACCGAACAGTGGAATATCCTTGTCAAAAGTCGTTAATACCTTGTGTAATCAGAATGTAAGATAAGTACCTCTGCCAGTCGTTGGAACACTTCAGGAAATCTCGTCGCCATTTCTAACAAACAGGCGTGAATATACCTCTGCAAGGAATACTTTCGGTCATACCTTCCTCGCCTTCCGCCCACCATTGTATGCCCTCACGGTAAACATTCCGCTACCAAACGGTATGATCATTGCAGTGTAGACGGCTGTTTCGATCGTTTCTCCACTTGAATACAACAACCAAGGCTCCCCGATGTTTTTGTCCTTGATTACATTCCCTTGCTTGACCTTGGTAAACTTGAGAAGGTGATATCAGAGTTCCAGCTAGATTCCGAAAAAATTACAAGTGTACGCACCTCTTCAAGCCGTGGTAGATTCTCCCTGATTTCCCTTCTTCCTTGAGCATGAGCAAGATGCTGATGAATCGTGCATCCGCTGTACTGGTCTCTTCCAACATTTGAAAAGGGACTTTTGCTGATCGTGACCCCAGTAGCATTGGTGAGCACCTCCATCCGAGTTGTAGGGTGATTCGAATCTGTCGTTGAAGGATGTGGATTGAGCGTAGGACTGAGAAAAGGGTGATATGGGGCTTAAGAAAGAGGTGGTCAAACACAAGATTGCTGTACATCAGTGAAGAAGCCCATGACAGCGCGGGATATAGAAATTGACGCCTTCACCACCATGACACAGGTCCGACACCGAGATTTTTAGGCGTTCAAAGCTGTAAAGATTCGAATACGGAGTTAGCCCACCTGAATGAGAGAAAAACAGGGCATTGCATAAAAAGCCAGTTTTGGAGTCAAATCTCCTTGCAATTTGGTAGTTGTATGGGCCAGAAGAATTGGTGACAAGTCACACTGCTGGTGGTGAACCCTGTTTGGGTGCCAAATATGGGTATCCCAAATGTAATGACTTACTTGAAAGTAACAAATAGGACAAATAACTGGGTCTCACTGCTCTAACACTATTTACCTTTCACAGTGTAATGATCACGGTACAGTTCGTACCAAAACGGCACCGATAGTGCATTTCTACATAGCAAAAACCTTCGTCTGACGCCACCTACTTAGGGTGACCAGAAATCTACTTTCACTTTTCTTCTCATCACCTTCGACAAGATCAACAACCAATGCCATGCATTCATATCTCAACCTTCCTCATGCAACTACTCTCAGCGCTTCTTCCTCTACCCCTTTCCCGAAAACTCAAATGCCATCATCAGTTTGAAACTCTGTAAACTCCTGCCTCTAGTTCAGCATTCCCAAAAACTGCATCCTCCTTCTTCCTAACAGATCAAAAAAAGAGACAGCCGCCAAGCGACGTCTCAAGTGCCAAATAACAACTCATCAATCACCCCACTCAAACCGGCCGCCATCACCTTTACACCTTTCTTCTTCACGATTCCAGCAAGTGAAAACGATGGCGAAGGGGAAGCTTAATCAGCCGTTCGAGCCATGCCTCGTCCCTTGTCTGTCCTCGTTCATTGAGATCTCCACTCGAATCCTCCCCTCCACTTCATAGCAGTCTCTACCATTCTCCTATTCCCTCATTCTTTACGTGCATACCATCATCGATAACATC
This sequence comes from Marasmius fiardii PR-910, assembly GCA_014904975.1. Taxonomy (NCBI): domain Eukaryota; kingdom Fungi; phylum Basidiomycota; class Agaricomycetes; order Agaricales; family Marasmiaceae; genus Marasmius; species Marasmius fiardii. The sequence continues at coordinate 171,601 of MU127813.1, forward strand.
CTTCATAAAAAGCTGACCGATGTAAGCGATCCAAACAACAATAGATGTCATTGGATCAAATCACAGGTGACAACACTCGTTTCCGTAAAGACGACAGCTGCCGATTGATGAAACGTCCTCATATCGCCTGCTGAAACAAGATTGAACTACCTCATATCCCCTGCAAAAGGGGTGACTTGTAAGTCCATGAAAAGCGTTGGCGGCATGTACCGTGCAATCTAAGGTTCGAGTCATCAGTCATGATCACAGGGTAAAGGAGAATGAAGGACTACGCACCCCTGAAGATGTTTCCCTTCACCTAACCCCAATCGACAAGGATATGACGTGAGGATTCCATCGTTTACTCTTTCATGGTACACGTAGGTGCCCTCATAATCTCTGTTCAATCTCAATTCCAACTGCTCACACCACTGTGGTCAGCCCATCCAATATTTAACCCGTGCTTGAGGCTCAGGGTTTGCGTTTCCTTTGACTCTTTTTTTAGCCGAACATGGAACTGGTATGACAGAAAACGTACTCAATAGACCCCTGCACGTAATTCTAAACTTCCCAAGCACTCGATTCTTTGAAACAGTTCTCCAAATCCGTTGCTGTACCTTCGTGGTAAGTCAGATTTGAGGTGACTGCATGAGATTTTGAGTGACTTGAAAGAGAGAAAATGAATATGCGTACCGACCAAAATCCATGCCCTATGATATAGGGACAGGTACACCCTCAATCACCCTCTCGACAGGTCAAAGGGTACGGCCGTATCTGGACCTTTTTTTTAGTACCAGTTACTTCTCCCATCTCATCCTTTCAACAATCCAACGTTGCATGGAGCCCTTCACAACGAGATTCCAGAAAGCAACGTTCCTCGAGTTGGTTTCAGACATGCTCCAACGCGGTTTAAGGACCCAAGACAACGGTAGAAAACGGTAGCCTCTTGAAGAATGGTTCAGAGGAAAATCTCGAGTTCACTGCTTTTCAAGGTTGGTGGTCAGTAATGAGAGGGGAAAAGACAGGGTGTACGCACTGCAATGGGTGCCTTCCAAAGTTGCATTTCATCCTCCATTGAGGTATTCCCCTCTAACAACCGGCTATAGATTCTCCAGAAATTCCTTTTTCCAAAATCCAGACCTCTAACGGTTTTTATTCACACATGGGAAGAGATAAAAGATGTACATAGTGTACCCGATAGAGCGAGGACATGCAGGTCATGGCGGTCAAAAGGAGAGATTGGTACTGGCATACTACCTATTGACCTCAAGCCGAGCAGACTATTCCACTTGCCCTTTACTTACACTCACAATTCATTCGGTTTCATGCTTCATCAAATCTCTGCAACCCTCAAAATAAAATCTCATTCTCAAGTAATTCCGACCGACGTGAAGTTACATAGATGACCTCTAAATTGCTAACGCTGATATACCCGATTCCTCGACTGCTTCCAACGTGAATGGAGAAATCAGTGCACCCAACAGCGACTGCACTATGCCCACTTTATTTAAAAGACCATAGGCTCAGCCATTCGGATACAAGAGGTAATATCAAACACCAAAGCTCACCTGGGTGCGTAGATGTAGGTTGAGTTGATTGTGCGCTGTCTGCAGCGCTCGCCGGGGAAATCGAAGTGTTTTTAGCTTCTGGCAGAACGAACTAGTTCTGAGCACGACGATTTGGAGTCAGAGGAAAGATCAGCTCACCTTCAATCTGAATATCTTCTGCTTTCTCGACTTCTTGAAAGCGGCTCTCGGGAGGGACAACTTCAAAAATGGGGGATCCCCAAAATCGTGCAAAATCTGTGGTTATGGAATTGAATCCCCTTGCGATTTGGTAATCATAAATGGTTTTGTAAACCTTTGTAGGCCAAGATTGGCAATGGTATTCGACTTTGATGGAGAGCTTGAAAGGAAGACCAAGACACTTGCACCTGTCTCGTGAAAGGGGAATTCGGCCAATGCGGTCATGGGACCAAAAATAGAATTGTCTAGTTGACGAAGGGGAAGGGAGGAGAAACAGGTAAATCGGTCTCCATAATTGGCATTGTTGTTGTTTACATTTTGACCTTGGAAGTGTACCTCTGAGCATGAACTGAGGGTAGACGAGCTCTAGTGATATTAGGTTGAAATTGATTAGGAACTAAAAGTTACGCACCGTAGTCGGAAAGGTTCTCATCCAGCCCGATGTCATGGACGTGAAAAACACTCAGAGCTTGTGAAATCCATGAGGTTGTTTCACGAACAGAGCTTATCTCTATGAAACGCTGATCATGTTTGAGTTGAAACCTAATGTCTGGTTTGTAAAAGAAGGTGAATTGCTTTTTGGATAAATACCTTGTCATTCCATCTGGCATCCCCTCCCCCAAATCAAGACAACCTTTCCAACTCCACCAGTATACATTCCGATAAAAAGCAATCGTCGAATTAGTTAAAATTGAAATAATTTGGTGATAATTTGCCAAAGGGATTTCTTCAGCAAGCACAAATTGACTGCTATAATTGAGCGCCCAAAAAAGGCCTCGATCATCTTTTGCGGTTGAAAGGTATCGAATGATGATGTCCTCCTTAAGAAACTCTGCGTCTGAGGGAATTATGACACCGCTATAGTCCCCATCCCAATCCTCGCATTTTGGCCCAGGTGGTCCACAACAGAACCTGCCTTTTGTTGGATCCATCCATAACTCATTTGTTGAACATCCCATCATCAGCTACACTATTGATTAGCTGGCATTGACTAACATGAAGGCTACTTACTCTCAGGAACTCAATATAGAGACCCCCCAGATCTCCCAGTCCCTTTTTGATATGTGCAATAGGGACAAGCTCTGAGAATATGACATTATAAAAGCACCGGAATTCCTCGATGGGCCACGTAACTCCATGAAAAATCAATAAAGGAACCGAAGACTTGCTGTAACCAAACAGCGGAATATCCCTGTTAAGGCTTTCAATCCGTCGGTATACTCAAAACATGTAAAGTAAGTACCTCCGCCAGTCATTAGAGCACCGCAAGAAATCTCGTCGCCATTTCTGGCATCAATAGCAGAGGACATGAGTCTGCGTATGCAGGAAATCCTTTTGGTCATACCTTCTTTGCCTTCCGTCCACCACTGTATGCCTTCACGGTAAACCTTTCGTTACCAAACGGTATGATCATTGCAGTGTAGATGACTGTTTCGATCATTTCCCCGGTCCCCCTTGAGCACAATGGCCAAGATTCGCCGATGTCTTTGTCCTTGATTATATTCCCCTGCTTGACCTTGTTAAACTTGTGAAGGTGATATCAGAGTTCCAACTAGATCCCAAAAATTACAAGGACGCACACCTCTTCAAGCTGTGGTAGATTCTCCCTGATTTCCCTTCTCCTTCGAGGATGCTGATGGATCATGCAGCTGTTATACTGGTCTCTCCCAACATTCGAAAAGTGACTGTTGTTGATGGCGACCCCGGTAGCATTGACAAAAACCTCCATCCGAGTCGTAGGGTAATCCGAATCTGTCATTGAAGGATGTGGATTGAGCGTAGGACTGAGAAAAGGGTGATATGGGGGTTAAGAAAGAGGTGGTCGAACACAAGATTGCTATACATCAGTGAAGAAGCCCATGACAGCGCAGGAGAAATTGATGCCTTCACCGCCATGACACAGGTCCAAGGGATGCAGGCGCATGGAAAGCGCTATCATTGCTGTATATCAGTAAACTGAAAAGGAACCCATGCCAGGATTGGAATCCTTCATCACTGCCATGACACATGTACAGACACGACTGTCAGAGCTGTAAACCGCCAAATGCAAAATTAGCACTCTCGAATGCAAGAGGAAGAAGGCATATGCAGAGCATACCATGTCACTTGCCTTCAAAGTTCACAAGAGGTGCAGACTATTGCGTATGATGACAGTGACGCGCCGTCATGGTAGCGCGTCATATACCTTGCTCTCCAACCACCACGGTTATGGGGAAACCTTGAATTCATTGGGCCACTTCAACGACCTCTTCTCACCCGCTTTATTATGAAATCCTTGCTGACTTCCCAAGTCCTTTCAGATACAAACAATGAGCTTACAGCACTCCTTCAGGCCCATTCGTTACGTTCTCACTGCTCTGGGTGTATCTTTCAGGGGGGGGAGGCGAAGCAGGTGTATGTCTTTTTTTGTTTTATCTACCACTGACGCATGGTCCATGTAGGCTTAGTGAAATTGTATATTGCAATCTAACTGCAGTCTATAACAGCAGTGAAGCTCCGACGATCCATCATTACCCAACGTTTTCATCAGTACTCATCTCCTCAGCTCTCAGCGTTCAGCCTTCACCTTGAAGAAATGACACATTTTCCTCACCACCGACCATGGTTTCATTGACGCAGTCCCATATGATTTTCTTTGAATCTCACAGAACGAACAAGTGGAGCGGCATGGAGGTTGAACTATCAACAGAGGAGGAATATGAATGAGATAGATGATGCACATCATATAGCATATGCATGATGGCATTCCAAACGCTATCTCCATTTTCACAATGTGTTTAGTGGTAACTAGCTGAAATAACATATGCCCGATACACTATCGTGGAGCCTTCGAACGTCAAGCACCTCGTACATTCGTACCTAAACAGCATTGATACAACTCTGCACCCCAAGAGCCTTCGTCTGACACTCGATGGTGATAAAAGATCTGATTTTACCGCCTTTTTCCCTCTTTGCCCTTTTCAAGGTCAAGCTCCAGGATACCCCCAAAACCGTCCTGAACAGCTTTTTCAAGGCCAGAAACAAGCAACAAAGTTCTTCACATGCACTAGTGGAACTAACTTCTGCATCACAATCCTGATTTTCCAAACTGACCGCCATCGTCCTATTTTGCAATCACAACAAGTGAAAAAACGACCAATCCGTTGGATCGACTTCTCAAGCTAAGGTTTGAGCGAGCCCTCAATCGATTTGAACCTTCTCCATTCCCCATATTTTCGTCTTCCTCATTGTCTCCCTCGTCTTTCTCAACAATTGCATGTGTCTCGCTGATATCTACACCCTCCCAAAACTGCTCCAATGAAACCCTCGGCAAAATCTGAATCCTTCTTCACCTGAGCTCCATAGCCAAAAAGTCTCTCCAGCTCTCCTATCCTCTCATTCTTCACCCACACACCATCAATAACACTCTTTGTATGACAGTGAGGTGATCCAAACAACGAGAAGAGGGAGACTGGGTTGAGTTATGGAACATGTACATACATCCATTCCTTTCCACTCCTTTCCATAGAGTATGAATGACAGCGAAAGCCTCCTAATCAAGGAGGCTAGGCTGAACTTCTGGATTCCGCATCCAGCCCGTCTTCTTCCCTCTCACCATCATAACTGTAATAAAAACTCTACTGCAGCTTGAGGAAACCCAGTCTGACAGGCATCTCAAATGGAAGGTAGACGATGGTGCCTTCCAGGGAAGAAACTGGGGACAAACAGGCTAGTGAGAACCACACCCCGCCTGTAGAACCTGTCCCAGCTAAGGAAGTATAGCGATATTGTCTCCAGGATGCGGGCTCAGAACGAAGGTGATCATTGTATGTATGTGTCATTGTCATTTATGATGAGGGATGCAGCATGTCCGTACTACCACGTTTGTGAGGGATGCTGGCCATTAAGACTGATAGCGAGGAATGAATGTGCAATGATGGGCATTAGGACAGGCTAATCTTTGAATGAGATCGAAAGATCAGGGAGGGGAATTGGCTGAATACAACTGGAGACTGGGAAGAGCGAGATGGCTGTAATAGACATTCCACGATGGGATAAACGATATGCAGGATAGAGATGAGGTTTAGGAGACGGAGATGCAGGCCTGGACTTCAACAAATTGTCACTGAGAGACCATTAGTGATCACTCTGCGACAAGCTGTCATGGAAAATAACAACTGGAGCATAACAAGGATCTATGAAAAACGCATATGATGGGAAATAAACAGGTTCGGTCGTGAAGAGGGAGAGAGAGCACAACCATGGGGAAGATGCATCAGCACGAACAACGACCAACCTCACAAGCCCTACAACTCACCCCGTCTACATCAAAGTCCCAGACCTTTCCATTTCTCCATGACAGGTACACCCATCAGCAATTGTGAAAAATCCTTCAACACTTTACCAAAGCTTCCAGCGACAACTTCTTCCTTCTCCGATGACATCCCTGTAATTCTAGGATGTTGAATGTAATGGCGGAGACAGAAATCGGTAATGTAGGGTGTTGAAAAATGGTCAAAACAGGACTTCCGACTAGAAGAAATTTTTAGATAGGAACAAGCAGACAACTAAAAGGTAAAATGTTACCTTTCCAACTTCCCTTTTGTGACCAGGCTATTCCCCTGGAGTAATTTAACTCACGTCACTTGCAAAAGGGATGACATGCAAGTCTGCGAAAAGCATTGGTGGCATGCACCATGCACACATCTAAGGTTTGAGTCATCAGTTATAATCATAGAGCAAAGGAGAACAAAGGACTATGGACTACTGAACATGTTTCCCTTCACCCAACCCCAACCAACAGGAATACAGTTCTCCGAATCCATTGCTGAAACATCGTGGTAAGGTTTTGAGGTGACTGCACGAAATGTTGAGTGACATGATAAGGGCCTGTTCAAATGTGTACTGACCAAAATCCATACCCTACGATCTAGGGACAGATACACCCTCAATCACCCTCTCAACAGGTTACAGTGTACCGTCATATCCGGACCTTTTCCCCCAGTACCAGTTGCCTCTTCCATCTCATCCTTTCGACAATTTCAACGTTGCCTGGGGTTCTTCACGACGAGATTCCAGAAAGTTGAACAACATTTCTCGAGTTGGTTTTGAACATGCAGATATTTGATGCTCCAGCATGGTTTAAGGGCTCAAGACGGCGGTAGAAAATGGTAGCCTCTTGAGGAGTGGTTCAGAGGAAAATTTCGACTTTATTGCCTTCCGAAACCTCGCGCATAATTTATCGTGTACTTGTCACTGTTCTAGATCTGACCAACTGCAGGTTCTCCAAGGCGAATGTTGTGTTTCAAAAGGCAGACCTGAATCAAATATCATAATCCACACAAGAGAAGAGATAAACTGTGAATAGCGTACCTAGTTGAGCAAACACACAGAGGTCATGGTGGTCGTTGGCAGTGAGGCGACACGGCCCGTACATGGAGATCTGAGCTCAAGTTGGGTGCTCTGCCTTCACCATTCAATCGGATTCCTGCTTCGTCAAATCTCAAATCTCAAATAGAAAGAAAAAGCTCGTTTCCGATTCTGACACTAGTACTACATATCAGTGCTTATATTGCTACTGCTGATATACCCGATTCCTCGACTGCTTCAAACGTAAACGGAGAAATTAGTGTGCCCAGGAACGACCACACCGTACCTACAAAAGATTTAGAGAGGTGAGGCATTATCGACGTAAGGAAGTGCTCACCCTGCTGGGTGGGTACCAAATTCACTGTTTGTGTATTATCATCCACAACACTCGAAGAACTGAATGTGTTCGTAGGTCCTGGCGGTAGACAGGCTGATTGTGAACCATGATGATCTAGAGTCAGAGAAAAGATTGGTTCACCTTGATTCTGGATATCTTCTGCTTACAAAATGGTACATTAGTAGGTGACCAAAATCATAGTCTGCTGCGAGTACTGAACCTTCTGCGACTTCTTGAAAACGGTTCTCGGGAGGGACAACTTCAAAAATGGGGGATCCCCTAGATCGTACAAAATCCGTGGTGATAGGGTCAAATCCACTTGCAATTTGGTATTCAAGAATGGTTTTGTAAACCTCCATGGGCCAAAATTCACGAACGTGCTTGACTTTGATGGAGAGCTCGAAAGGAAGACCAAGGTACTTGCACATGTCTCGCGAGAGGGGAATTCGACCAAAAGGATCATGGGACCAAAAATAGAAACACCTGGTTGGTGAAGGGGAAGGGAGGAGAAATAAGTAAATCGGTTTCCATAGCTGGCGTCGATGCTGTTTGTGGTTCGACCTTTGAAGTGTTCCTGTGAGCACAAACCAAGGATAGACAAGCTCTGGTGATATTAATTCAAGATCGAACAAGAACTGAAAGGTACACACCATACTTGGAAAGGTCTTCGTCCAACCCAATGCCATGAGCATGGAAGATACTCAGAGCCTGTGCAAGCCATGCAACTGATTCAACACCAGATTCTACATCTATGTAATGCTGATTATCTTTCAGGCAAAACCTATTATGTGGGTCAGTAGAAGAAGGTGAATCGCTTTTTGTATAATCACCTTGTCATTCCATCTGGCATATCTTTCCTCTGCTCGAGACAACCTTTCTGACTCCCCCAGTACACATTCTGATGGAAAGCGATTGTCGAATTAGTTAAACTGGAAATAATTTGGGGATAATTTGCTGAAGGGATCTCTTTAGTGAGCACAGATTGACTGCTATAATCAAGCGCCCAAAAAAGACCTCGATCGTCTTTTGTGCTTGAAAAATATCGAATGACGACGTCCTCCTTTAGGAATTCTACGTCCGAGGGAACGATGACATCGGGAAAATTCCCAACCCAATGCGAGGATTTAGGGCCAGCTGGTCCGCGACAGAATCTGCCTTTTGTTGGATCCATCCATAACTCGTTTCCTGAACATTTCAGGGACATCTACATTTATTAATTGGTGGATATTGACTATTAATACGCTTGCATCGATCACTCACTCTCAGGAACTCAATATAGAGACGCCCTACATATCCCAATCCCTTTTCGATATGTGCAAAAGGGATGAGCTCTGAAAATATGGCGTTATAAATCCGCCTGAATTCCTCCCCAACGGGCCACTTACCTCCATGGAAAATCAGTAAAGGAACCGAAGATTTGCTGTAACCGAACAGTGGAATATCCCTGTCAAAAGTCGTTAATACCTTGTGTAATCAGAACGTAAGATAAGTACCTCCGCCAGTCGTTGGAACACTTCAGGAAATCTCCTCGCCATTTCTAACGAACAGGCGTGAATATACCTCTGCAAGGAATACTTTCGGTCATACCTTCCTCGCCTTCCGCCCACCATTGTATGCCCTCACGGTAAACATTTCGCTACCAAACGGTATGATCATTGCAGTGTAGACGGCTGTTGCAATCGTTTCTCCACTTGAACACAACAGCCAAGGTTCGCCGATGTCTTTGTCCTTGATTATACTCCCCTGCTTGACCTCGTTAAACTTGTGAAGGTGATGTCAGGATTCCAACTAGATCCCGAAGATTACAAGGACACGCACCTCTTCAAGCCGTGGTAGATTCTCCCTGATTTCCCTCCTCCTTTGAGGATGCTGATGGATCGTGCAGCTGTTATACTGGTCTCTCCCAACATTTGAAAAGGGACTTTTGCTGATCGTGACCTTGGTAGCATTGGCGAGAACCTCCATCCGAGTCGTAGGGTGATTCGAATCTGTCATTGAAGGATGTGGATTGAGCGTAGGACTGAGAAATGGGAGATGTGGGGGTTAAGAAAGAGATGGTCGAGCACAAGAATTGCTGTACATCAGTGAAGAAGCCCATGACAGCTCGGGATATAGAAATTGATGATTTCACCGCCATGACACAGGTCTGACACTGACATTTTTACAAGTTTTAGGCATTCGAATACGGAGTTGGCCCACCCGAATGAGAGAAAACGGAAGAACCGTACCGTGTTGCTCGCCATCAAAACTCAAGGAAGTTGACGACCACGGTGTCGAGTCGACAACCCGCCTACCTTTCACTGCAATCACCGTTTTCACAAACGAAATTATTGACAAAGGAAGAATGGGAATGAGATCGATGTAGACGTGATCGTGCACCATGACGGAGCCTGCTAACGCTATTTACACTTTCGCGACATTTAGTGGTGGCTAACTGTTTTCCCCCTCCCCCATGTCAAGACCAACCACCAATATAGCCCAATCGTTCTCAGCTGTCCTCATTACAACTTCTCTCGACAACTTATTCCTCTAACCCTCTTCCTAAGCCCGGAGGAACGCCATCTCGGTCGTTATTAGCAACTGTAACGACCGCCAAGTGGACGTCGATATCCACCCTCCCCTCAAACTATCTGCTTCCCCTCCCATCATCTCCTCTCGACCTCACCTTTCTTTCCAATAGTAGCAGATAAATTCAAGGACGATGACGCTCAAAATTCCCGTCAATATCTGCGTGTGTTCTTCCATCTCCTTTCTCAACAAACTCCATCCGAATCCTTCACATCGCCTTGACTTCGTGGCCAGTCTAGCTGGTTGAACTTCCTCATATCAAAACTCTATGCCAATCCTCCAGACCCCGCGATACCGTTCTTTCCTTCGTCTGCTATCCGTCCGAGACGTCAGACTAGTTGACAGTGGGGGAATGGTGCTCGTCAGGTAATAAACAGGTGGCAGGCAGATGGAAGCAAAAAAAGTCATTCAACCCTCCTGCAAACATATTCCAGGTCATACAGTCGATAGTGATATCGTCAAAGGGCTTGCAGTTGGGAAACAAGGGGTAGTCGGTGTGTCATTGTCATTTGGAATTTGGGATGCGGCATGCCCGTACCATCGCGCTCACGAAGAATATCAGCCTAAACATTAAACAGTGGGGCATGAGTTCATGGAGATGGAACCTTCACGAGCTAAATCGTTGAACGGGATTGAAGCGTCGATAGGTGGGGAAGTGACCGAATTGAGCCAGCGAACTGGGAGGAGCGAGATGGTTGTACAAGAGAAGTATGCGACACGCCAGGGGGTGTGGGCGGTAGAGATGAGACTTGGAGGATGAGGATGAGAGCATGAAGTAACGACGACCTGTGAAATATGATGGGAAATAAACAGGTTTGGTGATAGAGAAGGGAGGAAGCAACAAGGAGATACGCCAGTTTACTCCGAACATTATTGAACGCGAACAGTGACCGACCTCCCCAGCTCTACGACAAGCCGCATTAGATCCCAGAGCTTTCCGTTCTCCCATAACAGGTACACCTCGTACATCACCAGGTTCTTTTCATCTTTTTGCCGCCAAATCTTCCAACAATATTAACGTCTCTCTCCCAATGACATTCCTCACTGCATGGTATCTGTGTTTTAAGGACATTGAGGCGATCGAGTGTAGTCGAGAATGGAATTCCTGGCTAGAAAAAAACATTTTAAAATGGGAACTGAATTACCAACAAAAGGTATTTCCTTTCCAACCCAAGGCTTAACCCTCGCTTCATTTCCGCGACGAAGACCGTTCCCTGATTTGACTTACAAGAAAGCGACGTAGTCTGACTTCGAGTACCTGAGTTTGAGTTGGTTTTGAACATGCAGACGAGGGTGGAAGATGGTGGTCAACGGTGCCGATAAGCTTCCCAAGCAATCAATCCATCCCAAAAACGCTTCTTCGGTCCGTTGCTGAAGCTTCATGGTAAATTCCATTTGAGGGATTCTACGCGGACCTTTTGAGCGACTTGATGGAGGGAAAACGGCAACGCGTGTCCAGCAAGATCCATGCTCGAGTACTGCACCGCTGGCTTTTCAATCTCATCGTTGAAGATCAATCCGACGTTGCATGAGATCCTTCACGACAAGTCCAACAGCCTGCGTGCATAAATATCGACCGTAAAAGCGCCGTTTACATTGAAAGATGCGGAACCTTCTCAAGCCGGTTTCGAGCATGTGGATATTTGATGTTCCAATGTGGTTCAAAAACCCAGAGAGATGGGCGGAAAAACGATGGAAACGGTGGTCGTGGTATGGTATTTTTCAGAGGTTTACTACATTCCAAGGACAGTGGTCAGTAAAGGAAAGGGGAAAAGGCAGGGGTATACGCACTCGCAGCAAGGCGATGGGTCCCTTCCAACATCATGCGCGTATTTTGATCTAGATCTAACCAGCGACGGGTTCTCCATGGATTTTGTGTCTCGAAATGCAGACCTGAATCTAATATAAAATAATTTACACGAGAGAAGAGATGAACTGTGAATATTGTACCTGGTTGAGCAAGCCCACACAGGTCATGATGGTCGAAAGGAAAGTCGTAGCTCGTCGTTGGCGGCGAAGCGACGCGGCCCGGTAGGGATACACTCTGACCTTGCCTCAAGCTTCAAATATTCAAATATTCAACTATTACTTTCAAGTCAGACACTTGCCTTCATCATTCATTTGGATTCTTGCTTCGTCAAACCTTCGAGATCCTGAAAAAAAACTCATCTCTGATTCTGACACACTAGTACTACATATCGGTGCTTAGATTGCCACTACTGATATACCCGATTCCTCAACCGCTTCGAATGTGAACGGAGAAATTAGTGCGCCCAGGAACGACCCCACCGTACCTCCTTGACAAACAATTGGTTCAGCGATTTGGATGGGTCAAGTGGGCGCCAAATTCGCTGTTTGTGCACTATTATCCACAACGCTCGAGGAACTGGATGTGTTCGTAGATCCTAGCGGTAGACGGGCTGATTGTGAACATGATGATTTATAGTCAGAGGAAAGATTGGTTTACCTTCAACCTGGGTATCTTCTGCTTTCAAAATGGTGTATTAGTAGGTGACCAAAAATAGTCTGCTGCAACTACTGAACCTTCATCTGCTTCTCGAAGGCGGTTCTCGGGAAGGACAACCTCAAAAATGGGGAGCCCCCCAAATCGTGCAAAATCCATAGTTATAGGGTCGAATCCCCTCGCAATTTGGTATTCACGAATGGTTTTGTAAACCTCTAAGGGCCAAGATTCACGATAAAAATTGATTTCGATGGAGAGCTTGAAAGGAAGACAGAGATACTTGCACATGTCTCGCAAGAGGGGAATTTGGCCAAGAGGATCATGGGACCAAAAATAGAAACGTCTGGTTGGCGAAGGGGAAGGCAAGAGAAACAGGTAAATCGGACCACATAGTTGGCGTCGTTGTTGTTTACGTTTCGACCTTTGAAGTGCACCTGTGAGCTTGAAATGAGGGTAGACAAGCTCTGGTAATGGAGTTAGGGAAAAGATAGTCAAGAGCTGAGAATTGCGCGCCATAGTTGGAAAGATCCTCATCCAACCCAATGCCATGAGCATGAAAAATACTCAGAGCTTGTGAGAGCCATGAGGTTGTTTCACAAACAGATTGAATATCTATCAAACGTTTATCATCTTTGAGGCAAAACCTATTGTGTGGATCAGTAAAAGAAGGTGAATTGCTTTTTGGATAAATACCTTGTCATTCCATCTGGCATCTCTTCCCTCTGCTCAAAACAATCTATCCAACTCTCCCAGTATACATTCCGTTGGAAAGCAATTGTCGAATTAATTAAACTTGAATTAATTTGGGAATAATTCGTTGAAGGGATCTCTGTAGTAAGCGCACATTGACTGCTATGATCAAGCGCCCAAAAAAGACCACAGTCGTGCTTTGTGCTTGAAAGATATCGAATGACGATGTCCTCTTTCAGGAATTCTACGTCCGAGGGAAGTGTGACACCGGTATAGTCCCCATCCCAATCCTCACATTTTGGCCCAGGTGGTCCACGACAGAACCTGCCTTTTGTTGGGTCCATCCATAACTCGTTTCTTGAACATCCCATCGTCAACTACATTATTAATTGGACTGATATTGAGTAGGCTACGTAGGTCACTTACTCTCAGGAACTCAAGATAGAGATACCCTACATCTCCCAATCCCTTCTCGATATGTACAATGGGGACAAGCTCTGAGAATATGGCATTGTAAAACCGCCAGAATTCCTCCTCAACGGGTCACGTACCTCCATGAAAAATCAGTAAAGGAACCAAAGATTTGCTGTAACCAAACAGTGGGATATCCCTGTCAAAAAACGTTAATATATCATTGTAATCGAAACCTAAAGTCAGCACCTCCGCCAGTCGTTAGAGCACCGCAAGAAATCTCGTCGCCATTTCTAACAATGGGTGTTAATATGTCTCTGCAAGGAATACTTTCGGTCATACCTTCCTCGCCTTCCGTCCACCACTGTATGCCTTCACAGTAAAAATCTTGTTACCAAACGGTATGATCATTGCAGTGTAGATGACTGTTTCGATTGTTTCCCCGGTTCCCCTTGAGCACAACAGCCAAGGTTCGCCGATGTCTTTGTCCTTGATTATATTCCCCTTCCCCCTCGAGCACCGGCAAGATGCTGATGAATCATGCATCCGCTGTATTGGTCTCTTCCAACATTTGAAAAGGGACTTTTGCTGATCGTGACCTTGGTAGCATTGGCGAGAACCTCCATCCGAGTCATAGGGTGGTTCGAATCTGTCGTTGAAGGATAGGGATTGAGCGTAGGACTGAGAAATGGGTGATGTGGGGGTTATAAAAGAGATGGTCGAGCCCTTGACATCCGGGATATAGAATTGATGGCTTCACGGCCATGACACAGGTCCGACACTGTGAGATTTTTGGGCATTCAAAGCTGTAAATATTCGAATACGGAGTTAGCCCACCTGGATCAGAGAGAAAACGCAAGAATCGTACCGTGTTGCTCGCCGTCGAAACCCAAAAAATTCAAAGAGCGATCGACCTTTTACTGCAACCACCACATGACCAGCGTTTTCACAAACGAAACTTTACACCTTGATCTCACAAAACTTGGCTTTAGGTTCGAATTCCCCGACACACACTTCAACGACCACTTCTCATCCGTTTTCTCAACACAATCTACCTTCACCACCCAAGTTTTCCTCGAAAAAATTACAAGCCAATAACCATTCCTTCAAGACGAATCACGATCACTACACAGGCCAGGTCTCGCTGATTCTGGATGCAATCGGATGTATTAGAGGACAGTAACAGGGTGCAGTGTTTTCTCCTCCTTCTGCTCTATGTACCACTCATTGGTGGCCTCTGTAGGCACAATGGAATATGTTGTACAACAGTAGTGAAGGCGCGACAATCCACCGTTGCCCAGGACCCTCACAGGCCTCGCCTCCTCGCAACCGACTCGGATCTCAGATTTATTTTTTGAAGACGCAGACCGGTATGAATTCCTTCCAGGCTTGCAGAACAAGGAAGTAGCGGAAATTGGACTGAAATTTTGTATCATTGACTGCGCTCGAATTATCGACAAAGGAAGAACGGGATGTAGACATGATCGTGCGCCATGACAGAGATTCCCAACGCTATTTACACTTTCGCGAGGTTTAGCGGTAGCTAGCCGATAATACATCCATGATGATTTTATTCAAGAATATCGGGATACATATATAAGAGTATCTTCGGAGTCAAAGGACAAGTACACTGTGTAACAATGGCAATACCGATAGTAATACATCCCCACACAGCGAGAGCCTTTGTCTTCCGCTGCCTGCGTACAGTAACCACAATTGTACTCTCACTAGTTTTTCTCGTCGCCCGTGTCAAGGTCAACCGCCAGTATATCTATATCCTAACCGTTCTCAGCTTTCCCCATTACAACTTTTCTCCAACAACTTATTTCTCTGCCTAAGCTCGAGGGGACGCCATCGTGGTCGTTCTTTGCAATCGTAAAAAGTGAGAAATGACCGCCAAGTCGACGTCGATGTCTACCTCCCCTCAAACTGGTAGCAGATGAAATCAAGGACGATGACGTTCAAAACTCCCGTCGATATCTGCATGTGTTCTCCCATCTCCTTCCTCAACAAACTCCATCCGAATCCTTCACATCGCCTTGACTTCGTGGCCAGTCTACCTGGTTGAACTACAAAACTCTATGCGGATCCGGCGATAACCGTTCTTCCTTTGTCTACTATCTGTCCGAGACGTCAGACTAGTTTTCCCTCCGTGGCAGTAGGGGAATGGTGCTCGCCGGGGGGGAAACGGTGACGGGCAAATGAAAGCAAGCAAAGTCGTTCAATCCTCCTACAAACGTATTTCCAGGTCACAGTCGATAGCGATATCGTCGAAGGGCTTGCAGTTGGGAAACAATGAGTGGTTAGTGTATGTTGTCTTTTGGAATTTGGGATGCGGCACGTCAGTACTATCGCACTCGCGAAACATATCAGCCTAAACATTCAACAGCGGGGCATGATTTCCTGGACAGAGAACCTTGACGAGCCTGCCCTAAACACACCCTTCCCTTTAGATTCGGCAAGAGAGGTACGCAATACGCCAGGTGGTGTGAATGATAGAGATGAGACTTGGAAAGGTGAAGATGAGGGTATGAAGTAACGACGACCTGTGAATCACATATGATGGGGAAAAACAAGTTCGGCGATGGGAGAGAAGGGAGGAAGCAACAAGGAGATACGTCAGTTCACTCCGAACATTATTGAATGCGAACAGTGACCGACCTCCCCAGCTCTACGACAAGCCGCATTCAGATTCCAGAGGTTTCCGTTCTCCCATAACAGGTACACCTCGTACATCACCAGGTTCCTTTCATCTTCTCGCCGCCAAAACTTCCAAAAATATCAACGACCCTTTCCCGATGGCATTTTACTCACTGCATGGTATCTGTGTTTTAAGGTGATTGAGTGTAGTAGTCGAAAACGGAACTCCTGGCTAGAAAAAAAACTTCGAAAATGGGAACCGAATTACGAACAAAAGGTAAAACGTTACCTGAAGTCTAAGCCTCGCTTCCTTTCTGACGGAGACCGTTCCCTGAGGTAGCCTGGCCTCGAGTACCCTGAGTTTGAATCGGTTCTGAACATGCAGATATTTAATGTCCGAACGCGGTCTGGGATCCAAAACGAGGGTGAAAGATGATGACAGTTTTGTGCAACACTTCAAAGGAAAGTCCTGAGTTGACGACGTTTCAAGAGTCAGTGATCAGTCTAAGAAAGAAGAAAAGAAAACGAAATCAGAATCGTACACGTTCATACAAACAACGGTGCCCCGAACAATTCTACGCAGAGACTTTTGAGCAATTCGATGGAGTGAAAACGGCAACGCGTACCCACCAAGATCCATACTCGAGCACTGCACCACGATCTACCGACAGGTACGTCCTCTTTCATCCTCTGGGTAGCGTACGCCGTGTCCAGACTTTCCCCCGATACCAGCTGCCTGCGTCTTCAATCTCATCCTCAAAGACCAATCCAACGTTGCACGGGGTCCTTCACGACAATTCCCAGAAAAGCGCCGGTGGTGTTGAAGGATGTGGACCCTGGGTTTGAACATGCCGGATGTTTGATGGTTCCAACGCGGGTCGAGAACCCAGAGAGATGGCGGAAAACGGTGGTCGTTAGATGGGACTTTTCAGAGTTTCACTACATTTCAAGGTCAATAGTCAGTACAGGAAATTTAAAGGGGAAAAAGGCAGGGGTACAC
Source organism: Marasmius fiardii PR-910 (assembly GCA_014904975.1). Classification (NCBI taxonomy): domain Eukaryota; kingdom Fungi; phylum Basidiomycota; class Agaricomycetes; order Agaricales; family Marasmiaceae; genus Marasmius; species Marasmius fiardii. The sequence goes on from MU127813.1 coordinate 188,784, forward strand.
GCACTCGTAGCAAGCGATGGGTCCCTTCCAACATCGCGTGCGTATTATACTTTGTCCTAGATCTAACCAGCGGGTTCTCCAGGGATTTTGTGTCTCGAAACGTAGACCTGAAGCAAACATTAAATAATTCAGACAAAAGAGATGAACTGTGAATAGCGTACCTGGCACACACAGGTGATGGCGGTCAAAGGGAGAGTTGTAACTCGTCGTTGGCGGCGAAGCGACGCGACTCGGCTAGGGATACACCTGACCTTGTTCTAGGACCTTGCTCTGACCTCGCTCGGATACTTGCCTTCACCATTCATTCGGATTGTTGCTTCGTCAAGCCTTCGAGATTCTCAAAAAACTCACGTCCGATTCTGACGCACTAGTACTACGTATTGATGCTTATTTAAATCGCTACTGCTGATATACCCGATTCCTCGACCGCTTCGACTTGAACGGGGAAATTAGTGCGCGCAGGAACGACCGCACCGTACCTACTTTGACAAACGATTGGTTCAGCGATTTGGATGGGAGACGCTTTATCGACGTAAAGAAGTGCTCACCCTGCTTAGCGGGCGCCAAATTCGCTGGTTGTGCACTATTATCCTCAACGCTCGAAGAACTCGATGTATTCGTAGATCCTGGCGGTAGACGGGCTGATTGTGAACCATGATGATCTAGACTCAGAGAAAAGATCGGTTCACCTTGATTCTGGATATCTTCTGCTTTCAAAATGGTGCATGAGTAGGTTATCAGAAAGAGCTTGCGATTACCCAACCTTGTTCAAGTTCTTGAAAGCGGTTCTCGGGAGGTACAACTTCAAAGAGGGGGGATCGCCTATATCGTGCAAAATCCGTGGTTATAAGGTTAAATCCCCTTGCGATTTGGTATTCATAAATGGTTTTGTAAACCTTTGTAGGCCAAGATTGGTGATAGTGATTGACTTTGATGGAGAGCTCGAAAGGAAGACCAAGGTACTTGCACCTGTCTCGCGAGAGGGGAATTCGGCCAGGAGGGTCATGGGACCAAAAATAGAAATGCCTGACTGGCGAAGGGGAAGGCAAGAGAAACAGATAAATTGGACCATATAGTTGGCGACGTTGTCGTTTGCACTTTGATCTTTGAAGTGTTCCTTTGAGCGTGAACCGAGGGTAGACCAGCTCTAGTGATATCAGGTTAAAATCAATATCAATAAAGAACTGAAAGTTACTCACTGTAGATGGAAAGGTCCTCGTTCAACCGAATGTCATGAGCGTGAAAAATACTCAGAGTTTGTGAAAGCCATGAGGTTGATTCACGAACAGATTTTATATCTATAAAACGTTTATTTGAGGCGAATTCGAGACCTATTGTGTGGATCAGTCCAAGGGAGTAGATTGTTTGCAGTGGGACAATTGCCTTGTCATTCCTTCTGGCATCTCTTCCCTCTGCTCAATACAACCTTCCCAGCTCCACCAGTATATGTTCCGATGGAAAGCAATTGTCGAGTTGGTAAAACTTGAAATGATTTGGGAACAATTTGTTGAAGAAATCTCTTCGGTATAACCTTCGGGTACATCCTTTCCATGATGAGACCTTCTCGCGCCGTATCTTTGCAGACCCTGCCAGTGGTGACCCACATACGAGAAGGTTAAATGAGAACCTTGCACGAATTGTCAAAGTTCAAGGCGAGTTCTACAGCGAGCACAAACGCGGAAATGTAATCATAAAATGCAAGCCGGTATGGGCCCCGTCATGGCCGATATTTGGAAAGACATAGGTCCACGAACAGGCAAACAATTGAGAAGCGGGAGGACGTACCTAGGCATACCAACATTTTTTTTGCTCCGCCTCCAATCGAAAACAGATGCGGGATCCATCATCCTACGCTTCATCGAGGAAGTAGACTGTTTTGAAACTAACAACGTTGCATCTGCTATAGAGCTGGTAAAAAGACCCTAAAATTGGAGAAACCAGAGAGTTTCTTCAGATCTTTTTTCTTCTTCTTCTTAAACTCTGCCCCCGTCCAACCGCGCAACTTGCCCATCGATCTTTCATTTCCTTTCCGCGACCAAGAATATTTTCTGAGCTCATTTAACTCAACTTTGAAAAAAGAAAGCGTGGAGCGTTTAGTACTCGAGCGACAATTGGAGAGTGAATCGACGATGGAAGAGCGGCTTGAAAAAGTCACGGTACCGGCGGTAATGTACCAAAATGGGACAACGCGGGGATTTCGCGGATTTTGTCAAATTCACTTATGTAAGTAACCGGCAACAACCGTACATCCCCAACGAAGCACTTTCTACAACTGACCAATTGCAAGTGAGTCGTCAGTTATTAGATTCTTTTCAGGGTCTCAATGTACCACCCACTCTTTCACAGGTTCATTACGAATGCGATGTTTTTGCCTCCAATCCAAACATGAGCGTTTCAGGCTTTGGTATGGAAGAATTGCGGCTGGGACCGATGATCAAATGAAGACGAAGGAGGCAGTTTCGGTATTAGCTGCCCTTACATAGTACCCGCACCACAGGCCTTCACAAGCTCATTCGGTTGACCTGGCAATAGAGCCGCTAATGGCGGGGTGGGAGATGGGATACAATCTCTAGAAAACGGGGGGGGAAGAGGTTCCGAAGGTGTAGGACTCGTGTATTGGAAACTGTCAGGCGAGCGCGAGGTGAAGGTCCCCAGTGCGTTTGAAAAAATCAAATTCCCATTTCTGCTTGAAAATCTCTCAGGCATTGCGGAGATAAAACTCGTTTTTTTGCCCAGTTTCCAGTGTTCTGAAAATTTCACCATTGCCAACTAACTGTGGCGTGTATCATAACTCACTCCCGTCCATTACTGGTCAACGGTTTCTCTCAGTGCTCGTGTTCCAAGTCGTCTGCCGACCTTCGGAATATTAGCTGTACTTTACAGCCCTACCCGCCGACTGTATTTGAGGTGATTCATGGGGAGCCTTGTGGATCAAGGAGGTACCACCAAGCCGAATTTTCTTCGTCCGTACAGTAGGACTGACTCTTTAACGTCGTCAGAGACGATGGGGGGGAAATCCCGCCAAATCTGAAATCTGAGACTGCTAGTACAAGTACCCGATTGAACGTGAACAGAGAAGTTGGTGCAGCGAGAAACAACCGACCCATGGTCGACTTGACAATTAACAACCTCAGCCATTCGGAGGTTGGGACGCAATAGTACAGACGAGCCAAAAGTGGGTTTGTGGATCCTGGCCTAGTGATGAATATAACGATTTGAAGTCGGAGGAAAGATTGGTTCACGTTCAGTGCTATTAGTAGTGAGGAATGGAAAGGTAAGTGACTCTGACAGTGCTTTAAAAGTTTTGTGACCCAGATGGAGGTGCCGATGGAAGTGCGCTTCGGTGTCGCTTGTTCGTCGCCGAACATGGAGCGGAGGATTCTATTCGGTTTTTGATTCAGACAAGATATAGCTGACTGACACTGGACGACTCCTCGTAAGGATTATTTGCCCGAGCTTTAACAGCTAATGTTAAATTTCGGAGTCACCGCAAACCTCCCCTTTTCGGACCTAGACCGAGACTGAAAATCTTTTAGTAAGGGCATCGAAGAGCTTTCTGGATGTTTTTGGACGTCGAAAACCCATATACAGGAGTAATCCCGGTCGACTAGCATGTTGTTTGCAAGGAACTGTCGATTATTTGACAGTCGTTACCGGAAGTCATCCAGTCCGTCGTTGGAGACTTTTGTGCGTGCCTCGGCGGCCCGCGTTACAGGTGGAAGATGACAAAGCTCGAGATTGTCGTCTGAATAGGCGTCATCTCCAAAGATGTTTTCACCCTTTGAGAAGGCGTCTTTGAGAAGAGTTGAGCTTAGTGATGGATGATGGCCCTCGATACTGGGATCGAACCTGAGAAACTTGTCAAAGCGTAGTGGGCAATCGATGCCGTCGTCAGGGCCTGACACTCGGTAACTCTCCGAACAGGTGCTACTTATCAATCAATAGGAAATTTAGCCGGCGGCGGCAAGGCCCGCTGTCACTTTTTGGATGTACAAGTCCGACGACAAGTCCGATTTGAGAGGGTTGAAAACGGCTAAACGTTGACTGTATAAAACAAGAGGTCACTCCACTTTTTCTCTTCCTTGACCATGGCTGATCATCACAGTATCTCCTCTTCAGCGACAGGCGTTCCACCACCTGAACGACAACTCCACGAGAAAAACGATTCTTTTCTCATCGATGAGTTGCCACTGGACGATCCAAGTAATCCAAAGGGTTGGAGTAACGCTAGAAAATGGTATATCACAATGACTGCAGGTCTTTTGGTCTTGAATGCAACTTTTGCTTCTTCTGCTCGTACGTCTCTAGTCTTTATTTTCTGCAATCATCAACTCAATTTTACTTGATTAGCTGGTGGAATAGCACAGGCATTGTTGCGAGAGTTCAAAATATCAAGAGAAGTTGAAATCCTGACAATATCTCTTTTCGTTGCCGGTTACTGCGTTGGCCCACTTTTATGGGGTCCATTATCAGAAGAATTCGGTCGTCGACCAATCTTCATCATCGGTTTCTTTGTTTACATGGTCAGTTCCGTCCTAATACTTTCCGCTCAACCACTTGACTCTTTTTCATAGTTATTCCAAATCGGTGCAGCACTAGCTCAAAACATCGCGACGATCCTAGTCGTCCGTTTCTTGGGTGGCGTATTCGCTGCTTGTCCACTAGCCAACTCTGGTGCCGTCATTTCAGACATATGGGACGCGAAAACTAGAGGACGTGCATTAGCCGTTTTCACTGTAGCTCCTTTTGCTGGTCCTTCTTTGGGTCCCACCGTTGCTGGCTTTATATATGTCTCTGGTACTTCCTGGCGGTGGTTATTCTGGGTTTTAGCCATCTTTGTGAGTATACCCTCGTTTCATTTCTCATCCTTTCATCTCTCAACGCTCTATAGGCTGGAGTTTGTTGGCTTCTGATCGTATTCACTCTACCAGAGACTTACACGCCAATTCTCCTCGTCCAACGCGCTAAGAAACTTCGTAAAGAAACTGGCGACGATCGGTATCATGCTCCAATGGAAGTGACCAAAAAGACGATCCGTCAACGAACCGAGTACATCCTTCTTAGGCCATTCAAAATGCTGTTTTTGGAACCCATGCTCTTAGCTATGACAGCTTATATGAGTGTACGTCTCTCTTCTCTCTCTCTCCACGTCGTCTAATCACGCATACAGTTCGTCTACGGTTGCCTCTACCTCCTCTTCGCTGCCTACCCCATCGTCTTTACCCAAGGCCACCACTTGAACGCTGGAATTTCCGGTCTCATGTTCATCCCCATCCTCGTGGGAGGCGTTATTGCCGTCACCATCTACACCTTTACCTTTGGTCCACGATACGAAAGAGAAGTCGATAGATGCGCACCAAACCCCGTAGTTCCGGAATTTAGACTGGAAATGACGTTAATCGCCGCTCCAGTTTACGCGATCTCGTTCTTTTGGTTTGGGTGGACTAGTTATCCCAGTATCTCGCTTTGGGCGCCCATGATGTCCGGCGTGTTGAATGGGTTTGGGGTCAGCTGGGTATTTGTGAGTTCTCCCCCCCCCTCCTTATGGACATTCTGTTCTTCGTATTTACATATTCATTTTTTTTTTCTTCCAGCTCGGTCTATTCAACTATTTAATAGACACATACCTAATGGCCGCCGCGTCCGCACTAGCCATAAACACCGTAGTTCGTTCCATATTCGGGGCTGTCTTCCCGTTGTTTGCTACTCAGATGTACGAAGCGCTGGGTAACCAATGGGCGAGTACGTTGCTTGGGTTTGTGGCGTTGGCTATGACGCCTATACCATTTGTGTTTATGAAGTATGGTGCAAAGTTGAGGGCTAGGAGTAGGTATTCGCCTTATACTGGGGATGAGGGGGGAGAATCGCGAGAGGGAGGAGGAGGAGAGCCAGTTTCGACGTTTGAGAATTCGTCGTCGTCGTCGTTGGCCCCGCCACTGCCGTCGGGGGCGCAAGAGAAAAAACAGGGGGAGAAGGAGGTTCGGGAGGTGGTGGAGGTTAGGGAGGTGGATGTGGAGGTTGATGAGGGGAGGTTGAGGGAGTCTGAGAGGTCTGCGGCGTAGAAGATGAAAGAAACGATGATTGACGAGCTCCGGGTGATAGGCGGGGTGTATTGATTTTTCCGACACAAAATTTTTCGGAAGGCGAACCATTAGAAGGACCGCCGTAAATCTTTGGTGATGACAGTGGTTTTTTTACGATGACACGGACTTTACGCATTAACCTTTTCTGCATAATTTAATTTTCTCCTCTCACGCACGCATTTTTGCAGAACTTTAGTTACTTGGTTGCTTTGTGTATTATTATTAATATTTGGCTGGGACGATAGAATTCCGGGGACTGAACTATTATAGTATAAATAATTGCAACTATAAAGTCCGAGATATTTGCGGCTAGATGGGGCTCCGTGGTGAAGAGAGACCAGAGCGTGCTGGCAGCGAAAAAAGAATAGCAGGCCCCTCAACTGCGCAGGCTGCACACATCCAGATTTCCGTGCCTTACTACCTCCCTTCAACTTGTCACCAAGACTAGCAACATCTTCCGACCAGTGATAGCCAAACATTCTCTTTGAACCGGGGTGAATAAAATTCTCAATTGAGGTACCAAGTCTCGGCTGCCAAAAATATCGTTCGATAGTGCAATTGCAATCATCGATCGGAACAGAATTTCCATTCAATCTTTACGGGAAATTGGATTGGGGAGTTGTTTCCCCACCCCTCCTCCGGGGGAATCCCATAAAACCTACAGCGAAGTCTATGCGACCTCTGTGAAAAACAGATTGAATGTGACATCAAAAATGAGTGTCACTACCCCACGACGAAATTAATCCATGGACATGGGTCAAGAGACGCCATGTGAACCGAGGAATATCTACCTCGTACGCGTCAGTCGACCCTTCGTCGTCCATAACGCGAGGACCACCTTGTCAAAGACGTCAGACACGACACGAAGAAAAAAAAAACCGAGAATGAGATCATGGGATTCAGGAACAGGAAAGAAACGAATTCCGTGGCCGTTCAATTCGGATTTCGCGCTGCTTAAAATCTCGTTTCCGATTCTGACCGCGGTATACATAGTGATGTCTAAATCGCTACCCAAATTCTCGACCGCTTCCGACTTGAATGGAGAAATTAGGGCACCCAAGAGGGACCGCATCGTGCCCACTTTAAATAAAAACGATGGGCTCAGCCATTCGGTGTGAGAGGCAATATCGAAGACCGAGGATGCTGTCAGTCGAAGAAGGTGAATACTTTTGAGATAATCACCTTGTCATTCCATCTGGCATGTCTTCCTTCCGCTCAAGACAACCTTTCATCCAACAAGTCCATCCTAAATCCCGACGGAAAGCAATTGTCGAGTTGGTGAAACCTGAAATGATTTGGGGATAAGAGATCTCTTTAGCACGCGTAATTTGACTGTTGATTTCAAGCACCCATAAAAGACCTCGATCGTCTTTTATGCTAGAGAAATATCGAATGATGACGTCCTCTTTGAGAAACTCTGCGTCCGAGGGAACGATGGAACCGCTAAAATCCCCAGCCCAAATCAAGCATTTAGGCCCAGCTGGTCCGCGACAGAATTTGCCTTTTGTCGGATCTATCCACAATTCGTTTCTTAAAAGGACCACTACATTATTAGTTGGCTGGTATTAAGGAGGATACATAGGTCACTCACTCTCAGGAACTCAATATAGAGATTCCCTACAGATTCTAGTTCCTTTTTGATATGTGCAAAAGGGATGAGCTCTGAAAATATGGCGTTATAAATCCGCCTGAATTCCTCCCCAACGGGCCACGTACCTCCATGAAAAATCAGTAAAGGAACCGAAGATTTGCTGTGACCAAAAAGTGGGATATCCCTATCGAAACTGTTAATCCCCTGTTACAATTAAAAATGTAAAGTAAGTACCTCAGCCAGTCATTGGAACACTTCAGGAAATCCCGTCGCCATTTCTAACAATTGGTGTGAATATGCCTCTGCAAGGAATACCTTCGCTTGTACCTTCCTCACCTTCGGTCCACCACTGTACGCCTTCACAGTAAAACTTTCATTACTAAACGGTATGATCTTTGCAGTGTAGACGGCTGCTTCAGTTGTTTCCCCCCTTGAACACAACAGCCAAGGCTCGCCGATGTCTTTGTCCTTGATTATATTCCCCTGCTTGACCTCACTATACTGGGGAAAGTGATATCAGAGTTCCAACTAGATCCCGACAATTACAAGAACACACACCTCTTCAAGCCGTGGTAAGTTCTCCCTGAATTCCCTTCTCCCTCGAGCACGAGCAAGATCCTGATGGATCGTGCAGCCGTTGTACTGGTCTCTTCCAACATTTGAAAAGTGACTGTTGTTGACGGTAACCCCGGTAGCACCAGTAAAAACCTCCACCGAAGCTGTAGGGGGTTTTGATTTTGTCATTTACGGATAGGGAATTGAGCGTAGGACTGAGAACTGGGGGGTCAAGAAAGAGATAGTTGAAAACAAAGGACGTAGGCGCATGGAAAAGCGCTTTCATTGCTGTACATCAAAGGAGCCCGTGACCTGAATGACAGCTGGAAATTGAATGCCGTGATGCAGACTTGACAGATTGAGCCTGAGGTATCGTGACGGTAGGATGCCTTCATGTGTGATTAACGTTCAAGTGCTACTGTGGGTTTGAGGTTGAGGTGCATTTCCCTTCTAGCCGCATTTGGGTGTTTTTTGAAATAGGTGGTTTTTCTCTCCCCTTCCATGTTGCGGAGTGAATACCTATCTCGTGTTTTAGGTTGGTTTTCTTACCAAGCCAAATGTTACAAGACTGCTATTGTCGATCATCTTACAGTATGGTATCTGAAATTGTGAGGAATGATATACCCATTTAAACCGGTTCGGAGATAGCTGTGAGGGTGCCTTGTAGGGTTAGGTCTATGGCAGAGAACCTGTGTTGCGAGCTGAGGAGAAGAGTTGATTCTTGATCATATTCATTCATTTATACTTAATGTTTGAACACTCACGACTATGGTTTAATGGATTTGATGTCTTCAGATTTTTGTAAATTGTGGGTTAAAGGCAATACCTTTCTTTCCTCAACATGATTGAAGGACTAGGAGGGGCAGGGAACAAGCAATAACCTGGGAATACATGATAATAAAGTACTCCTTCTCACTTGCATCTAGACAATGGCAGCTGGTTTGGGTGCATGAGCAAGTGCCACAGACATCATGACATGTTGAAATGTAGCTGGTGCATTGCATTCACCCTGCATCATCACATTACTAACATATGTTCCAAACATAGTTGCAAATGCAGTTTTCCGGACATCTGATTTCCGATGCTATGATAGTTCTCTTCAGTTCATTTGGGTTTCCACTGATGGTAGTTCTTGTCAGGATGATGTCTGTGATGGTGAATGTCCTATAATGATAATTTTTTGTAATTGTGAATTGTTAATCTTGAGAAGAAGAAAAAAGTAGTTGGAGTGAATAACAAAGTTTATCCAAGCTTAGGCTCGGCTTCCTGGGGCGTAGGCTCATCAAAGGGTCAAGCTGAGCCCTCAAGTCATGAGTAGTCCTGGGTCAGATCTGACTCCATGCTCAAGTCCCAGCCTTGTACAATCACCCTGTGAGAGTTATAGGTAAAGAATGGCTTTATATTTGTGAAGGGACATATCCTGAACCATTTTTCATTAGTCTTTCTCCTTTCAAGTTTCAACCAAGACCTTCAATGGCCCTTACTTGACCTGACAGAGCTGTCCTTAAATACAGTAGAGAGAAGGTTTAACAGCTAGCAATACCAGAAAAATATGAGAATGAACTGGGTACATATGTCAGATTGTAAATAATGGTGAGAACATTGTTATCTGTCAATTTATTAGCTTTGATCAAAAGAGCCATTGACATTCCAAAGCCACAAACTCAGGGCTCTGGCCTAGGTTTTTGCAATCCTGAGCCTGCACATCACTAGCAAATTTCTTCTGACCTGGTCCTTTGCCAGCTGTGCAAACTAATATGAGGGTAAAAGTTTCAAGGGTGTCAACTGCTGGTATCCAGCAGATAAAATTCATATAGCATGTGGATATCTGATTGAACCTGTTGAACATTTTAGCATATGGAACAGATCGTGATTTTCTCTCATTGGGGTTAATGTTGTTAGAAAAATAGAAGTTGATTTCTTGTTCATATTCAATGATTATCTACAGCTTTTATAGTAGGTGTAAAGCTAATAGTAACTAGATGATCAAGTATGAAATATCATGGAAGGATGTATCAATGGGAAGTAACTATGAATCATGTATCAAATGGAAGTAAAGAGATTTGAAACCGTTGGAAGTCAAGGTCATATTTCCAACAATGTTATGTCATTGATGATAACACTAATATCTTCCAGATCTAGATGAAGAATGTAGCATATTTATATGTACATATAACTGAGTTGAGTCTGAGCTAACTGCTTGAGAAGAGGCAATTTCGGCTAACTCAGAGGTAATGATGAGATGGATGGTGGACAATTGATCATGAGAATCCATATCCAGTTTCAAATATATTACTGCTAGATGGAAACCAGTTCTGCTTGCTTACATCATAAAGGTCCCTTCAGACCTTATAAGCAGCTGACTAGGTTATACAACATTACCCAAGCCTCTTTTATTTTGTTCAACACAACCTCATTACAAGCACCCTGTTATTTTACTAATGTCTTCTGCAAGTAATCCTGAAGATGTCCCAGCACCATTTCTGAGTGCTATGGCCATAATCACTAAACCAATTTCTACCCTCTCGGTCTGTGATCTTTTTTCATCTGAATTTCAAATTTTAGCATCTTAGATATAGTTTCCCATAGGCATTGTTTTTTGTATATGGTGTGTATATTCACTTTTATCTCCTGGTTGTCATATTTATAGCTCCTTCAACTAAGGGATCTACTGCATTGTATTTGGATTATCAATCCATGTACTGTTTCGCCATAATAGCTCTGCACACAAGTTATACAAGGGATGTGTTATAGCTCTTTTTACACTGGCAACTCTCTACACTGCTGTTGAAACTTGGGGAGTTTGCCGACAAAACTTCCTTGCTTTCAATGCTGCAACGACAAAGAATTATACTTCTTATCTCCAGTATGGCCATGGGGATGATGGGAAAACTGCTTGGGTGTATGTAATGACTGTTTTAACTGGTTGTATTCACTCATAGCTATCCTTTTTATCAGTGCCATCCAGAACCTTGTTTCTGCTCTGATGAAGTAACTATACAATGCTCATTATCAGCAACTTCTGTGAAGTTAACTCTTGATTTTTATTGTAGCTCAATAGCCGACACAATGCTTGTGCGTTTCTTGTCTAATTAGTATTAAAACAGTGACATTAAAAGCTTCCAGATTCATCGCTGTTATATTATCTTCAATTCCAACAAGTTTATCCTGTATCCACTGATTTCTGTTGCATTCATTTTAAATGGTTAGGCCACATTTATCTCAGTCCTATGCTATCATATTGAACTTACAAGCAGGGATTGATTTTGGATGTGGCTTTGCTGAAGCAATTGGACAAGGCAGCTCTGCAACACATTTCAATGCATATCTTCTACAGGAGTCACAATTAGTTGACTCGGGAACAGCAATATGCATTGTTGTTTTTCAGATTGTATTGACATCTCTGACTGGTAGGTTCAATTACTTGCTGGATTCACAAAAAATGAATTGTTATTTTGTCAATGAAGCAGGAAGAATTTGGTGGATAACTTCTGAATCAAGAAAGCTGGGAGCAAGGTCAACACACTCAAGGTTCAATGTTATTGTGGCTATTATGTATGCTCATTACCTGACCTCTCTACAATCTTCATACTAACCAGGAAAGTTGTAAACCAGCATTGAATCAGCATTGCTGTATGCAGGTTCTTTGTTGACTTCAGTAATACTGGACGGTGTAGAATGGGATCCTAGTGTTGCAGCAATTGATTTTGGAGATGTTTCAACCCTAATGTCTGTGAGTACTCCTCTAAATCTTTCTTCTGCATTCTTTGTGATCTATCTTCTCAGGGACTTGCTCCTACAATGGTTATTGCTCGGGTAGCATATGGGAAGTCTGTGGACAGTGTTCAGCAGGAATTGTCAACATTCCGTATTGCTGAAGTCCAGGCTAGTCAACAGAGATCTACTGCCACAAGGCAAGCCACTGTTGATCTCCACACACAATCTCAGCACACCACAAGTGACTTGCAAGAAGGGGGGAGACCTACAAGGTATTGAAGAACCAGATATAGATAACATGGTCCAGATTGTGCACCATAACTGAATACTTATTCAACCCTGCTTTCATGTTTTCTTACTTGCATACAACTATCTGGGAGCATATTTCTATCTGCTATTGACTATGCAGCTTGGCTTTCTATTACTTATTTATTTCCTAAGCTGTTTATCTTTTCCAGTTGATAAAATGTGAGGCACAGATGAGCAAAAACTATAAGGTACCTCACTACCTCCAGATTGGGAGTTTAGTCCAGTCTAGATGTTTGAAAAGCTGCAACTATTAATATTAATGCAAGATTAGAACACTTGAGTCATAGAAAGAAAATTCCAGTAGCATACTTTACTGAGCCGCTCGCGATCACCGTTGAAATTCAACAAGGAAAGGCGCCCGTGATAGTGACGCAATCTACCTTGACTCCCCATGGCTGTCATGATCCCTCATATTTTTTCTCTCCCAATGCTCTCAGCTTTAGAACTGGTCAGAATTTCCTCAACACAATGTTAAGAAATCATAAACTCACTGGGCCACCTTTGCATTGTTTTCTCACTTGCTTCTATTGACATAATGCACGTTGAACACTCAAGCCAATGATAGCAGCCAATCTGGATGCAATTGGATGTATCTCCCGATACTACAGCCTCCAAGAGTAGCGGAAGATCTGACCATGTGCCGTTTACTCAGCATCTGATTATCCTGCACTCAACTGTTCAGTATTTAACCTTGAGAGAATGTCATCCTTTCTTCACCAACCAATTGTGGTTTTATTTGTGGAAGTCACGCTGACATGGGCTCGTACGATTTTCCTTGAACTAATAGGGATGAGATAGGTATCCACGAGTCGGAATACCTTTCGCACATCAAGCTAGCACTTCTGATTTCCAAAGTCATCACATGCAACAGAAAAAATGGGACAATTCGATATTCGACAAATATCGAGTACCTCAAATCAACAAATTCTTCTGCCCAGAATATCTTCCCACAACATGTGGGAGCGAGAGGGAAGAAATGTTTATAGAATCAAATCATGGACGTCATGCAGTCCCTTGCACTCAGTTAAATGACAGAGAAACATTGTTGATTAAAGAGGCAGCTAAATGAACTTCCTCCTATCAGCACTACACCCCCTGCCGCCGGATTCTAGACTCTCCTTCCTCCCTCTCGCCGGCACGAAGTAAGAGGGGGACCGAGTCATCCACTTGAAACCAGTCTGGCGTTTCGAACTGATGGCAGCCAATGGGGGCCATCGGGAAGAGAACCGGTGACGGATAAGCGAGGGTGGATGGGAGCAAACAAAGGCTTCTTACTGCTTTGACTCTCCTACAAACGTATTCCAGGTACAAGACCCCGATAATCTAAAGGACTTGCGGTCTCGCAAGCACAAAGGGTGGGTGTGCGCAGGTATCAGTAACATTTGGAAATCTGGGACATGGCATGTCCGTACTACGTACAACGCCCATGAGGGGCGCTGAGTTCTAAGTTCTGATAATGAGGGAGTGGTCTTGTAGACAGAGTGGGCTAAATCATTGGACGGGATCGAATACTCAGGGCAGAGAAGTGACGGGCCCGGAGGACTGAAATAATCGAAATGGATAACTTGTATCAGGCATTCGACAAGAGGGGCGAGTGGGACGCAGCCGGCGTGAGTGAGGGATGAGATTTTGAGGATGAGGGCCGAATTGTCGTTCATAGACGATTAGTAGTGATTCTGCGAGATAGGCCGTGTAAGTGGGTTGAACGGGGAAGAGAGTCGTATTCCGAAAGATGATCACTACCCAACGACTCCATTTGAGGAGATTAATTCGTGTCTGTCGCCAATAGATCATCAAGCGCGTGAGCCGCCCCGCAAGCAGGAGGCAAGCCTTCGGCTTCCATACACGAGTACCAACTTGTAAAAGACGTCAGAGACAATGAGAAGAGAAACCGGGATGAGGTCACATCAGCTTACTCCTTTCAGGAAGAGGAGAAACACCTCTGAATTTAGCACTGTACCAATGTAGTAAGGTCACTGAATGCTCAACATTCATCGTTCCTTCGGGTTGGTGCTGCGTCAAATCTTCCGACTTCCTCGAACAAGGAGAAAAAAAATTCATTTCGGATTCTGACGCACTATACATAATGAAGTTTAAATCGCCACTGCTGATATACCCAAATCCTCAACTGCTTCCGACATGAATGGAGAAATTAGTGCACCCAGGAGGGACCGTATCGTGCCCACTTTATATAAAAAGGATAGGCTCAGCTGTTCGGATGTGGAGGCAATATCAAGGACCGAAGGTGCTCACCTGGTTGGGTAGATGTAGATTGAGTTGATTGTGCGCTATCTACAGCGCTCGCCAAAGAAATAGAGGTATTGGTAGATCCTGGCAGAGAAATACTAGTTACAAGCACGACGATTTGAACTCAGAGGAAAGATCAGTTCACCTTCAGTCTGAATATCTTCTGCTTTCTCGATTTCTTGAAAGCGGTTCTCGGGAGGGACAACTTCAAAGACGGAGAGCGTCCTAAATCGTGCAAAATCCATGGTTGTAGGGTCAAATCCCCTTGCAATTTGATATTCACAAATGGTTTTGTAAATCTCTGTGGGCCAGAATTCACGATAGTAATTGACTTTGACGGAGAGCTTGGAAGGAAGACCGAGATGCTTGCACTTGTCTCGCGAGAGGGGAATTTGGCCAAGAGGATCATGCGACCAAAAATAGAAACACCTGGTTGGCGAAGGGGAAGGCAAGAGAAACAGGTAAATCGGACCACATAGTTGACGTCGTTGTTGTTTACGTTTTGACCTTTGAAGTGTACCTGTGAGCGTGAACTCAGGGTAGACAAGCTCTGATAATAAAGTTAGGGCAAGGATAATCAAGAGCTGAAAGTTACGCACCATAGTTGGAGAGGTCTTCATCCAACCCAATGCCATGAGCGTGAAAAACACTCAGAGATTGTAAAAGCCATGGAAATGATTCAACACCAGATTTAATTTCTATAAAACGTTTATCATCTTTGAGCCGGAACCTACTGTGTGGATCAGTAGAAGAAGGTGAATTGTTTTTTTGGATAATCACCTTGTCATTCCATCTGGCATCCTTTCCCCAAGATCAATACAACCTTTCCAACTCCACCAGTACACATTCCGATGGAAAGTGATTGTCGAATTAGTTAAACTGGAAATAATTTGGGGATAATTGGCTGAAGGGATCTCTTTATTGAGCACAGATTGACGGCTATGATCAAGCGCCCAAAAAAGACCTTGATCGTCTTTTGTGCTAGAAAAATACCGAATGACAATGTCCTCTTTCAGGAATTCTATGTCTGAGGGAACAATGACACCGCTATAATCCCCAACCCAATCCCTGCATTTAGGCCCAGCTGGTCCACGACAGAATGTGCCTTTTGTTGAATCCATCCATAATTCGTTTCTTAAACAGTTCAAGGACATCTACATTTATTAATTGGTTGATATTAAGGAGAATACATAGGTACTCACTCTCAGGAACTCGATATAGAGACACCCTACACTTTCCAGTCCCTTTTCTATATGTGCAATAGGGACAAGCTCTGAGAATATGGCATTGTGAATCCGCTAGAATTCCTTCCTAACGGGCCACGTACCTCCATGAAAAATCAGTAAGGGAACCGAAGACTTGCTGTAACCGAACAGTGGGATATCCCTGTCAGAAACCGTTAATCCCTGTTATAATCAAGAACGTAAAGTAGGCACCTTCGCCAGTCGTTAGAGCACCGCAAGAGCTCTCGTCGCCATTTCTAACAATGGGCCCGCGTGTGAATGCCTCCGTGAGGAATACTCCGGTCATACCTTCTTTGCCTTCCGTCCACCACTGTATGCCTTCACAGTAAACTTTTCATTACTAAACGGTATAATTTTTGCAGTGTAGATGGCTGTCTCGGTTGTTTCCCCCCTTGAACACAATAGCCAAGGTTCACCAATGTCGTTGTCCTTGATTATATTCCCTTTCTTGACCTCGTTAAACTTGAGAAGGTGATATCAGAGTTCCAGCTAGATCCCGAAATATCACAAGGACACGCACTTCTTCAAGCCCCGGTAGATTCTCCCTGATTTCCTTTCTCCCTCGAGCATGAGCAAGATGCTGATGGATCGTGCAACTGTTGTACATGTACTGGTCTCTTCCAACGTTTGAAAATTGACTGTCGTTGACAGTGACACCGGTAGCTTTAGTGAGAACCTCCATCCGAGTCCGAATCTGTCATTGAAGGATGTGGGTTGAGCGTAGGACTGAGAACTGGGGTTAAAGAAAGAGGTGGTCGAAAACAAAGGACGTAGCCGCATGGAAAAGCGCTGTCATTGCTGTACATCAAAGGAGTCCATGACCCAAATGACAGCTGGGAATGTAAACTGAATGCCTTCACCGCCGTGACATAGGTTTGACGATGGCAAACCGCGATGGTGAGAGTGCTGTAGGCGTTCCGAAAGCTGCAAACCATTGAATACAAGATTGGCACACTTGAATTAGAGAGAAAACGCCAGTAGTAGCGCACCGTACTGTGTCGCGCTCGTGATCGTAGACGCCCGTAACACGCCAAGATTTACAACCACCACTATTTGCAACACACAGGTTGACAACCCGAGGTCTTTCTCGAAACGTATTGCGCGCCAACTTGCGCTACTTCAAAATCATCGTTGTGTCCGTCTCGTCTGAATGTATGTCTTGGAGAAAAGAAGTAGAAGAGAGAGCGGTAACAGGACAGTAGCCTGGGTACGTCTTTTTCCACTCGGCCCACTTGGACCACTCACTGCAGGCCTTGACGAACTACGGTCTCACCACTTTTTACCGTTCCAAACCGCCAGTCATTCCCACTTACAAATTGAGGGCCTGTTCAGACAGAAAACTTCATGACCACACCTCACTCTCATCGTGACACCACGCCTTTTTGGTCAAATCGCCATACTCCCCTCCGGGAGCTCCTTCTCAATCACCCCGTGTTATCTAAACGCGCCGTCCAGTATGAGTTTCCCCCCAGCTTGACACGCGCGATTTACTGACCTTGAATCCCATAGAAACGAAATGGGTCCGAGGTGAAAACTAAAGTCAAATTCGGCGCCATCGAGGGGGGGGGGATGTTGAGGATCGACACAGAAGTAAAGATTATGACAAAAGATCTTTCTGCGGTGCTCAATATATCGCATTGTGACTAGCCGTAGCCAGTTGAAACCAGACTGGGTCTTCATCAATTCAACGATCGAGGTACTAGAAGGGAACTATGAAACGAACGGAGAGGCATGCATAACCCAGCAGTTGCACGTACACCGGTCGTATCAGCTGCCCGCAAGGTATGACCGAACCTCCAAGAGGGGTGATGACCCACCAAATCGTACAAAATCCGTGGGCGAAGGGTTTTGTGAACCAAGAGTAGCAAGAGCTCGCCATTGAATCGAGGGAAAGCTTGACAGGCATACTACATTGGCCTCAAGCCGGGCAAACTATTCCACTTACCCTTTGCTTACCCTCACAATTCATTTGGATTCATGCTCCATCAAATCTCTGCAGCCCTCGAAAAAAAATCACATCTTGAAATAATACCGATTGACACCTTACATAGATGGCCTCTAAATCGCTACTGTTGATATACCCAGATTCTCGACTGCTTCCGACGTGAACGGAGAAATTAGTGCACCAAGGAGGGCCCGCATCGTGCCCACTTAAAAAACCATAGGCTCAGCCATTCGGATGTGAGAGGCAACATCAAAGACCGATGGTGCTCACCTGGCTGGGTAGACGTGGGTCGAGTTGATTGTACGCTATCTACAGCGCTCGCCGGAGAAATAGAGGTATTGGTAGATCCTGGCAGAGAAATACTAGTTACAAGCACGACACTTTGAACTCAGAGGAAAGATTGATTCACCTTTGATCTGAATATCTTCTGCTTTCTCGACTTCTTGAAAGCGGCTCTCGGGAGGGACAACTTCAAAGAAAGGGAATCTCCTAAATCGTGCAAAATCCGTGGTTATAGGGTCAAATCCCCCTGCCAATTGGTATTCACGAATGGTTTTGTAAACCTCTGTGGGCCAAGATTCACGAAAGTGCTTGACTTTGATGGAGAGCTTGAAAGGAAGACCAAGGTGCTTGCACCTGTCTCGCGAGAGGGGAATGTGGCCAATGGGGTCATGGGACCAAAAATAGAAATGCCTGACTGGCGAAGGGGAAGGCAAGAGAAATAGATAAATTGGACCATATAGTTGGCGACGTTGTCGTTTGCATCTTGATCGTTGAAGTGTTCCTGTGAGCGTGAATCGAGGGGAAACGAGCTCTAGTGATATTAGGTTAAAAATAAAAATCAATAAAGAACTAAAAGTTACTCACGGTAGATGCCAAGGTCCTCGTCCAATCGAATGTCATGAGTGTGAAAAATACTCAGAGCTTGTGAAAGCCATGAGGTTGTTTCACGAACAGATTTTACATCTATAGAACGTTTATCATCTTTGAGGCGAAACCTATTGTGTGGATCAGTACAAGGGAGTAGATTGCTTGCAGTGGGACAATTGCCTTGTCATTCCTTCTGGCATCTCTTCCCCCTGCTCAATACAACCTTTCCAACTCCACCAGTATATATTCCGATGGAGAGCAATTGTTGAGTTAGTTAAACTTGAAATGATTTGGGAACAATATGCTGAAGGGATCTCTTCGGTAAGCACAGAATGGCGACTATAATTAAGCGCCCAAAAAAGACCTCGATCGTCTTTTGTGCTTGAAAGATATCGAATGATAATGTCCTCCTTTAGGAATTCTACGTCCGAGGGAACGATGACATCGTTAAAATTCCCAACCCAATCCGAGGATTTAGGGCCAGCTGGTCCGCGACAGAATCTGCCTTTTGTTGGATCCATCCATAACTCGTTTCTTGAACATTTCAGGGACATCTACATTTATTAATTGGTGGATATTGACTATTAATACGCTTGCATTGATCACTCACTCTCAGGAACTCAAAATAAAGACGCCCTACAACGCCCAGCTCCTTTTCGACATGTGCAACAGGGACAAGCTCTGAGAATATGACATTATAAAACAGCCAAAATTCCTCCTCAACTGGCCACGTACCTCCATGAAAAATCAGTAAAGGAACCGAAGATTTGCTGTAACCGAACAGTGGGATATCTCTGTCAAAAACCGTTATTCCCTGTTATAATCAAAAACCTAAAGTAAGTACCTCCGCCAGTCGTTGGAACACTTCAGGAAATCTCGTCGCCATTTCTAACAATGGGTGTGAATATGCCTCTGCAAGGGATACTTTCGCTCATACCTTCTTTGCCTTCCGTCCACCACTGTATGCCTTCACAGTAAACAGCTCGTTACCAAACGGTACGATCTTTGCAGTGTAGACGGCTGTTTCGGCTGTTTGCTCCCTTGAACACAACGGCCAAGGATCACCGATGTCTTTGTCCTTTATTATATTCCCTTGCTTGACCTCGTTAAACTTGGGGAGGTGTTATCAGAGTTCCAACTAGATCCCGAGGATTACAAGGTGGCGTACCTCTTCAAGCCGTGGTAAACTCTCCTTAATTTCCCTTCTTCCTCGAGCATGACGAGTCGTCGTGTAGTAATTGACTTGATTTCCTCCAATGTTTGTAAAGTGACTATTGTTGACTGTGACCCCGGTGGCTTTAGCGAGAACCTCCATCCGAGTCGAAGGGTCTGTTATAAAAGGACGTGGGTTGAACGTAGGACTGAGAACTGGGGGTCAAGAAAGAAGTGGTCAAAGCACGCACGCGCATGGGAAAGCGCTTTCACAGCTGTACATCAGCAAAGGAGCCCATGACCTCGATGACAGCTGCCGGGGAATGTAAATTGATTGAAAGGCCTTCACCGCCATGACACAGGTTCGACAGATGAGATTTCGCGACGGTGACATGAAAAGCTGTAAAACATCAAGTACAAGATCAGCACACTCGAAACAGAGAGAAAACGCCAGTAGCGTACTATACTGTGTCGCTTGCGATCGCCGTCGAAGACAAAAAGGGGAGGATGAAGGAAAGGCGCCCGTTATGGCGACGCGGTCATATTTGACATTTTCTCAATACTCTTGACTTTAGGATTGGTCAAATTTTCCCACTACAAACGACCCAGTTCAGAACGCAACGCTGATGAAAGAAGACAGCATAACATCTTTTTTCTTTTTCATAGGTAACGTGTACAGCGATAAGGACGAACAAATCTTACCTCGTCGAATTCCTTTTTGTCCCCGAAATTTCATCATCGCTACCGACTATTACCACGACACACTACATACCAGCATCTAAATCCCCACCGTGATCCATGACTGACCAACACGAACGGAAAAATACCCAAGAACGAAAGCATTGATGCTCGCTTGATTAACGGCACGCCATGATGAGAGGTGATATGTCGAGTCAGGATACCGAATCTTCTGTTTTATCAGCATCCGCAACGCCCGGAGAACCTAGACGGACTTCAACCAACCATATAAAGTTGACGATATGGAGTCAGAGGGAAGCTTGGTTCACCTTCAACTGCGCAGCTGAATCTTTTCAGGAGCGATTCAGCACGAGTAGTAAGACCGGAATATCGGGATCGCAGTGACGGATAAACCTCGGCATGCGTCTTGACTCGCATAGAGTCAGTGGTAAGCTTCTTTTTCTTGAATATTCTTTCATGACTCTTTCATGACTCTGATGGCTCCGAGATTAGTGTAGAACAGTATATAATTCACCTGCTACATACTTCCTTACCTCTGAGATACTAGCCAAGTATTTACCTTCACAGCAAGAGACCAATGAATAGACGTGAAAGCTCATCGTTACAGTCTACGACTTTCTCTTTGATAGAGAAAGAAATACTTTCATTTATCTACGCGTGAACATAGTGTGAGCATCCCTGAACTCGAAGGAAGCCCAGATCCTTCACAATCTTTAATCGGGCATTCTCAACCGTTGATAGTACCAGGTCCTCTGGTCGACAAATAAATAGGACTTACGGGGCAGTACAGGAAATTCATGGTGAGTCTAGCTAAAATAAGATTTTCCATCTGTTCAAGACGTTCTAACGCAAAGTATACAGAAAGCTGGCTCATAGCAACCATTGGGATTCGAAGGGGGGGAACTCGAGCAAAAGATACAAGTACATCAGCAGAACAGACAGACTGAACAAGGGACAAAAAACGTCCGTGGAGCTCGCCAGAAGAAACAACATGAAGAGGGTAAAAGGTCCATATCAAAAGAGGTCTTCTTATATATCCGCGCTTAGATCAGTGCTTGAACGTCTTTTTCCGAGTTAATCCTGCCTCTTAACAATGTACCTCTCCCAACTCGGATACATCACATTGGGTGTCCTCAACTTTTCCATCTCCTTCTGTCTCCTTTTCGCCCTATCAATCCTCTCCTTCTCCTTTTCCCTCGCTTCATTTTCCTCCTTCTCGGTCATATTTCCCCGGTTTCGGATTCCATGGCTCCTTCCACACCTGCATCGTCCATTTTTTCCGGTATAGTTATTAGCACCTTTTGCCCCGGGAGGAAGTCCCTTCTCATCCATAACGTCCACACCAAACCCATACCCATGAGCATACCCATTTCCGTTCCCAGTAGGACCACCATAACCATTCCCAAATCCAGCATTGAAAGCTGGACTGTATCCAGGTCCGAATGACCCGAAATCGCATGGACTAGGAGGAGGTCCTCCAAACATTGCAGCGAGTTCCATCAACTTGGAATCGAACGAAGCCGGGAACATCACGATTTTAAGTTTCCTATCATCAACTGACGTCTTCGGGAAGGGTAATGGTTTCGCGGGTTTTGGTTTTGGTATCCCGAGCAGAATGTCATCGTCAGGTTCTGCATTTTTTGTGGATTTTCCACCGTTCCTTGAATGAGATGTATCGTCTGGATTTGGAGGCGGTCTTGACGAGGAAGAGGAAGACCCCGAGCCTGAACCCGAGCCAGATCCAGATGAGCCTGCTTGCGACGTATCGTAAGAATCCTGATACGAAATTTTAGGTGGAGTGTATGGTGCTTTCTGTTTTGGATTATTAGGAACAGGTTGGGCTCTGAGTAGTGCCAGTAGTTCTGCGCGAGCTTCAGCGTTCGAGGGCTGGAGCTTCAAGATCGCACGTAGGTCTAGAATATCGAACGTTAGTACGTGCTCGAACGAACAGATGATGTTGAATTACCTTTGATAGCTTCGTCTTCACGACCAAGCATTTTTCTCGCTTTGGCTCGCCTGAAGAGCCCTTTTCCACTACGATGTTGGCCCAGAGCTTTCGTACAAGCCTTCTCAGCCTCGATCCAACTAAACGGACATGTTAGCACCATAAGCCTTCATTCTGAGATTCCGCACGAACTTCGAGAGTTTCAGATGGGCGGCCGCAAGGTTGAGTTGGTAATGAGGGAGTTCTGGTTCGATTTTGTGCGCAGCTTCGTAGTGCGTGACAGCTTTTTCGAACTCGCCTTTTCTGAAGGCTTGGTTTCCCTAGAGTAACACTCAACAGACAGAAAAGCCAGCATATTGGACGCACGCACCTCTTCCTTTGCCTTCTCGGCTTTAAGGTATCGAAGCTCCATGACTTCGCCTATCGTCATGTCGGGTTCTACACCTTCTTCCAGCTCTTCGGGATCGACTCCCCCGAAATCGAGCTCGACCTCCCATATATCCTCTTCTTCCTCGGTATCCCACCCATAAACCCCACTCCCCCTACCATCCCATTCACGTTGCTTCCCTTTCCCAACTCTCACACGACAATCACGGCTGTTCTCCTTGTCCCCTTCAACGTCTTTACCCCTTCCACTCCCACGTACCCTACGACGATCCTCTTCATCTTCTCTCACAGTTCTTTCACAAACTTCTCCCAAATGATCGGTGGAGCAGCCACAGTCGCACCACTTTGTAGTCAACTTCTCCCGAAGCAAAGTTCCATATCCCCGCACATCAAATTCTTTCGCGACGCGCCATAACGTCTGCGTGACCCTCTCATACCCGGATCGAACCTGAAGTTTCCACTCTGCCTCCTGTTCAGGCGTTGAGTCTGGATGTCCTAGTGCCGTAGGGTCTGTCGAATCTCTAAATGACCATTCAGGTGGAATGAGTGCGGCTGCAGCTTGATCTCGGAAGAAATCTAAACCACTCTGTTTCCCCTTCTTGTCTTTATTATCCTTGTGCTTGTTCTTTGCAAGGCCGAATTTGATTTCGCACGCTTCTTCGAGTGCTGCTTGACCTTCCTGGAGGGAACCGAGATGGGGTGGTTTACTGAAAACCGGAGGAGGCATTGCCTCGAGAGTGTCGAGATGAGATTTGAGAGCATCATAGTGCGGTAGTAGACGGAGCGAATGAAGGCCTCGTTTCTGACAAATTGGGACATTATTTGACAGGGCCTGACATTGAACAAGTCGTGTGAGCCCATGGAAAAAGGACGTGGACGGGTTGGTGTAAAAACTCACGAAATGCCTCAAAGCTGTATACGACCACAAGATGCTCTTCGTCGCTACACGTTCCCCAGCCTGACGTATATCCATGCTGATGACCGCTCTGAAGAAATCCTTCACTTCGTCCGTGTCTGCATTGTGCGCTGCCCAACCAGGGCCTCCCAGCGAGACGCAGCGCATAACAAATGTCGGAAGATGAACGAGGGCTATCGAATAAAGCCTCGTTGAAAACAGGCGCGCGATGTCTTGTTCGTATCTCAGGAGGAGAATGCGTGATATCGTCCGTTCTAGCTGAGAAACGGCAGTCATGGCTTGAGAGATGCCCTTGTCGACAAGAGGATTGGGTGCCCCAGCTCCTCGATGGTGATGATGATGACTGTGATCATGTCCACGACTGTTATGCCCGTCCTTGGGAGAGGGATGGTTGGTACCGTTGGCGGTGGTACCGTTCGGAGGATTCTTCTTAGGCGAGGCGTTGTTTGGGCGTTTCTTGACATGAGAATATTTTGCAGGCATCGTTCCCTGGTAGTAAGCCACGAAAGCCTAGATGACGGTAGAAAGGAAACCAGGAAGGCTTTTAATGCGCCTATCTGAGTCGAAGAAAACACCAGCGCAGCCTTGTAGGCTGTGAAGTCGTGGGCAAAGACAGAAATTTCGGCGTCATCCGACAGGCAACTATTTTTCTCCCGCTGCGGCCCGCCATCAATGCATCACCGTCGAAGGGCTCAAAGGAGTGAACTCGTCCTTGTTCTACACAAGACGTGGCGGTCGAGACGTTGACGTTACTACTTATTTTCTATTCCTCTAGACTCGGAATAATTTGTCATTTGTTTCTGTTCTTGATGATGTTCACTTCGGGGACACTGGGAAATTCCCCGGAATCAACATCTCGACTCGCAATTTTTAGATGACGTGCGTTATGCACGATGGGTGTGCGTGTATAGCTTTCACGGAATGTGAATGCGATGTGAGCGTAATTGAAGACAGCTACAGCTCACTCCCCGTCATAGAAGCTGTTGATTATCACGACACACCACCTGAGATCCATTAAGTATGCAGAATAGTATTCTGTCATATACATGTATCACGTATCGATAATCACAAGAGCTAACATTAGCAAATTCTGACAAATGGGCAATCTATAGGGAATAATGGGATGAGGGAAAACGACAACATCAGTGAAAGAGTAGATGGGAGCTATGAACCGCGATCGTCCGTGTGTTATGATAAAAGTTGATTGAGTGAATTGACATGCAGTTTCCGTTTATTGACCAAGTCATTATGCAGAATGGTAGTTCGTAAATCAGCTTCTAACTGTACGAAGATGTGAACACCAGGCGTTGAGCGTGATTATGGGGTGGTTCGTACCTGTAATAACTTATCAGCCTCCCACATCCTCGTTGGGAGGTTTTCTAGTGCAACATATACAGCTGGTATTGATTGACACCGTAACAGTTCCTGCTCGTTACTCCTGAGAATTCCAAGGGCTATCCGGAATAATACATCAAGTCCATCAACCAAAAATACATCCCAAACCCTGAAAAGTGTCTGGAAAGATGGAATCATAGTAAGTTGCTGATCGACGAGAAAATTGATCTCGAACATGCACACCTCTACAGGGAGACAATCCGTAAATAGTGATAGAAACCAGGAGAAACAGATGGCAGGGAGGTCCACTCCGAGATCGATAAGATGTGAATGAAGTTTCGGTGTGTACTCTTGTACGTAGTCAAGAAGCACCATAGGACACGCGCGCGAAGGAAGGAGCGAAGGCGAGAAGAAGTCTTCGGGAAGCAAGCGCTCAACAATCGCAGCTAACACCCAAAACGCTTCTTCCTCATCCGCGTGGACCAACAAAAGCGTCGATGTCACTAGATTCATCCCTTGACAATATCCAACCGTAGGATTCCGTCTGCATAGTACTTTGAGTCAGCCGTTTGTGCAAGACATATTCACTTACTTGCTATAAGCTGTCAGCACCCTCCTCAGCTTATCAACACCCGCCCCGTCGCCACCAAAAAACACGTTGAGCGGCATCGTCCTGCCCACATCTTTTTCGATCTCCACCAACACGCTCGCCCCTTTCCCTTGTTCTTGCTTGTCCTTCTCCGCCTCGGCTAAGAGTTCCCTAAACAGCCCAGGCTCTCGCATCTCCAAAGCCCCACTACACTCAAGCCACACCTTACTTCGATGAACCATAGGAATACCCCTCCTCACAAGTCCATCAAATTCTCTTCTTTCCTCTTTATTGTGACTTGATAACCCAAATTGAGCGAAGCCAATCAAACCCTCGCTATGATCCAGTTCCTCGTCTTCCCCTTCGTCATAACCACTACTGAGTCCTAAAATCGCGGCAGCGCTCGTACTGGTCGTTGAATGAGGCTTCGAGGAGGCAGACTGTTGTTTCGCCTTCGCCCGCCGCTGTTTAACAAAGCTATCCCATTCCTTCCGCTGAACGTTCTGCCTTTCATCATGTATATCCATAAGATCACCAAGTAAACGCCGTACAACGTTCGCACAGACATGCCGTGGTGTATCCTGATTTACCGACAAAACTGATGTTGTTGAACTCGATAACGAGGATGCAGCAAGCGCACTTGCTGAGGCTGTCGCAGATGCAGACATCGATAAAGACGCTCTTTTTGAAGTGACTCCATTCTTGGAAGATGACCGAGATTTCGTTGATAATGGATTGGTAAGCACAGAGTCCGCATCGTTCGGTATCGACTTGCCACTCTTGATGCTCCTGGCACTTTCTGCGTCTTCTGCTACCGGAGATCCTAACAATGGCGATTTGAAAGTGAAATTCGTAGGCGAGCCGCCACATTCGCATTTGCCTTTGACAATCTCGATCTCCTCCTTGGGTCCTCGAGGGCCAGATTCGTCGTCATCGTCATCTTCATCTCCAGGCCACATGTTGTCCTCCACCCTATCTGCGATCTTCACTCCCGTTAAACACGCAGGCGCTGTACACTGGCACTCTTTCGCCCTCATCAACAACAACAGATCGTACTTGGATATGTCGTACATGAATCCAAAACGATCAGTCAAATCCAACAACCATTGAGCATCCAGCTTATCCCCCTGACCCTGGCCGTGAAAATAGATAGTCTTCGCGGATGCACTTGACGGTAGTGGGATGTTGAACCGAAAATCGGGAGCTGTAAGAGGTGTATACGTCCGGGAAAGGTATTGCGTAGGCGGTTTAGCTATAGCTGGTATGATAGATTCCAACGGAACTGAGGAAGAAGTTTTGCTTCGTGTGGTGCCCCCCGCCCCTGACAAAGCACCACTTGCACCTGCAGGGTTCGCAGCTGGACCTTCTACACCTCCAGGTTTTTGAGATGTCTCACCACCACCAGTTTTCATGTTCCCGGAGTCGCTAACACCTCCAACACCTGAGCCCGAAGCAGCTCTACCCCCTCCAATAAATCCTCCAAAGAGAGGACTGGTAATAACGCTACCGCTGAACGACGATGGCACAGATGAGAGTAACCTCAATTTGGCTTTAGACGTTGCTTTAGGTGTATTTATGGAAGATTCATCCCCACCGCTGAAAGTGCCAAAGTTGAGAGCACGACTAAGCGCCGATTTCGCATCTCCGTTCCCGACTGTTGCGGACGTGGCACCAGGCGTAAGCGTTTCGTTGTTCGAATGATTAACCGAATCTAGAACAGCCTTAAACAGTTTTTTGCTTGGAAGAACAGGCCGTCTCGCCTCTAACCCTTCTTCCCTGGCGTTTTTCACAAGATCCCAAGCGAGTTGTTTGACAAAATCACTTGTTTCTTGCCCTTGATCTGATAGAATGCTTCCAGGGTCACTGGTCATGACACGAGTTGCATTTATGATCGCGACAAGGGATGTGCCTTGAGGGAGCTGGGCTAGAGGGATTTGCGGAAGATTTGGTTGTTTCGGAGGTAGATGAACATCAGTGGAAGGATTTGTTTGGTATGAAGGATTGAACGTAGTCTCCTGTGTCACCTTCGCTTCGGGATCATCCGGGAGCCCAGTCACTTCGTTAGAGAATGGGTGTCCTCCAGCGACGGCGGATACGGGAGATAATAACGGCTGAACTGGGGAAGGAGCTGATCCAGATGATTTAGATGGAGCCACGGACACGCCAGTGACGTTCGTGCGTGCGGTGTAAGCCGTATGGGCGGTGTGATTGGATCTGAACGACCGTATTGAGGACGACTCGTCAGCTATAGAATGATGCTCGTCGTCGGCCGGTCCTTCGACCTCCTCGAGAGCTCCCGTATCCGCCTTGAGTGCAGAATCAACTTCCGTCCCATCGCCGGCTACGTCAGAGGGTTTTGCGTGCTTGGATGACGCAGACGATGAAGTGGGGTTAAGGATGGATATTCCTAGTGTACCAAATACACTCTTTGTGGTTCGATGTCGCTGCCTCCCAGCGGCACCCGTACGCGGGATGGGCGTCTTCGGTACCTGGCCGACTTCTGCGACGCTGTCCAAAGGAGGGGTACCCTTGCCATCAATTGTTTGGGCTCTGCCTCTCCCCCACAGTGAGCCCATCCAGTCCCCAAAGTTTGGCCGAGATGGAGCTGCCTGAGAGGTCCTGGAAACATCAGAAGAAACGGAATTCTTGGAAATCCGCGATGAAATGGACACTGAATCCATATCACGCTCTATGAGACTGGGCGAATCGGTATCGGTTATAGTGTCAGAAGAGGATTGGGAGATGATTGGGAAGGCTATCGGAACCTCTTTGGGTATGCTTCGAGATAGATGCGACTCGTCTGCGAGAGCCTCAGATAAAGAATCGACAAGGGACTACTCGGAGAGGTCGAATCGGTTTAACACGACTAAAGATAAGTCAAAACTCACCATCAGACTCTGCTTCCTCTCCACCCTATGCTGTATCTCCAGTCCATCGTCTACTTGGTCTTCATCGACAAAAATTTCCTTCACGACGCGTTTCACAATGTCTCTCTCGTTGGGCTGCATGAGCTCTTTCAACAATTCTTCAGCTCTGCGTCTTCTGGTCAATTCCTTTTGCTCCAGAGTCCTCCTGCTTTGCTCAAGCTCCATCCTGACACGCGACAAGTTGCTCAACGCCAACGACAGGGTGCGCAACACTCCGTGATAAGGATGATTAGACACATCCGCTGGCGAAGAGGAAGAGCTGATGTTGGATATCGCTGATTGGATAGCCTCATCCGAGTACTCGTGCCACTTTGTAGCTAGGATTTGCGAGGTGATTAACGAAGATGAAGTTTCTATCGGTTCTGTGGGTTGTTCCGCACTACCAACAACGATGAGAGGCGGTGCTGTCTGCAAATCATCTCTCCAAGACGTGGAAATGGAGTTGGATGTGGAGGGCTCTCCGCTGAAAATATCGGGCAAAGAGGTGAACGATTCTGGTGTTCTCCTGATCTCTCCTTTGGGCTTCGCCAGCTTCCTCACGCTCCCGTCCCAGTCAGGGTGCCCACCCCTCTCATGTTGAGACTGGAAAACGAAATAATTCGAGCTCTGTGTGTCTGCTCCAGGTGTATTTCGGCTCCTTCTTGAGCGACCGGATGGTATATCATTAGGCGAAAGAGGGTGATGATGAACAGGAGTTGTAGTCGGCGTGGATGTCATTACTGAGAATACAGTTCCATGCTTCAGGCGGATGTAAGTTCAAATGGTCGAGATGATCGTGTGCAGCGCCGAGCTCAACCTTACAAGTAGTTCGGCGACGGCAGCGACGAAAATGCCTCGTGGCGATGACTAAGGCGCAAGTTTCATAAACCCAATCAAAGTCATTTAATGACTTTTGCGTCCTGAAAGACACTCTAGCAGCACCTTTATCGAGTGAATGTGCGATTCTAGACACCCTCTCTTCATTGAAAAACTCAAGTAACAGCAAGGTCGACCGGGAACGCAGCAAATCAATTTTCCGGTCACATGAATTGTATTTCATAAGTATAAATGTCACTTTTTCCGATTCAGGTAGGTGACGCTGTGTCACGCTACTTCATCGGAAAGTTGGGGCGAAGCGGCGGTACTTGTCCTTTGACATTTACCACGATAACACTGGGAGTTCTTCCCTCTTTGCTTTAAAACAAAACAACGTCTCCTAGCTCTTTTCTTCTGTAGATCTTATTGACGACCTATATTCTCTCATGAGCGCCACGTCCCCATACCGAGACTACTTTCGTCGCCGGACCTTCGGTCGAGCAGCATCACCACCGACTTGGGCATGTTACGAACAAATCTCGTATGACGACGAGTACAGCGAAAGCTGTTCTGATTCCTGCTCCGAGGATGACGAAGACTATGGAAGGGTTGAAGCTGCAGATGACGACGACGAGAGTGACTCAGAAGAGGACCACGTTGCCTCCATGAGGGATGGTCGTGCAAACGACTCCAACGATGACATCGACATGGACATGGACGACGAGATTGATGAGGCCGCCGCGAAAAAGGTTGCAGATGTCAGCAAGGACGTGAAAGGGAAACAGAAGGCTGTTGATTCCGGCCCCCCAGAGCACGAATCCGAACGCACTAGCAAGAGGCGACAACATAGAAGGCCTCAACATGCTGTACGTCCCCTTCGACCTATTCTAACTATTCATAGGAGCCAAGGATTTGTATGGAACCAAGTAAGTCATCGCTTCACGGTAATCACAATGAAAATTATTGAATTTCATGTCCCCCCTCATCAGGATCTGTTCATTCCGCCATATATTAAAGACAGATGTTAGTGAACGAATCTACCTCTCATCTCTCCTTCCCATTACTCATCTGCCTCTAGACGTGGCGTCGTCCCCGCCAAATTCCTCTGGCTTTGTGTCGACTTCGGTATCCTCGACCCACTCCACACTCAGTGATTATGAAGTAGAAGTCGTTGAGATTCGGGTGCAGGAAGGAGAGCTCAATCACATTATTCCGTAGACG
Source organism: Marasmius fiardii PR-910 (assembly GCA_014904975.1). Lineage (NCBI taxonomy): Eukaryota > Fungi > Basidiomycota > Agaricomycetes > Agaricales > Marasmiaceae > Marasmius > Marasmius fiardii. The sequence continues at coordinate 219,311 of MU127813.1, forward strand.
AAAACTGGTATAGACTACGTTGTGAATCACAGCATTTATTTAATCGGACGAATTTATCCTCTGTCTCCATAGCTATACCAACTCCTTGATTATCGTGTATTATAACCAAAGATATCCCCTCTCGCTCTTAACCTTCAAACTCTCTCCCAAACTCGAGCGCTAAAGTAGTTGGGTGTTCCTAGTACGATAAGATTAGATAGTGACTCTTAGTGACTCCACAATCAATGTCACGCTGTGACAGATTTTCTCCCGCGAACCTTCAGCTTCATCGGGCAGGTCTTGGGCAGATTATTCCCATTCCTCTACGACAACAAGATTTGAGACCCGTCCTCAACTGCTGCTCAGATGTCTGGAACAAAGTTTGCATACGTAAAGAAATACGAGCTTCCTGATCAGCTCCTTCCTGGAACATTTGTAGTATTCCGACTTGATGGACATTCATTCCATCGGTGCGCTACGATGTACGACTTCTGGTTCATTTAATGATTCATAAATAATCCAGATTCTCTGACGAGCACGAATTCTCCAAGCCAAATGACCTACGAGCCTTGAAACTTATGGATCGGGCTGCTGAAGCTTTAATGAAGGAATATACGGACATCGTGTTGGGATTTGGCGAATCCGACGAATACAGGTACACAGGCATCCTTGACTTGCTATAAATTTCCTTTTGATGCGACGTTTAGGATTCTTCTCACGATTCGACCATCCCATTCTATGTGGATACAGCTTTCTACTACGAAAGTCGACGTCACTCTATAACCGCCGACAAGCCAAGATCGTATCGACTTTAACATCGTATTTCACGTCCTGCTACGTCTTTCATTGGTCTACATATTTCCCGGACTATCCGATGAAGTACCCCCCGTCATTTGATGGTAGGCTCATCCTGTATCCGGGGGAGAAGGAAATCAGAGACTACTTTTCATGGAGGCAGGCCGATAGTGCGTGGTTTCTTTTTTTTGTTGTTGGCTTTTGTTTTCTGACGAACTTCTATCATGGAATATCTCAATATCTCAATCTACAGCCCACATCAATAACTTATACAATACCGCCTTTTGGGCGCTCGTAAATAAAGGCGGCCAAACAACCACCGAAGCGCACGCCGCTCTACGGGTTAGTGGCTGAATTTAGTCCCCATTGTAGCTTCTAGTCATTCCGATACATTACAATGCGCTACGATCAGGGGACTGTTTCCAAAGCAAAACACGAAATCTTGTTCACAAGGTTCGACATAAATTACAACGACGTGGATGCACGTTTTAGGAAGGGCAGCGTGATTGTTCGATCTCAGGTGAGAAGGCTCCACTCATGATCGTTTCCAGTTACTCGCCTGCTTATTTATTCAAGTCTTTGGATGATGCGATTGAAGCCCCTGATGTTGCGCCAAAAGAAGATAGAGTGACTGCTGATGTGGACAGCAGGGGAGAGAAAACGGAGAATACGGAGGAACGGGTGCAGACAAAGAAAGAGAGAAAGAGGGCGAACGCCCTGAAGGCGAAGACGGTGGTCCTACATTGCGATATCATTTCAGAGTCCTTCTGGAGCGATCACCCAAACATTCTCAATGAATGATCCAGCCTTCGTACGGTCGCGATTTTATCAACATTGTTAAATTCGTGTTTTCAAGTGCGACTCATTTCGTGCTATACACGAGAAGGTGCCTATCTCAATATCATAAGAAGACAGTCACAAACAGTTATGAACACTGAAGTGACCATGTGCTTAACCCGTGTACTGCTTAGCCCCAGGTGCTTAGTGCAAAACGTTGAAGCGGTAGAACTCCCGTCTTTCCTTCGCTCAACAGCTTTATCTAACTGAACCGAGCCGCAGGACGGATACGTTTCGTCGAGCCAGTATCTCCCCTCCTCCTCCTCATGTTACTAGCTTCATGGATGTCCCGATGATTTGCACCATTAATCGGCATCAGTACAACGCTTGTCGGGAATAATGATACACTTCTTCAGGCTTGCCGAGTCCGGGCATGACTGAATTATAGAACCTCACGCGCACAGGTCGACAAGGTGGAACACGGACCATAGGGACGAAAAGGCATGTTAAGGACTACTTTCTATAGTGTCTTCCCCTGTTGTTTAATCCTAGTAATCCGATAAGTAAGGCTAACATTGTGATAACTGGGCTTCCTTCTCGTCTATCTTTATGCCGGCATAGTAATGTCCCCTCGCCTCATACGGTAGCCAGTAGAGCATCCTCCACCTCTTTCATTCTAGCCGCTTCTTTCTCCTTCTCCATTTCCTTTTCTCGGATTGCTTCCGCTTCCCTCGTCAACACATATCCCGGCGTCATGTGAGGCTTATACTCTAGGTGGCGCTTGACGTAGAAGCACATGTAAGCGGAAGATTTTAGACAATCACCGAGTGTCGAATGAGTAATTCTAAAATGGAGCGTTATTCAGCCTAATGTTGGGGTATTCAACGGTAATTAATTCACTTGTCGTCGTCGAAACGGTACCACTGTAAATTCATCATCAGAATTACCCAACAGTGAACTAATGTCAGCTACAAACCTCATCTTGAAACCGGGCGAAAGTCGTATAATGACCGTTGTTCATATGGCCTTCATGGTTAATGACCGCGAAAAGATCATATTCGTACAATGCTTCGGGACCCGCAGCTCTAAATCATAAAGATCAAGAACGGTTAGGGGTCACTTTCACCGACACCGCCCGAAGCGGAACGAGGGAAAAAATGGAACTAACGCAAAATTATCCTTATCGGAATAAGTGATAAAAGGCATCATATTGAGGGAGGCTGGGAAGCGTATGACAGAGTCTAACTTCCGAGCTGACGCCGACTTTTCCGACGTTTTGTGCTCAAACCGCTATAACGATGAAGAGTTGAACCTAACAAATCAAAGTTAGACAACCAACGGAGAGGACTAACTTTGAGCTGGAAAGTCAGGACCGGTGGTAACTGTCGGATAGTGAGCCGCTTGCTGGCATCCTTAATTTAGAAGTTGAACATGAGAAGCTTGAGTTAAAACGGTTATAGCCCATCTCTCACATGTGTAGCCTTTCTACATTTATCGCAGCTATATTCTTTGTTACCAAGTCTCTCAGGTTGAGTGTACCTAAGATTAGCTCGTGAGTTCCTCCGAAATGAAGAGCGCCGAAAACCAGGGCAATCACCTTCGCAGGCAGGCCATCAAGGTGGTGCTTTCTCCGTCATTCCCCTTGTCTTTCAGTTCCAAGTTAATATCGAACATAGGATCCACGGTTGTTGTGACGTTATGGCATCTTTCACAAGTGACGTCACTTTGCAATTGGCCTGCGAATGTGGAGTGAATGATGCAGTTGCATGAGATGTTTGTTGATCCTTTGCTGGAGCTGTGTATGCTGTTCAGAGCTAAACAGAAGAATTCGTGTGCGTCGTGCTGCGCATAACCAGACAATTCAGGCGATTTCTGCCAAGTTGTCATCAAGAAGCTGACAGGTCCAAAAGGCGTTAGTTCGTCGGAGTAGATCTAGGTTATGTAGAACGTAAGCAAATTCAACAAGGAGGGGAATTCGTCCCACCTCGGTGAAGAGCTTATCCATCTCGCACGACATGCAATCCTCTGTCTTGCATAACTTGCTATTGTGCTTATCTCCCAGAAAATAGTTTCGTAGTAGGGGATTGTGAACGAAGGATTGTAGCACCGCATTCATGAAACATGTTTGACCAAGATTCAAAAGTCCCCTTCGGCCTTTAAAACGATTGTTAGGGAGGTACGGTGATCAAAGGTAATGTATGTGCTCACCTTGGCAAGAAACTGAAACCGTCCCTTGCAATGCATTAGACTCTTCTTCAGAAGGCGACCACTCCTTGAAGGGTTCTCTTGGCCTATTGGAAACTGAAAGAAAGTCAATCAACTCATGCGGCGCTGTGATATCGTTTGACTTGTGGGAAACCTTGGAACTTCGTCAGCTTCTCTTCAACGGACAGTACCGATGCCAAGTACATCTTGTCAGCCTTGGCATTATAACATAGATCGTCGCATTGAGAACAGAAAATAGCACCCGACTTTGCATCAACACCTGCAAGTTGCGAGAAAATAAATACCAGTTAGGACGAAGCTGGGGTACGGAACGACCTTACGCACAAAACAGATGATCTGCCTTCTTGAGGTGATCGACAATGTGGTTATTGTTCCAGCAACCAGCGTAAGAGCAATGTAGGCAAAAAAATGGTCTCGCCAACGAAACATCGCAGTCATTGCATGGAAACACAGTGATCTAAATTTGTTCGATGTTAATTCGACCGCAGTGCTCATATAGAAAGTTGGGTATTGACTTTTCTCTTTTTATTGAAGCTCTTGCCGTTTTGATAACGCTGTACGCCCCATGTTACAGCTTTCTTATACTTTCGTACCAGTTCCTCGTCCTCAAGGAGTGCAGTTGTGATGTGAGTACAAGGTTCAAAATCCTCCGAGCCAGATGCTGACATAAGGTTCGTTGAGTGCGCTAGATCTGTCAAATGAAATAAGTTTTGAATAATTTTGAACCCCAGGCCTTTCTTCCTAGAGCGAACGAGCGAAAAGAGAGCGAGAGGGACGGGGTTAAGTTACAACAAGGCTATGCATCGTGTCACGCGTCGCGCGTCACGGTCCTTTTCCCACGCAGGTCATGACTGCCAATGTGTTTACATAATCATTCCTCCTTCACCGTCCACGACCACTAGTGAATTAAAATTACAGAACGTCCTCCATTCACCCAGCTCCAAGGTTCGTTCCATGGCGAAATGAAGTATCCGTTCAAAGGCTCATACTTAACTCGAACTGTCGTTAGGAAAAACTCCATCGTCGGAGCTACTCCAACCAGTCCTCGCCTCAACTTAGGCTGTTGCTGTCATAGAGCTGTTGCCTGAGTTTGAGTGCCCGCCATGTTACAATATTTCACGTTTTGGGTTAGACACTGTTTTAATGCTAAGCAAACTGAAAGAAAGGACCTTGAACGTGCGAAAGCCCAGTCTCCCTTGAACCCGGACTTCAAGGATCAATGTTCGTTCTGTGAAGTCACTCCAGAAAAAGGCTTCAAGGTTATATGGGAGGTGTGTACTTGCCACCTTAACAATCGAACGGACTAATCGCTTCTCCGTCTCGCTCGCTGGTAGGACGAAAATTTTATTGCGTTCTATGACCGTAACTCAGCCTGCTTACAGCACATTCAATTGATCCCACGCAGACACATTGGTAAGAGCGAACTGCACCGTTTGTCATTCGAATGTGAGGTTTTACCCGACGCTCATCAATTTCGAACGGCAGGAAGCGTCAAAGAGCTAACGAAACTGGACGTAGAACTCCGTAGGTGACCGTCTATGTGGGTAGACAAATGCTCAGACTACCCTCTATAGTCAAATCTATGATCGACATCGGACATCGCATTTTAGATGAGCTCTGCGGCTCTTCCGCCACAAAGTCGACAAGGTAGCGCTACCCCTTGACTCGAGAATTTCAGCGCTTATGGTGTAATTCTAGAATGGGTTTTCACATACCACCTTTCAATTCTGTGCAACATCTGCATATGCACATTCAAGTTTTGCCGTACAAGAATTGGTTTCGAGCAAAGAAATATCCAATTTCGTTTGGGGGCGGGGGAAACACAAAAGGATTCAGCTGGTTTGTTGCGGCAGACCAAGCAATTGAAATTCTCGGGCGAGATAAAAGGATAAAGGTTCTTCCTTGTTGAGGTCTTGAGAAAAGGTTACTTGTGAGTCTGAAGGTATGAGGTCCCAATTTCACGTCACCGGATTTGCCTGCTTACAAGGGTTCAGTAAATAAATAGATCGCTTGAAAGTATGTACCCCTTGGGAGTGTGCATGATCTGATGAATCTTTGTTTGCAAAACTCGTCGTCCAGAAAAATCATTCCCGCGAAGCGAAATTGGTGTCGCCAGTTGTGTACCGGCCGTCTAGTTACTCGCGTCCAACAGTTTGGTAACGGGTCGATTGAAAGCCCATATGCGCCTCAGCTCGGCTACTTCCAGATTGTCCAATCCTCCCAGAATCAGAGGTTGGGAGGGAGGGACTGGGGGAGGACCACGGGGGTATTTCGCCGCCCCGTTCTTCTGCGGCTTACACGTATCATCATACCTTCACATTCTCTGACCGAATATGTATCAACCAACTACAATACTGTACGATATCAAGCGAGCTGCCCGTCATGGTTCACGCAGCCTGCTGCGCGATGATTGGAAAGAATTACTTCGCAGGACATCTTATGTCATCGGTATCAGCATCTGGAAATTTGAAAACCATCCTTGCGGTGCGCCTTGGGACATTTCTCATATTCTCTCGACCAGCTGGGAGTCTTAGGGGACCCTTTGCCCGCCGACCTTCGGCATATCTACGGGGATTGCGTCTCTGTTAATTCAACATCTATATTTACCTGGGTACTGCTACGGTCAGATATTTATAGGTACTCATCGTCATGCGTTCACCTTATCATGGAAATTCAGAATCAGATCGGTGTACTGTTACCCAACACTTTCCTCATTGGGCTTTGAGCAGACGAGCTAACCAAACTCCATGACGAACCGTTCAACTTGGAATGTCGTGTCATCGAACCAGTTTTCACTCCCGACGGCTCATCTTGGACCCAAAGTTCTCTGAGGCCACTTCAAAGTTATGTGTAGTACTTTGAGTATAAATATGAGGTGGTACTCGCTCCTTTCTTTACTTTCAGAGACTCAAGTCTTCGAAGATGGTCGGAATCAGAGTTTCCTTCATACTCTCAGTCACGCTACTCAGTAAGCTAGCAGCCTCCGCACCCGCTGCTTCTTCAGCCAGTGCGTCTGAGTCTGCTACTTCCACTGTAGACGCGTCATCTTCTGTCCTTCTCCCTTCGTCTTCCGTTGTTTCTTCCTCGGTCGTTTCTGTCTCCACTGCATCGACAATTGAAACGTCTACTCCCACCTCTTCTGCTGCCGAATCGACGGCCACCGTCCCGTTCGTCCCCACTACTCCCAATCCTCCACTCTGGAGTCCCGACTCCCCTCCGAACGATCCTGCTATCGCTCCTATTCGAGGAAAGCTCGGTGCCCCTCTCTTAGGGCCTGACAACAGACCTGCCGACGTGGAGAATCCGGATTTGCTGGCACCTCCGTCCACTGACCACGGAAGTGTTTCCAATGCAAAGTGGCCTTTCGCCATGAGTCATAACCGTTTACAAACCGGTGGATGGGCTCGAAACCAGAATGGTACGGATCAAATTTTCCAACCCTTCCTTCGTTCTGGTTGCACTGACATACATCCGGCATTTGAATTCATTAGTGGGACAACTTCCTATCGCTGCCGCAATGGCCAGTGTCAATATGCGACTGGAAGCCGGTGCAGTTCGAGAGTTGCATTGGCATAAGACGTCCGAGGTTGGTTTTCTTTCTCGACTTTGTTAACTTTCGACGATATTGATATTAACGTCTGTCTGCTAGTGGGCTTACGTTTTGAAAGGCTCGACCCAAGTCACCTCTGTCGATTCTGAAGGACGAAACTTCGTAGCAACCGTGCGTCCCGGGGACCTTTGGTTCTTCCCTCCTGGAATTCCGCACTCCCTCCAAGCCACGAATGACACAGAAGGTGGATCAGAATTCCTCCTCATTTTCGACGACGGTGCGTTCAGCGAGGATTCTACATTTTTGGTTAGTCGTTTCTGGAAACCCCTTTCTTCAAAAGCCTGCCGGCTGACCCGAGAAACCAACAGCTTACGGATTGGCTTGCACACGTTCCTGCTGAAGGTTTGCATCTAGTACGATTCTTGAAGGATTCCTCACGTTTAAAGTATTTCCATCAAACCAGTGATACAGAAAAACTTTGGTGTAAACCAGGACGCGTTCTCACATATTCCGGCGGAGGAGTTGTACATCTTCCCTGCCCCTCGTGAGCTCTCCGTTCTTTACGCGATTTACCACCTGAAGTTTAACCCTGTTTGATGAAACAGTTCCGGCACCAGACTCTGATGCGCCTCAGAGCCCTCAAGGAACGGTACCTGAGCCTTTCACGTTTGCTTTCTCCAAGCTCAATTCGACCATAACTTCCGGAGGGTCGGTGAAGATCGTAGATTCAAGAAACTTCCCGATTTCAACCACAATTGCCGCTGCTGAGGTCACCGTGAATCCTGGCGGCATCCGGTATGTGTCATTTTTTTTTGAACGCATAACAGCATGCCGAATGACTCAATGATCGCTTTAGTGAACTTCATGTGAGTGTATCCGTGAGAAAGGATGTGTTTGAAATTGACCTCAAGTCGGCATAGTGGCATCCGACTATGGATGAGTGGAGCTTTTTCCTGTGAGTGGTCTTTGCGATATTTCAAATTGACCGACTAATACCTTATTCCGACAGGGAAGGCGAGGGTCGTGTCACCATTTTTGCCTCTCAGAGTAATGCAAGGACCTTTAACTATCAGGTAAGCACGAATACGCGTGTTCTTTTCCGTGCCGTTCTGGCAGAGAAGGATTCCTTGGAGGCTGACTGGGTTGTTATTTGTAGGCCGGAGATATTGGTGAGATCCCTGTTTATCTTTAGTGACAAGTCTGGAAAGATGTTCATCGGTTTTTCTCGGTCACCGTTAGGCTACGTTCCAACGGCCATGGGTAAGTTGGAAAGCATCATTTTGTGCCAAATGATAACTGTAGCTGGTTACTATCAATAGGTCACTACGTGGAGAACACTGGAAACACTACCTTGAGGTTCCTGGAGATTTTCAATACAGGTGAGAAAACCCACCTTTTCGTGATTCCACAGCCGCTCGTCCCTGCTGCTCGTCCGCGTCATTCGAGAAAATTTTAATGACCCCTTTTCTTCGCAGATCGGTTCCAGGATATCAGCTTGAACCAGGTTCGCTCACTTTTGCGTACGCACCTCATGACATAACTGGCTAACTATTTCTATCACTTCCAACTCCAGTGGCTTGCGTTGACGCCACCTGAGCTTGTTAAAGCTCATTTGGACTTGGATGACGCGACCATCGCTAAATTATCCAAGACGAAGCCGATCGTAGTGGGGTCCAACTCATCGAATTGAGAAGTCTGGACTTGAGAAAAAGGACCTGAAAATTATTTATAGCATGTTCCTTATCTTACCTTCTCTTCGTTCCTGCCGTTAAGCTTTGCTTGTACGAATCAATTACGACTTCTTTTTGCTGGATCCGATGGTTAAATTTGTATTATCTACCCAGAAATAAAAGCCACGCTACAAAGAATGATTGAACAACATGAATACGCATTGGAAAAACAAACCAAGAAATACCTTCAAATCCGACGAGCCTTGGATTCATCTATCCCATTTATGACTGGTGGCTGAGAGCCTCGTTTTGTCCCCTTGGCCGGCTGACCAGAACAATTGAAGGTTTTTGAGGCTTTAGTGTTTTTGGCTACCTCAGATTCTTGCCCACGTCGCACTTGCTATCTGCTTTCGGATTTTTCGGGTATGCAAAGTCCCAGGTGTAATGTCACTATAGATAGTAACAAAGAGGTGCAATAAAATTACACTCACCCATAAATAGCGCAACGCGTTTGCCGACTTTTGAGCGGGGGTCGATAAAGTGGGAAACTGAAAAACGGCTTGTCTTTGCCGACGTCCTACCGGCAGTCACAAGCGACGTTGGGGAGGGAAATGAGATCGCATCGTGCAACAACGGGCCGTGATGCTGCGGTGAGACGAGGGCCGGTTCAAAGGGAATGAAAGGTTAGGAGCTTCCGGTGGGCTCGGGATTGTCATCGGTTCTCGAGACTTGAACACTTGTGAGTAGGCGGGTCGATTCGGTGCTTCCAGCAGGGTGAGGCTAAGATTTCGAATGCATCTAGTGGGATTTCTTGAGGAAAAAGGAGCTACCATTGTCATCCTCTGCAGACATCCGTATATTCAGATGGGTTTTCAATATGGTCATGGGCGAATGTCATATAGTGATGTAGTCCATAGACGGAAGGTCGCATGATAGCTCGAACAGCATCAACGCACAAAGCTCAGTGACAGAGGAAAGGGAGAAGCGAGTGTGCGTAAAGACGACAGCGGATGAGTGTTGTATGGAATATAGCGGCCCTAGAATTTGGAGAGGTGTCATGGAGGGGATGTTAACGTCAAGAACGGGGATTGTCATCTTATATACCATCAAGATTGAGCGCCTCTGGATCGCGATCTCGGAGTGCATTCGGGATATGTACTAGTGATTGAGACCATAGTACAGTTTGAATTCTAAACGGTGGCCGAATTCCAAATTAATCATTATTCGCTGAAAAAAGCTGTAAATTTTTCCATTCGGGTGGCTTCTTGAGATGATTAGGATCTTCTTTTTGAACCTTGTTGGCCGAAAGATTTTTTGATACTAAAAATGTACCTAATCGCTGGGCTTTGACTACGCGTAAATACGTAAACACAGACTCTAGCTGGGTTCGAGAGGCGGTTCAGCTCGCGATTACAAGCCATATGGAGCCTGTAAACCCATTCAGACTCCGAGAAAAGGGCATAAAGCCCACTGAGATCTAAGAAAGGAAAAGCTCAATCAGCCAGCAGTTGAGAATTAAATTAAGTATGCCTACGGCTGCTCCAAACATAGCCGATGACGAGAGGGGGCTGCAGGCAAACACTCGGATGAACTTCTGATTGAGGCCTGTCGGGATAAATGACATGGGGACTCCGATGCGTGAGGAGTGCGATGATCTCAGAGCGCAGTCAGTGAGTAAATTAGTTACCGCGTTTAGCTCTCCAGCTGCACTCAAGTCACCAGTTGAAATGAACCACTATACAAGCTGCAGAACCGGTAAACGTATCGCGGCTTGAGTCGGTTCGATATCCTGGTTTTCCTCGTGGAGGTTGATTTACGGTAGGTTATTTCCATTTGGAGTGTATGTCTTTTCCCAAAGTATATGTGTATAGATATAGAGCGCTGTGGGCTACATAGACGGAAATTTTTGAACAGTGACAGTGAGGGTTTGAGTAAGATCGGTTAGGGTTGACACCCTGGGGTCCAGCGACCGGCCCTACCAGTCAATGCATAGGTGCTGGCTAGGGCGATGACCTTTCCGATAAGCAAGAGCCCAGTATAAGAGTACTTTGGTGGGTTATTGGGGTCTTCTGTGTGTACCTGCTGCGACGACACTGAGCAGGGCATGATCGTGGTGAATGCCCATAGACACCCACAGGTATCAATCGCTGAGTCAGCACCCAATGTGAGATGATAGGCACGTGTGGATGCGCGGCACTTGCCGTTTTACATAAGTAAGCTCTTTTCTCTTCGCGTGCCTCATCTCGTTCCGTCGGACTCATGGCACCAGCACAGAAAAATCTTCAGTAGGCTCATAGTCGACGAGAAGGTTGATGTAAATCGAATTTATTACCGATTGCTTCAAAAGGCGTCATGCTTGGGGGGAAAATTCAAAACAAACTTTGGAGGTCAACCAATAGCAGGAGAAAGGAGAACAGTATGCTTTTCAATGTCACCCAGGATCGCCGTTTGTCCGCTTTCATCAAGTCCATTGATGTTAACCAGCTCGTAGCTTTGGAACAAAGTCTTCAGCCATGTCAAGATTTCCACCTTTTCCGCGTATGAAATGTTGCCCTGTATTCGACGTGGTGCGTTGAAGGGTTGTGAAAGTTGATCGATTCATGATGAACTCGCACGCATCGTCCAGGGCAAAAGGTTCCGGATCCTCTTCATTGCCAACCAGTCCACCGCCACTGCTAAAAGGGTCCCGGCATCGGATAAAATTCTCGGCCTAAATCGGTCAACCTCGGGGCTTTGACTTCCATCTCTCCGAACCTTCGCCCTTCGCCCCTCACCACCTCATCTTCGTATCCCTCTCAATGAAGGTCAAGCGCTTTAGGGTTCGTAGTCATAATAGCTTAAAATGGAAAATATAGGGCTTACGAAGCATACGGTCCATCAGAACTTACTCTCAAAAAATGCTAGAATCCAGGCGACCCTCCTGGGCTTGAAAACCGCATCACATCGAAATCATGAACGGACGACGGCTTTAAACAAGAACAGTATGGAATACTTTAGGCAACGTCACCTTGAATATTTTGGTAAAAACATGGTCGCAGAAGTCACATTCGGAATAATAAGTGAGTTGCTCGCACTGGCAGTCCTCGGGTCCAAAACTGACATGTGACAACTGGCGCAACTGGCGCAACCGTGACTACGAAGATCAATTCGTTAAGCTCAACCCCTGACCTCAAGTATTGATATGAGAGGGCGTCGATCGTTGAAGGTATACGGTCACTACCGATGTTGTTTTTCTGTCTGAAGGATGGCCAGGCCAGCGGAAGATTTAATGTACTAGGTGCATTGTCCCTTCGAATTAGGTAAGAGAAATTGGAACATTTCCTGTTGCCTGTTTGCATCAGTCTCGCACTAAACAAAACAGCCCGGTCAAATACGAACGTTTCAAGATGCTCTATCAGAATTTGAAGTTGAAGATATAAAGACAAGAACTTTTGTAGTTACGGAGGAAGGATTGCCAGTGAAACGGCACAACAGATGACTTTGGCGTTGGCATCATTGCCAGCGACAAGTTCTTCACAGGTAAGTCCCCCATACTCTTGAGTCTGAATTTAAGGGTTGTCTTATATAATAATACCGTTTACAACAGGAGTCAAATATACGTTGACAACATTGATACAACTTTGTGTGCACGTCTAGAGCCAGCCGAGGGAAGAGCCTTCATCCTTCATAGGTGCTGGGGAGATTCCGCGGCTTTCTTATATATCCCAGATGGATGTTGGGCGCCTGGGCACCAACAAGCATTTACTTTTTTTGGATGACAGCTTCAGCTTCGATGCTTCTTCGAAGCTGCTGAGTCGGCGCCCCTTCCCCGTGGTGAACGATTGGCTTTGACGTTGGTAAGAAATCGGGGCTTGGAGTCGTGGAACTAATAGTAAGTTATGAACATCTTATGTTTTTTGCCATCAATGAATGTTGCGAAGTCATTTCTGACTTGCGAAGAAAACAACGATAAGAAGGACGCGGCGGACCGATCTTTTGCTGACTATGATTATCGGACATTTCTCCATCACAGAAGTCCCTGGCCATCCCATGTGATACCCCCTCTCGCAAAATGTCGTGGTTGAGGTGCGAGGTATATATATGTAAACCCTGTGGTCCAGAACATGAGGGTCTCTCAAAACTGACCGTTCCCTCAGCACGTTGCTCTTCCTTGGTTTGAACGGTAGACGTCGCCATGCCATCTGGAATCTCACGGACACTCGTTGTGGCCCTCACCGCGCTCGTGGCCTGCGGCAGTGGTGTTGATGTTGGTGTAGTATCCGGCGCTGCGGTCCACCAGACACGACAATCGCAGTCGCAGCAAACACATCTCCTCGCCGAGACGGATTACGGAAGCTTCCAAGGAGCGTACTCTGCGCAGTATAACATTTCATACTGGCAAAAGATTCCCTATGCGGCACCCCCCGTGGGCGAGAACCGGTTCCGTGGACCACAGCCTCCGGCAGCGGTGGAGGGTGTTTATGATTCAAGTCAGCCGTTTGATATGTGTCCTCAGCGAACGGTATTCCCTTCTGATTCTGCTCCGCCATGAATGCGATGGAGTGGGTGGTGATCTGACATATTTTGTGGATGTAGGTCAACGGCTCCGAGGATTGCCTCTATCTAGGCCTCTACTCGCGCCCCTGGACAAAAGACCAACCACTCAAACCCGTTGTCGTGACATTTTACGGCGGAGGCTTCATCCAAGGCTCAGCTTACTTCAGCATCCCGCCCTCGGCATACCCAATCCTTAACGTCTCGAGCTCATCTGATATGCTCTTCATCTACCCAAACTACCGAACAAACGCCTTTGGCCTGCTGCCCGGCAAAGAAGTAGCCGCGGATCCCAAGTCCGACCTGAACCCGGGTCTGCTCGACCAGGAAGCTGTTTTAAAGTGGACAAAAAAGTACGTCAATCAATTTGGTGGTAACCCGGATGAAGTTACCATTTGGGGCCAGTCGGCGGGCGGCGGAAGTGTGTTGGCGCAGGCTCTTGGCCGGGGAGGGAAGCAGAAGCTTTTCCACAAGGCGATGGCGAGTAGCCCGTTCTGGCCCAAGGTGTACAAGTACGACAGTCCCGAGGCGCAGGCTCTGTATGATCAATTGGCTGCTCGCACGGGGTGTGCTGGTCCTGAAAGTCTGGCATGTCTAAAAAAGGCCGATGTGCAAGCTATTCGGGATGCCAGTCTTGCCCTGTCGACTTCGCATCAGTACACCACGTCAAGTTTTACTTGGTCACCGGTGATCGATGGCGAGTTCCTCCAAGAGCCCTTGTCTCAGGCCACTGCCGCTGGCAGGGTGAATATGGACTTGGCGTTTGCGCTGTACAACACGCATGAGGGCGAGAATTTTATTCCTCCTGGTTTCCAGGGTGCTACAGATTCAGGATCGCCGGCCTTCAACTCCAGCGAGGCGTCGTTTGATAAGTGGTTGAGGGGTTTCCTCCCGGGCTTTGGCGATTTTGAGATTGAGGGCGTCAAGAAGTTGTATCCCGCGGCTGGTGCTACTGAAACGATTTCGTACAACACGACCTACGCGAGGGCAGGTCTCGTTTACCGCGACGTAATCTTGACATGCCCAGCGTATTGGTTCTCGAAGTCTGCGCCAGAGGGTGGATGGCTTGGGGAGTACTCTCTCAACCCGTCCAAGCATGCAAGTGACACCATCTGGGTAAGTGGATCGTGATGAAGGTTTGCAGATGTGAAAGCGACTGACGATGTGATCAGTGGAACCAGGTCAATGCGGTGCAAAAGTCAGATCCTGCTCGTTATCAAGGATACACCGGTAAGTTCTTCTGCAAGACTCCTCATCAGCCTGTCCTCTTATTGATGCTGGCGCATCCAGGTGCATTTGCCTCCTTCTTTCAAACTGGCGACCCAAATGCTCTTAAGCTCTCACCCCCGACAGCTGCTGGTGTCCCTCCCTTGGAGGAAAATAAGGAATGGGTAATTGAGGAGGCAGGTTTTGCGACAACTGAACTAAACCAGCTTGAGAAGCGATGTGGATTCTGGAAGGAGACAGCAGCAAAGATACCTATTTGAGGATTTTCTGGACTTTGACTAGTAGGTAGTAGTAATTCTGGATAGACTACCTTAAGTGATAGGGTTATCCCTCAACCTGGACAGCTCCCTCATCACATCCTCGGTTCAGCCACAGCTGGATTGTCTTGTATACCTTGGCCTTAGCCAGTGCCGTTGATAAGTGACTGCAGCGTATTTAGGGTTTCACAACATCTTACCTGGATTCACATGAGACCTCTTGCAATTGCTGAGCAACTTGGCTGCATTGATGGCCTTGGAAGCCATAGTGACAATAATGCAATAGTTTCTACAGCTGCTTTGGTGTAGAAAGGCCTGTTGATAAGAATGCTGGTTGTCAAGGAGTCAGGAATTTGGGAGCTTCAAAGAACCTTGAGGGCCCCACCCTAGCAATGGTACCATATAAAGTGCAAGTTGATGTTGCTACTTACTGCACACACACTTTAAATTGCCTGCTTCTCAATCAAATCTCCTGGTCCCGGCTGAAGCTCTGGCCATATCAACACTCAGGCACTAGCCTAATCATCAGACTGCGCCCGGTGACGCCACACGGAAAATCCGGGAGCATCTGAAACACGATCCACCATTCTTTTCTCTGCTGTCATGTTGAATCTATGTGAGAATGAACATTTCTGTTAATATCATGGTTATACTTTTTTCTGTTGGTATCCTGTATGCCTTGGTTACTGCTGTAGCAATCAAGTCGGGATCACTATAGTCAGGAAAGCCTTCCCCTCTTTTAATTTTACTTGCCATAGTGATTGTCATAGTCAATGCCTTTTTTTACTGACAGAATAGGTCTACATGCAATTTTTGGTGACATTGCTTTATTCATAATGCTGACTCATGAATTACTGAACTTTCTTCCTCATAGGTGGCTTTGTTTCTGGGCTACTAGTACCACAAGATAATGGCTTCTCTGTTGCAATGATGGGGAAGCTTGAAGATATCATTTATACAGTTCTCCTACCTATAGTAAGAGTCTGGGTTTACCACTGCATTTCAAAAAATCATTTATTAACAGTACTTTGCTCTCTCAGTTCTCAAGACAGATCTTGGTCTGCTGAACACAGGAGAAACTCGGGCATACACCATTGTTATCTGTATTATTCCTTGTCCATGGCCTAACAGCTAAGTACTTTGGGTACATAGTAAGAGAATCCTGTGCCATTGGTACCCTGATAACCTGCAAGGGGTATTATGATGTTTAAACTCTTCACTAATTGCCTTTACTCATAGTATTTGTTAGCCTTCTGGAACTTATTGTTATCAACTTGGCATTGCAAGCAAAGATTTTTGATCACACGGCTGGCAGTGAATGCTATTTTGGGTCAAAATAGCAGCCTGGAAATATGATGACATACTTTTCCCAACACAAAAAAAAAACACAAATTCTGCTGGAAAATATATCACAAACCAGTAAGATATTTTGGCAATTTATTGCTTCTAAAAACAGTAGATATTACACACTACATATATTCAAAATTCCAGATATCTATAGAGTCCAAAAGGGCAAAATATTTGGAAGCATCCAGGAAATACTCCATCATCTTAAATATGCTAAGTGTTCAGAGGGGCATTTATTTTGAATATTTCCAATCCCTGTTGAAAATACCTCATCTATTTCAGTAAGGCCTGTTTGAGTACAACTACAACAGGTAACACTTAAAGCAACAAAAATTTAGGATATTTTGAACTGGGATCATAAATATCCAAAATGGATAACTGTCCAAACATGTACCATGTTTAGGATGTTGGAGTATTTCTTGAATGTTTCCAAATATTCCTTTTGAACTCTATGGATATTTGGAATGTTGAATATGTGTAGTGTGTTTTACAGTTGAGTATTTAATCCTTTTAATAGCAGAAAACTGCCCAAATATCTTACTAGCTTGTGATCTATTTTCCAGCAGAATTTAAGTTGTTTTTATCCTGGGCAAGGTAAGGCATTATATTTCTCGGCCGCTATTTCAGTTCCAAATAGTATTCACAGCCTGCCGTGTCAACGCCACTTTGCAATGTTTGTGGTCCAGGCAATGATTCTGACCTTTGGCATCACACCTACCATAACTCTGTGTCGTGTAGGGGACCAGACTGCAGAGCCTGCAGATGGAACCTTGAGGTCAGAGAGTAAACACAAAAAATGGACAGTCCTGATATCGTCCTACATCCGTCTGAACGTCTCACAAAGGCCTAATACATTGGATACACATGCATGTTATGGTATGGTATGATAAATACCCTCTGCCAGTTGTCAAGATGGCAGCGTGTACGTGGAACGTGGAAGGAAGCTGCTGCGGGCCCCAGATGATTTCTGCGTTCAGGTGAGGCTGACCACTAATGTTCCCACTCACTATTCTGAAGTGTGGTACTCGTCGCTTCTCGCTTCGGGACATGCCTCGACAGAATCTCCTTGGGTACGCGGCGACTTTATTCTCCTACCGGAAGATACAAGTGTCTCCTGTAGAGTCCAATCATTTTATCCTCTCCTACTATGCTAACAGCCTGTTTCCTCACGAAACCGAATCACCCAGTTTGTACATGTAGTTGGGGGCTATTCTATTCCCGTGAGCTTCTCCCGTGATCGTCAACTTTTACGACCCTCGGGATTTCTCCACTGGCATCGAGTTGAGCCCAGGACCAACGCTCGGTGAAATTTTAAATCGCCTTTCAATTCAAAGTGAGCAAGTTGGACCTGAGTTCCGTAACTTTCCCCGTTCCAGCTCGGACTTGACGGTATTTTTCTATAGCAAGTAAACTGTCTTCCTTGACATAAATTAGGGCGGGAGACTCACCGCATACCGGTTTGAATACCGGGTCAACGTTGACTCTGCCTTGTATAGGGTGGGCTCTTGAGGCCTACGGTACTCCATGTACCGCTGCGTTACATGTTCTGGTCATGTATTCGAAGCGACTTGCGGATCTAAAGAACAGCGGTTTTTGACAGAATGTTTCACCTAACGTTCGTTAGGAAAACGACCACCAATATTTTCAGCGCTCGGCGCGAGCGTCTGACGGCCAGGTTACGGTTAAAAAGTGGGACACGGAGAGTGAGAATTCCTTGTCCTTCAATCTCATACTGAGTCAGTTTCATTTACTAACTGTAGGTCGGTATACCGGAAATGGGTTTGACCACATTATCAGGTTCACGCTTCTTGACGGTGGTTGAAAATCCAACATTATTGTCAATACTGTTTCGGGGATATAGATCAACGAAAGGTTACCATCAATTGAACCTTTCGTTGAATCGGCGAGTGCGATCGTCGGCGGAGGCTGAAATGAATTCCAACGACGGAGTGAAGATGCAATGCATCGAGAAAACGTGTCACAGCCTGACTTCCGAGACTTGACGATGTTCGTTAGAACCGGGAATCCGGGAAAAAATTAATTCAAACCGATGTCGTCGAGACCATCATATAATTACGAACACGAACACAATGTGGCTTTGAAGTTAGCTCACTGGGCCCGATCGAGAAACTCGGAATTCAGTTCAGCCACCGATCAAAAGGAGAGCCTTCGCGTTCTGTGCAAAGCGTAAGATCCCGCGTTTTGTCTTGGCTTCGATACTCCCTATGCCTGGAACCAGTGGCTCTCTTTCTGTAGTTTGATCTGAGGAGAAACCTTTAGCCTGATTAATGAACAGGAAGCATCAGTGTTGAGGAAGAAAATCACGTACGCAAAGAGCGGAAGACATTTTTGGACCAATTCGGTTGTCCGAAGGCCGGCCACTTACATTTTTCAATGTACAGGAGTTTTGAGAATTCTGCTTCAGCTTGTGTTCAGTTCTAGTCCGTACTGCTTCGCCGAATTCCGTGTGCTGACTATCTGTGCATTGCACAACTTGCTAGAAGACTCACACACGCGGCCTATGCCACCACATATGTCTGATCTCTTCCTACTGGTGCATCCGCAAGGACCTGGTCGAACTGCTAGCTAGGTCATACTAGGCTTTGTACGAAAGAAGAGTATGCAGTGTGATTTCTCCGACGACTGCTGATAGGAAAATCCGATGGGTTAGCGGGAGATTTGAGAAGTGATGGTGCATACCTATCCTTGAAATGTGAAACAGGTTCAAGCGCAGTGAGAAAACCAGAAATGCGGGGACGACGACGATGTGAAGAGGCTTTCAAGAAAACGAAGTCCGGGTGTTGCCGACCGAACTGCACAGCTAATTTTCACGGTGAAACTTGGTGGTTTTTGTTCCGGTCCCTGGGGGAGTGGCTTTGACATTTGATGATCACGCATTTATGAAAGACCCTGATCAGTGCTAGTACCTGATTCGGGACCAATTGCAACCTAATTTCTATTTATTTTCTAAATCTCGACAGGACGAGTTCCTGCTATGTTGCGCGGAAAGTAATACATACGATGCTGGCGTAAAGTGTCTGTACGAACACTTCATCCTGTCCGAGCGGTGTGGTCCGTGGAAGATCGCAAATTTTAATTTCATTCTGGACTCGCGTGCACGACGTCACCGTGGGAACCCGATAGCTACCCTGTTCGGACCGCCCACTCATTCCTCTGCGTGCAACTGCCATGCCCTCAACGACAATCTTCTCCTCCGTCTCTCCAAATGAAATGAAAAGAAATATGTCAGCTTCCGCTAAGCCTCGGACACAATAGTCGCCCCCACCCGAAAATAAACGAATATTATGTCGTCTTATTATTTCGTGTTTCCTGTAGCTTATGAAGCTGACAGACGCCGCTTTTTGGATCTCTGGTCTCGGTTACGTGCTTACTTCTCACTAATATTGATCTACAATCTCGATTTTCCGTCAATAGTCTCCGACAGCTGTCACTTACTGTCAGAGGCCCACCACCGGTCCCTAATGCGGCACAATCTTCCGCAATTTTTTTATTTTGCCTCACTCGTCTCGTACCTCAGTAGGAACATCAAAATTCCTCCTTTACAACCATCATTCACTTCCTGACGGACCCTACTCTGCCTTGGGAGAGAAAACGTCCCTCCTGGGGTTGGGTGGTTGGCAAGATCGCTTCTTGTTCTGTTCCTTTATTCTTCGATTGTACTGTTACTTCTCTCTGGTACGGTAAACCCTTACACAAGATCCCCAGCGCAACAATAGTCAACTCAATTAGTTCGTGGTCGAAACCCCTGCCGCCACTGAAAAGGCTGTACTAATTCGTGATTTCAAGCTGCCACTACATCAAAGCAAGTTGGGGATGTAAATTTAGTCTGTGATGGGATGGACACTATTTAAAAGGGTCAAGGGCGGGACCATTGGAGCTTGAAGCCCTTTTCTCAGCGTGCTGATGTTATTCCAGAGTGTTATTGGCGCTATTCTAGTAGCTGCGTCCACTGCCACGAATACTACTAGACCATCCCCACCTTCATGTCGAATTCTGCCTGGCGACCCTTCATGGCCTACTCAAGAAGCATGGAACGCCTTCAACCACTCGATTGACGGACGTCTTATAAAAACTGTCCCGATTGGTAGCGTTTGTCATGACCCAACATACGACGAGGAGCAGTGTAATCTCGTTCGGAGTAATTGGCGGAACCCTGCTTTACAGTGAGTGGTTTATAACTTTTCCTTGACCTTCTACCGCTGATACTCCAACGGATTGGTTCTAGTGAACCCCACCCTTCCTCAATAATGGACCCCATCTTTTTGAACAAGAGTTGCGACCCTTTTGATCCGCGAGAAACTCCTTGTGAGGTTGGAGCGTACGTTCAGTACGCTGTAAACGTGTCTTCGCCCGACCATATCGTCAAAACAGTTCAATTCGTGAAGAACCATAATATACGGTTTGTTGTTAAGAATACCGGTCATGAGTCAGTTTTTCTCGTTATCCCTCCCAAGTGAAGTTAGAAGCTGAATTCCTTTTTTTTGACCAGTTACGAGGGTAGATCAACGGGAACCGGAGCCGTATCAGTTTGGATGCACAACCTACAGAATATTGAATTCATTCCTGATTTCAAAGGTCCCTCCTACGCTGGACCTGCATTCAAAGCCTCCGCCGGCGTTCTTGGTATCGATTTGGCCAGGGAAGCAGGTGAGAGAGGTCTAGTTGTCGTTACTGGTGAATGCCCAGTGCGTCCCACCGCACCATACTTCAGAAAGAAGTTGGATCATCTCACCCGTAACTGTTTGTTTGCAGACTGTTGGGTTTACAGGCGGATATGTTCAAGGCGGTGGCCACTCGGCTTTGAGCTCAGCCTACGGGCTGGCTGCTGACCATACTTTGGAATTTGAAGTGATCACGACGCAAGGTGAATATGTTCACGCCTCACCTACAGAAAATCAAGACCTGTATTGGGCATTGAGTGGTGGTGTAAGTTTTTTGACTTTCCCCTTTCACAATATATCCTCATCTTTTGTGTTGTATAGGGTGGAGGAACGTATGGGATTGTATGGTCTGTCACTGTTAGACCTCACCAAGATCTCCCGGTCGTAGTCGGCTCCGTCAATTTTACGTCGGAAGGTCTCGACGAGGAAGTATTTTGGAAGGCTCTCGATGCATATCAAGCTAGCACACCGAATATTACGGGCGCCAAAATTTGGGCTGTTGCGAGTTACAGCCACATGGGCTTCAGCTTGTACCCGATTTTTGGGGTCAATAAGACTGCTGAAGAAGTTTCGGCACTCCTTCGACCCTTTCTCGGTGCCCTAGACGAGCTAGGAGTCAATTATGCCACGGGGATGGAGTCGTACAATCGATATTTCGACGCGTATACTTCCGTTGGAAATTTTATCGACTTTGAGATTGCAAATTTTATTTTCGGAACACGGTTGCTTCCTAGGTTGTTGTTTGAGGATAGCGAGAAGGTGAAGGAGGTTTCAAAGAGTGTTCGGTCTCTTCTGGAGAGTGGAGTTGTGGTATTTGAATCTGTGATGAGAGCTACATTGGAAGTTGCCGGGAATCCTTATAACGCTGTTTTGCCTGCGTGGAGAGAGGCAGAGAGGCACACGTATCTCACGCTGTACGTTCCTTCTATGCTCCCCTCCCCCCTTCCATGTTGTTCGATCAGACAATAACTGACTATTCATCATAGCCCACTGGTAGACGGTGAATCTGAAGAGCAGATTCTAAAGAATCAGGAGAGGGTAACCAGGGAGCTTGTGCCGGTTCTGAGAGAGCTATCACCTGATTCAGGAGCTTACCACAACGAGGTTTGTTGAGAAGTCTTTTCTCATTCACGCGACTAACTTTGTACTAGGCGGATCCAAATGAACCCGATATCAAAAGGACCTTTTGGGGTACAAACTACGACAGATTACTTGCTATCAAAGATAAATGGGACCCTGAACAGATATTATACGGTGGTATTACTGTTGGAGGGGATCGATGGCGACAGACAGAGGAAGGGAGACTCTGTAGGCGATAGTAGTGAAGGCAGGATTGCTGATAAAAAGTAATATTTATTGGACGTGCTATGTTAAGTCTCGGTAGAAATAATACGTACGATAAGTAATTCGTAGATAGTCGCCAGCTACTCCCTACGCTCGTCCTTGAAATTTGAAAGCTTGACCGTTGACGCGGACGACTCCAGTATGGCTGAGTCAGCACCAGAGGAAGACCGGCTCGGTCCGGATGCTTTTAACCTGCCCTAAAGTTGCGTGACAAAAACGAAAATTTTCTCCTCGTGTTCAGTGCTCGTCTTCCCTCTCATTTGAAAGGTCAAGGTCAGTAGGTCAGTACAAGCCTTCCATTTCCCTCTTTTCGAAGCGATGAAAATTTCCAAATATTCTATTGAGCAGCGACGGCCTACCTATTCGTCGTTGCGATGTTTGT
Organism: Marasmius fiardii PR-910; assembly: GCA_014904975.1. NCBI lineage: Eukaryota > Fungi > Basidiomycota > Agaricomycetes > Agaricales > Marasmiaceae > Marasmius > Marasmius fiardii. The sequence goes on from MU127813.1 coordinate 242,080, forward strand.
TTTTTTGTCATAGTTACACTGATCGGTTTTTTCTCATCCGTTCTATTTCGATTTTTGCTGACACTTCTTCCTAGACCGTTCAGGCCTTATCCTGGAGAAATGATGGGCTGAAATGTGGGAGTTCTTGTAGATGTAAAGCTTATTACGGTGTGTGGTGAGTATTAAAGCAGTTCCTTTCCACGTAACCCCCCCCCTCGAGATGATTCAAAAATTTTCAAACTAGAGTATCTGAGCGCCGTTATGGTCCGATGCTTTTAACTTTTTAATTTGCACTGAATTCGTTTTTCTGTTCATCCCCGTCTTGTTACGTCCGTACTGACTGTAGACCTACATAGATTGCGGAAGACATGGCTTGACGAGGAAATGTTGACCACTATCCTGGACGTCTTCAAGGTGGGTATTAGGCTCGCTATTCTTACCGCTTTCTTGATGAAGTATATGGAGTTACCGCCTGATACCTTCGGGTACTGTGACGACATATCCAAGGCTGTTTTTTTTTAATTCTCTGACCTTGCCTAACTTCGTCCCCCGTTCCATGCTACACGTTTAGTTGACGCTTTGTCCATGCCAGGTCCAAGAAGATTTATCAACGTCAAACATTATCCACCAGCCGTCCCAAACCTTATAAGCATCCGTCAGTTTCCGCCTCTACTTACTCCCTTATGCCTTCCCCTCGCATGATGCTTTTACACGACGGTCTTCGTACTATTGATGCCGAAATTGCCCGCCACAGCTCAATTTTTTCGGGCAACCCCATCTGATTTCCCCTCTACCGATCCTGTTTCCATTTTCTTTATGCTGACTACCCTCGTCTATCAGATATCAACACGAAGGCCGATGCTAATATGCTTGTGACCGGCTGGGGTGAGTATTGTCGTCGACATTACCATGTAGCCCCCTTTGTCTTTTACGATGAAACAATTCAATAAAAACAATCAACTAGAAGCTGTTGCTGAGCTTGTTTTTACCTTGATTACAACCTTCACTCCTGATTTCTCTTCCCTTCCTCCCTCCGAACCATTGTGATGTGACCTGATTACTGATCCTCCTCCTTAGTTGTCGGTCGTAAATGGAATTTGCATGCGTGTGTTCAGTGCTACTTACGATGCGTTCGCTCTACGAGAACCTTGTGTCGCGTCAAGGTAGGACGGGCTTGTATTCGTATATATGTACTGGCATTGTACTGGCGTTTCGTTAGTACACTAAGTACACCACAAATGAGGTCTCTTCACTACCGTCGTCATGTACTGGGAATGTACTACACTGTAGGATGTAGATAACCCAATGACATGTAGCTTGTAGGTTGTCTACTGCCAACAATGGCACGATGCTCACAAGCCTGGTAGCTCCTCCGGACACTCAATTAGCTCCAGTGAAGCTCGAGCTCTCTATATTCCAAGTTTTCTCCCTCCCCTTACATAGGTTGGCAATTCTTGGCACTGGGCCGCAGCAACTTCTCTCCATCAGGATTTTTGGGTTACAAGAAAGGCAACCAAACTACTTACAACCAGAAGTAAAAGCGATTGGTTGTTTACAAACTGTTTGTGCCCCCGGGTATATAAGCTAGCCATTGCTTCTCTGGTCGGTTCCCCTCGCTCTTGCTTCCCATCCTCTTTTCTCCCACTTCGTGCTTTGCCGCAATCACACACACTGAAACCAAACTCAATCCGCCATCGCGTTTGGCACGATCTCCTCTACACCATATGGCGAGGAAGCTGTCGTTTTGCTTTCCCTCGCTGTTACTGATGCTAGACATTATTAGGCAACCTATTCTTTTAAGATCGCACCACTTCACGGCCCAACATGGTTTATGATGAACAACTTTCTGTTGTCACATCCAGGAAATCACGTCGCGTCGCAGCAAGAGGTACCAACTATCGAGGGCCATCTGCATTGGGCGGAGGGCGCACTAGAAGTCCATGGAACAGAGCTTCAGAAGATGCAAGTGGTGCTGGAGAAACAGCAAGTTCAAAGGAATGCGATGTTGCGGGCCACGAATCGGCTGCGAGCAATGATCGAACCATCGATTCGCAAACTCCCTGTCGAAGTTCTATCGCCCATCTTCGCCTTTTATCTCGAGGATTCACTAAGCTCTCCATCCGAATCTGGTCTCCACCCACTTGTTCTTCTTGGGCAAGTTTGCGCCAAGTGGCGAGCCGCTGTATATTCGAATCCAATCTTCTGGTCCATGATACACAGCGCCTTGCTGAGCCCTACAAGGGGCGACTATCGTAATTCTGAAGTTGCTCGTCGATTCACTCGATTCTACCTCGGTGCCTCCCACGGTTGTCCACTTCAGATATCGTTCGAGCGTCGGCTGTGCGATGGCGCCTTCCACGAGTTGAAACAACACAGTGATCGTTGGAGGGACGTGTCGATTGAATACCTTCCGGGACGTGGACGCGAGTTCCCGGATAATTTGCCTTTACTCGAGGTTTTGGCATTCGCTGTGAAGACCGCCTCTCCTGAGTGGTGGACGGCATTCCCTCTGAGGCTCGAAACGCCGCGTCTGCGGGAGCTCGTATTGTCGGGGGGCAATCTCGCACTGGCGCCGCGTTTTGTCACCAAATGTTTGACGCGCCTAGTCATCAAGGATAAGGATGTTGACTTTGTGGAGCTACTCAAGTTCCTGAAGGAGAGACCAAGGCTTTCTACGTTGGAACTGGTCAATGCTTCGGGTTCCTTCGATGAGGCTATGCGACCTCGGACGCCCATCACCCTGAGGCTCTCATCCTTGGTCGTCCTTGGTCCCCCTGATGCCAACCCGGGTTTTCGCCGCTTTTTCAACTCCATCGCCGCCCCTTGCTTGACAAATCTGAAGCTTATTGGCGAATCAGGATCGAAATCAGGCAGGGCTAATCGAGACTACCTATCTCATACCCTGCCCATCTTTCGCGATCTATTTTTGAGTCCGAGTCCAGGGCCCGTTCTTACAACATTGACGCTTTCACGCATCAAGTTCGGTAGACTACCGAGTGTGTTTTGCCTCCTGGAACGTCTCTCCTCCACGTTAACGCATTTAACCATTCCTTGGTGCAACGAAGCAGACTCTGATTGGAAGTTATTTGTCCAAGCCATGAGGTATCCTCAGAGAAATGTGGGCTTCTTGGGTAACTTGAAAAAGTTGGAAGTTGATGGCAGTCTCTATCTCGGAACGCCTTTTTTCGAGATGGTAAAATCTAGGCAGCAATTTGGTGATAATACGGTGAATCGCAAGAGACTTTTGCGTCTCTGTGTAGAATGTGTCGAATTAGGCCATCTACTCGAAGTCGGTCAAAGCTTGAGGTCGCTTTCTGGGTGGGGAGGTCTACAGGTGAACGTACGCGAAGTAACGCTAAGATAACTCGTTACGTCGTCGGTGAGATTTCTCAAAGGGTCGGGAATTAGGGTGTCTGCTTGCGAGCAACTGGTTTCCTATCCCTTCCCCCCGCATGCTGTGTTTTGTTGTTGAATGTCCGAGTCGGCGCACTTGGCGGCGTTTTATAGGTATCATACACGGTGGTCGTTTTTCCCTTGTGCTGTTTTGCTATCCCTTTGAGCTCCTCGTTCTGATTTAGGGTGCCGACAATCTCTACTCTGTTTCGTTTTCTGTCTTCTGCTTGACCTCTTACTTTCAACCCTTCTTTTCTACAGAGAAATGTGGCGCGAATCAATTCGCGAGTTAGTTTTGGGTGTCAAAGATACTGTCAATCATACCTTGCAGTTTCTGTTTTTCGCCACTTCTGTCTTCTGCTCTGTGTATACATGTATGTTTTGCTTTCGCTGTCGATGTGTTTTATGTACCGTGCTTCTCCATAAGTCCTATACATGTTTGTACGACGAATCCAGAGAGTGCTACCTCGCGTGTTAACTATTGTGCTTCACCTTTGTACTGTTTATCCTAACCTTCAGCTTCGAGTACCCCCGGTAGATATTCAACCGGAGAACTAGTTATAAAAGATGCTGTCCTTGAGGCCTTGAGGGGTAAGAGGCCTGAGCGCTCTGGTTTAGCCCGACCCCGAACGCGTTTTTCTTACCACGTGCTTTTCACATGCCTTCCTGAGAAAATTGGTGCTAGGCATTGTCGGCAAACTTCAAAGGCCTGTCGTACCGATTATCAAAAGGCCCAGGCATTGCTTCTCCTACAATACTGTCTGTTCTCGTCGTTTGGCTCTTTGCCGTGAAACCCAACCCTTTTGTCATGGACCTCGGACGAAATCCAGACGGTAAGTAAACCCCAGTTTTTTTTTTCTTTAGGAATCCTATTCCTTTGATTTGCCTCCAGTATTTAGCTCTACGAGGTTGACGGTCGATCATTATCTATCACTGCACCGAGGCAATCACGCCAGTGCTTCTGGTTCACGATAATCAAAGCTTTTCTCATTCCTTACCGGAAATTTAGCAATGCTGCAGCGGTTCTCAAGTTCATTAAACTCTGCATCGACAAGCCCACTGTTCCCCTTCATTCACTCTTCAATCGTCAAGGACACTTTCTGCGATCCCGCTTCCCACAAGTTGATCCAACAGAACGCTCGTCGTTGGAGAATCATGTCAATCGAGCATCTTTCGGACTCAGACGGTTGGCATATGCAAACCGTTACAGCTCCCACACAATTTGCTTTTGCTTGAGAGCTCGTAGTAGTAGGCCCAACCTGACCCTTTGGCACACATCTCAACTCCAACTCGTTGAGGCGCCTGGTAGTCAAGAGGAGGGATGTTGAATTTGAGAAGCTAATTGAACTTCTGAGTGGGATCAAACCATTGTCCGCCCTGGAGCTGGTCCAGGCCTCCGGCTTCATTTCCAGTCACGGTCTGCTGGAGGTCGAACCGCTCAGTCACTCTCCTCGCAATGATTTTGAGGGATCATGAACAGCGGGAGCGAGCGGATTGTGTTCTGACGATCAACGTCTCATTTGTCTAAAATAGCCCTCTCTAAGGCTCCAGTATAACTCCGTTCTAGTCCGAATCGCAAGTCGGGATGTGTATTGTGAAAGGCGGAAATTTCGATTTCCGTCCAGTCGACTTAAGTGGTTGATGTCGTCGTGGCCCGCGGTGCCACTGGCAGTGAATGCTGACAAAGACATGTTGCTCATCGTTCGCGACGTTCACCATGCTGCCATGCATCAAACTACATGGGCATTATACCCTCGTAACTTGTAAGTTTCTGGATTATCTCGGCAACCTTTATGTTCAATATTCTCTCGCACCTGGTCATCATCTTTCCTATAGGTCTCGACGGGAAATTTGATCACCCAAAACAGCTATGCCGCGGGGTCACCAAAAGGTATCAGCGCTGAAGCTGCGTTGATTCAGACGCAAGGGTTCAATGGTTGGCCTTAGAGGTTCTCATCAAGGTTTTCCGCTCACTTGTCGACTATCAATACAAATCTAATTCTAGATCTGTCCGTAATTGGAGAACCACGATGCTCAGGCTGTGTTCTACAGCACTTCAGGCATAGTCGCCTCATGTCTTGTGTTGCCAACTACCACCACCCTCACTCGTCCCATCGTTCTATTTCTGACGAAACACCTCTCAACTTGAATCGCCTTGCGATGGAGATATTCACTGGTGCTACTGGGATCAGCATCAAGAAAAGCCGCTTTTCGAACGTGGGAAGAGATCAGTACAACGACTGCACGATCCATCAGACTGCACGATCCATCATGAGACTGTCATAGAGAGGAGGGCAAAAATCAACAGGGGTCTACTGGACCTTTCACAGGTGCGGGTCTTTGCTGTACGAGCCTGGTTGGAGTCTAACGTTCTCTTTTCAGTTCACGGAAGTCAAACGAGGTGATATATACAAGGACAAAGAGGTCTGCTACTCATGGAGATTGTGCTCGAGTGGGAAGGACGACACCGAGGCGGCCGTGTATACTGCCCAGATCATGGTAGCAGGTCACTTCGGGGAAAGCAAGTTCACTGTCAAGACTTATTGTGGGCGAAATGGAAAGAAGGTATGAGCAGGGAGCTGTGGGAGTGTAGTGAGAAGACTCACAAATGATCATTAGGAATGGCAACAAGATTTCCTGAGGTGTTCTACGGATTGGCATGGGTATGTTAAGGATTTGCTTTTGATTGTGTCTGAAAGACTGACATTTTCAGAAGGGATGTTCCGCTATTTGGATATAACAAGTCTTCGGTTCCTTCACTGATTTTCTATGGTGGTATGGGTCTATTCCCAGAGTCTGGACGATTTACTGAAACTCTCATTCTAGAGCTTGTACCAATTGCACAAGTTGAAACAAAAGTGAGATTGGTGGGGCAGATGTACTTTGAAATGCTGAAAGTAAGGTCATCTATGTGGGTTGTTTTTTTTTTGATCAATTGGCATTACAGAATGCTTTGGGATGTTCAAAGAATGAACTTTGGATGTATCCTGCAAAAGGAAGTTTCTGTCATGGACCAGTTGGGCCAAAATGCATTGCATGGATTGATCATGATGACTTGGGTGTTGTCACAATTCCATCAGACATAGAATTCCTCAAAGAAGATGTTGTTATCAGATACTTCTCCAGCATAAAACATGATCAAGGTCTTATGCAGGTGCTTGCTTATAGCACTAGTTGTGTTGTTTGTGTCAAGAACATTCCTTTCACTTATTATGTCCAATTCATCACAAGTTTAACACACTCAACAATTGCTTGCAATTGGAAAGTACAATGGGGGAATTCAAAATCTTGTCTGTGCATTGCAGGCAAGATGCTGGATGGTGCGATGAGGTAATTATTTGAAAGTAATTTACCTCCTTTTACTGATCTTTTTTATAGGTTCCTCCTCACAGAGCATGGATGCTGTATACAAGTAGAGTCTTTGGGTAGAATGGGTCCATGGCTTTCACAAGCCTCAAGTGTTTTTCATGCCCATAATATTCAGTTTGATGAGGACCTTTCAAAGTTTGGTGAGTAATGTTTTCCTTTGACAAAATCAGGCTAACATTGTCAGGCTTCTTTGTCCCTTTCTTTGAGCTCAAAGGAACACTTCAAAAATCCAAATACAAACAACAGCGACATCAAGTAGGCAGACCAATTTACCTATTTCTCCTCCCTCATTCTCCCACTACATATTTCTATTTTTGGTCCCATGACCCTTCTGGCCAAAACTTCCTGTCACCAGATATCCTGGTCTTCCCATCACACTCTCTGTCAAAGTGAACCATTATCAATATTTCTGGCCCACCAAGGTCTATAAAGCTCTTGTTGATTATCAAGTTGCAAAGGGATATGACTCCACAACTACAGATTTTGCACAATCTTTGGGATATCCCATCTTTGAGATTGTAGCCACAGAGAACCACTCCAAGAAAGTTAAGGATCTTCTCCCTTCCTTTTCAATGTCTGATTACAGTATTCTCAAGTTGTAGTTGAGAACATGTTTAACTCTGGACAAAGTCCCAAGAATGACAGACAAGTAGATTCCACATCTACCCTTCCAGGTAAGTGATAATGTTTTGCCCTGTGTTCAAAGTAATGAAACCACTATCCCAGTGCAAGGAGTCTTTTGGGGTTTTCTATCAGGCAACCTGTGTGAAGGTTCAATGCCTTCAAAGTTGGCAGATGACCTTTTGGAAGAACAAACTGATAATGCCTACTACTCTCTTGCCACATTGTTCAACAGGAGTTGTGTCAAAGGTGAATCCACTATTTCTGCTCTTTTCAATCCCTGTAACTATTGCACATGCCAGAGTCCACTTGTATTCCTGGTCTTCCAAGTGACCTGCAAAATAACAGGTCTAGTGGCAATCTGTCATCCATCTGTCAAGGTGAAGGATCTCCTTATCACCCACTCTGAATGCTTTGAAAATGCTGATTGCTCATGCAGGCCTGAATATAGTCCCCTTTTGCCCACTGTTTGGCCAGCTCAGCCATCAAGTTGAGCTTGAGGATTCAAGTAGAGCATTCAGCAATTTGGGGGCACTATCAGATGTAGACTGAAGTTGATTCTGGCTCAGGTGTAGATATAAAGATGCATTTCATACCATGAACTGAGACATAACCAATTTGGTTACATACTGACAATGCATGCCAGTTTACTGTTTGTCATGAATGACAGCACCATTCGAAAAATAGACGTGACAGGTTAGGCCTGTAAGGCTGTAGCTGACCCTTTCACGATGCCCTGCATGGGCCTGTAAATCTGAGTTGAAAACTATCTCTCCCTCTGGTTCTTTCTCATGTTCTGAATTGTGGATGATCTTACTCCATTGCTGATTTTCCCTTGCCTCGTGTAGCTTCTCCTCAACCATTACTTTGGTCCCTCCAAGAAGGCAGAAATTGCACTACCAGATCGGCCGCCCCTTAACTGTTAGGAGAATTTGCTTCCAACTTCAAGGATGCCGTCGATTACCCTACACTGGTCTATCTTCCCTTCGCCATGCATGTGTTACTTCCACTGTTTTGCTATTGACATTTGTGGCCACGGTGTCAGACGAGTGGTCACATTCCTGTCGTTTCTGGTACATTCCATTTGTACGAAAATCACAAATTTACTTCACATTTCGTTACCTGATTGCCATTGTCCATATCGACATTGCAATTCAAATCTTCATAACAACCCTGCCCTGGACATTGCCTGCAAGCAAGTCATCCATCACCCTTGAAAGTTAGACACCATCCGTTAACCGCAGAATCCAAAAAACACAAAAAACAGGTAGAAGTCGGACGTACTGATTAACATCCTCAAGCTTCCGAATGTCAACTTTGCATCGAATTTTACCAGCTGCTGCTAGCTTCAAGACTTCTTCCATGTCCTGCTGTGTTCCAACCAGGGTCCCAACTATATTCAATAACTAGAGGCAAAAACGGCGTGAACAAGCGGACATGGAACCAACAGTTGCTTTGAACTCACCTTTCCGATTAACAACCGAATTGGAACATTGAGCTCAGCTCCACCACCGGGCACCCCCACCGCCACAAGGGTACCAGTTTTACGGAGATATTGCAACGCGTCGTTGAATGGTCGGGGCTGGTAATTTCGTGTTCATAAACGCCGACCCGATGATAAAAGCATGAAATAAAACGACTGACATGTCCGGTCGCGATAACAGCGGCATGAGGTCCTTCACCACCTGCAGCTTGTACGATATCATTGACGAGATCTTCTGTCTCCTTAAAGTCAATCCACTGTTCAGCTCCGAGCTTCATACATAGAGCCTTCTTCTCTGCACCCGTGTCTGGAGGCCATGATCATGACGGAACAACCGGTCAGCTCGGAAGTCATTCGAGGGTCAGTGTGTTCCGACCTACCGATGGCAATAACCTTCAATCCTTGGTGAACGGCGAACTGGACGGCTAGGAAAACATGGGTTTACGTTTCCGGGTAAGACGGGAATAAATTCAAAAAAGCGTACCCAAATGGCCTAATCCGCCACCTGCTCCAGGTATAGCAACCCATTGACCTGCTCTGGTTTTAGTTTGCTTGAGCGCTCGGTACACAGTTAGACCCTTAGTAAGAAAGATTAATTTCGTGCGGTTCGGAGAAAGTGAATACTGAAGGGTAAGGAGAAATGACACATACGGCACATAGAAGAGGTGTTGCTTCGGCGACATCCAGACCTTCGGGTATTGGAGTGACATAGTCTGTGTACGATACCTTTTGGAGGCTCAACGCGCTGTTCGGGGACAAAACGAAAAGAAAAGAACACGTACTGCATACTCCTGGAACGTGCCATGCATGATGAGCCCGTGTATGCGTGTTGCAGCAAGCGTACACCCTGACGAATCGTTGACAGATATAATCTTGCACGAAGAGTATAACGCAAGACTGACCGGTTTCCCAACCCGTTTGACAGAATTCGCATCTAGTACGTACGATATCGTGAGCAAAGTGAGAAAGGAAAAACAGCGTTCACTGACTTCAAACAAGCATTCGCAAACCACTTCAGCCCAACTCGATCTCCCACCTTGACTGGATTTGCTACGGCAGGGACAGTACCCTCCCCGATCGCGATAATCTTCCCAATCCCTTCGTGTCCGCCTACAATTGGTAATGACAGGGATCGCATAGAGCTAGAGCCCCAGTCGTCGTCCCTGATATGAACATCCGAGTGACAACATCCAGCATACTCCAGCTTTACGAGGCATTCACCAGGTTTCAAATCGGATGGCTGGGTAACTGGGAAATCATTTTTGACCTCGATAGGCCGCCCGAACTGTGCGATGATGGCTGCTCGTTGAGTTTTTGGAACGTCAGTGGTATTTTGGGCCATCATGAATTGGAATGAGAAGGAGTGCCAGGAAGGACGCAAGGCGGCTTTTATCAATTAGCTGCAAGAGCTGCACCGACGGGTATAATGAATTGGGGAGTGACGTGGGCAGATGTTGGGATCAGCATAGAATCGTCTGATGACCTCTCTTCTGTTCAATCGCGAACCAACAGCTGTATGCTGCAATTCGGGGTTAGGAAATCTGCTGCTGTTGGGATCAATAAAATGAGTAGGGGAAAGGTTAGAAAGCTGACATTGCTCACCGAGTATTCTGACTAACCCGTCTGATTATCGCTCGCATCTGAATAAGTAGAACAGTCATCGTTGATTCAGTTGGCGGACACAACGCGAGCGCTGCCAGTGCCGTTGATTCCAGAGTCCAGCTGATATCCTTCAAGGATCTTCAGGCGAGGCGCCCATGAAGATACAAGTCGCAGTACGAGAGAATAAAGAACGCTGGATCTCCGACAGGTCTCTAGCCTCGAGTTCTTTTTTCCACAACTACCGCGTCTCTGCCCACCCGCGAGCGGCAACTTTCTATCAGGTCTTCCCAGCAAGATCCTACCCCAACCTTGACTTCAGTGCGTCGTGAGAATCGCGACAGCAGTGAACACATTTTTGTCGTCGCAAGTGGTGAAATAGTGATGAAGTTCGAACACCTAGTGAACACTGGCGAGAAGTTAGAAAATTCTGCGCGAGGACAAGTTCAGGGAGAATTGAAAGATCCAGGAGAGAAACTCACATTTACCAGCTGGGTCACTGTATCATAATCTTTTAGTTGATCAAGGAAATTGCAACTCGTTACAACTTGATGGTGGCGGACTGATAATGGTCGAAGCTTGAAGGGCAAAGAAAATCGCTCGCGGCGGCGATCGTCAGTTGTCATATGACCGTATCGAGCTAGTAAGTAGATATCCGCAACGTTCACCATTGCCTCAGCGTCCTTCCGCATCGTCAGCGCCTCAGCCTTTGCCTTGCCTCGTATAGCGTTCTCCTCTCTGGATCTTCCAGCATTGTCCCGTTACCCTGACACGGAGTCGGGGTATAGCTATAGAGAAAGACAGAATTGGGACTTTATTTGACATGCGAAATCGACTGATGACCGTGAGTGTTCATATCAAGATCTCCCGCTCACACGTCTAACCGAGTTACTGATGCATATGCAGTGCTGATCAAGGGGGCCAGCCCTATGGCATCCTGGCATCCCATCCTTCTCATCGTTCGTGACCGGTTGACCATCGACCACCCTCGTTCCCATTCCAAACGGTGACACTACCCACCTACGTTTCTCCCTCCGTCAACAGAATTGAATCACCTTACGGCTTCCATGGAGATTCTTACCGGTTCTACCGAAGTCACAGTCAACAAAAGTCACTTTTCAAGCGTTGGAAGGGATCAGATTAACTACTACACGACTCATCAGCATAGTGTTCAGGCTCGATGGAGAAGGGAGAACCTACCGTGGCTTGAAGAGGTGTGTGTCCTTGTAAACTTCAGGATTTAGTTGTAACTCTGATACCTTCCCAAGTTTAACGAAGTCAAGCAAGGGAATATACTCAAGGACAAAGACATCGGCGAGCCCTGGCTGTTGTGTTCAAGGGAGGGATCAGCCGAGGCGGCTATCTACACGGCAAAGATCATACAGTTCGGTGCTGAAAGGTTTACCGTGAAGGCGTACAGTGGCGGGCGGAAGGCAAAGAAAGTACGAGCAAAAGAACCTCCTTTTTGGTGACTTACAGACGCATTGCTACTACTGCTAGAAATGGCGACGAGATTTTCTGAAATGTTCTAACGATTGGCGGAGGTACAGTATACAGATTCCCTTGGCTATACCGAGGGACTAACACGTTTTGTTAGGGACATTCCACTGTTTGGTTACAACAAGTCTTCGGTTCCATTATTGATTTTTCACGGGGGTAAGTGACCTTTGGATGAATTCTCTAGCGTTTTATCAATGCCGTAGTATTATCATGATCAGAGCTTATCCCTATTGCTCATATTGTTGGAAATGGACTAGGGATTGTAGGGAATCTCTATATTGAGTTTCTGAGAGTGAGTGATCTAGGTGTCCTTCTCAATAGTCAACATCAGCCTATTGATAACGTAGCTGACCTTGGGATGTTTGCAAAACGAAATATGGATCGATCTAGCGAAAGGCAAACTCTGTTATGGACCAGCTGGGCCTAAGTACCAGTTTCTCACTGGTGATTATAGCGGTGTCATGGTTCCCTCAGATGTAGAGTTTCTCAAAGAGGACATTGTCGTCCGCTATCTTTTCAACGCGAAATATGATCACGGTCTTTTCTGGGTGCTTGATTACAGTAGTAAAATTGTGTTCACTAAAGAGATCCCTTCAAGCAGTTATCCCCAAATCATTTCAAGTTTAACTAACTCGACAATTGCTTTCTATCGGAATGTTCACTGGTGGAGTTGGAAAGGGTGTCTTAAGAAGTGGAAAGAGATGGGAGGTGGAATGACAAGGTAAGTATCCTGTGAGCAATTTGCCTTCTTTTACTAATATACACGAAAGGTTCTGCTTGGACGATGATCAGCGTTTGATATGGGCAGAATCTAATGCCGAAACATTCTCATGGCTTTCACAAGGTTTGAGTGTTTTTCACACTCATGGCATTGGGTTGAATGAGGACCTCTCTAGCTACGGTGCGTAATTTTCAGCTCTTGACTACTTTTAACCTGATATCACCAGAGCTTGTTTACCCTCACTTCAAACTCACTGGAACACTTCAGCGTTCCAGATTCAAACAACAACGTCGCCAACTATGTGATCCGATTTACCTGTTTCTCCTCCCCTCCCCTTCACCACCCAGACATTTCTATTTTTGGTCCCATGACCCCATTGGCCGGATTCCCCTCTCGCGAGACAGGTGCACGTATCTCGGCCTTCCTTTCAAGCTCTCCCTCGATATCGAATGGTTTCGCCAATCTTGGCACACAGAGATCTATAGAATCATGCACGAATACCAATGTGCGAGGGGATTCCACCCCCTGACCACGGATTTTGCACGATTCTTGAGATTGCCCATCTTCAAGGTTGCACTTCCCGAGGACCGCTTCGAAGAACTTGAGAAAGGTAAGATATCCCCAGCTTCCTCTCGATCATCTACTGATGCATCATTGCATCATGCTGAAAACAGGATCATCCAAAATTCCCGCTGCATCGGAGGATCTGCCGCTGCCAATGGCTAAGAATGCTCATGTAGACTCAGAAGGTGAGTTCACATCTCCGGTGTGCGGTTTTACCGCTCGTACCAAGTCTCAGAGTTTATTGCTTTCCATCGACAGGCTCCTATGACATTGGGGCTGAAGGTGGACCAGCCTTTTCCCCGGCTCCGAATCAGACTGACAACTAGCTCGTTTACCTCCCAATTAGCGCCAGAATCAACGAGTACATCCAGTCATTCGGACTTCATAAATACTACACAAACAGAGGATTCCGCATCCACGCAGCAAGGTGAGCCGGTAATGTCTTTCCCGCCCGAATTGGCTGAACCTGTTACTTTTTTAAGCGGGTACGATGTGTTCGCTCCTGGGTGTACTGTTTTCTTCCTTTACGTTTGAAGCAGTCGAGGATTCGGGTATACCAGCGGTAGCGATTTAGATGGCAACATGTCCGATATGTTGTTTCAACTAGTGGAATTCGGACGACAGAAGTGGGATTGGGGATATGAATCTAGTAGTACATAATGTATAGGGACAATTTCAAAATTTGCAAGAGAGTAACACCAGTGATACCATCGTAACGCCAGAGCTGATATCTAATCAAAGATAAGTGAGGATTGTGAGGAAGGGAAAATAATAATTTGGTAGACTGGAGTTGTGGTCAGAGTGCACGTGTATTTGACGAGCATGTAGCACCACCTCTTGTCCGCGAAGTACGCTACGCACAAATTCTCCTTTGACTCAACACCAACGCCGCTGGATGTCGAAGGCAATATCGTGCGATGAAAATACACGGTTTTTCGAAGTTGGATTACGACCACGTACGTTGCTGCCTCTCTCCCTCCCCCCCTTTGCCTCGAGCTAACCGCCGACGTAGTGGACTCAAGATTACCTCCGCTAAGTTTAACATAGCGACCACCATGTTAACGCCAGTTGTCTTCGGTCTCAAGCCGCGCTGAAAATCGACACATCCCTCATTTTTTGGCTTTCAGAACTCGGCACTACTCAGTTAGGATCGTCATCATTCTCCTGTCAATTTCTCCCCTCAATGCTCATCGGACTACTGTCTCCCTCTTTGCTACCTGCAACGGTCGGAATGGATGTCAAGGGATGAGATCGGCGCGCCAGCGACTAGTGTGAGGGGATGTCCTTCCCAATTATAGCGCCAGTGAAGGTGTTGGGGAATGTTGTCAGGTCCTGACCTACTGTCTTTAAAGGAATTCAGTAATCTTGGGGAAAAGGGAGAGGAGAGGAACTAACCTCAATGACAGATTTACACTCACAAAGTTGTTGTCAAGAAGGTCGAGGGTCGAATTTGAATAATCAGAACAAACCTTGTGTGGATTTGGCTTCGGGAGCTTCAGCACACCGGTATCTCTACGGTTATTTATCACCCGTTCGGCTGTCGACAGTCGGTTTTGGCGGTGGTAAGTGGCCGCCGGACGTGTTATCGTTTCTCTGATTGTTACTCAGAAATGTTTGCGTAGGATTTCGGCCCACCGCGGATCTGCAAGACTCGACGAGAAGCTCATCCATCCTTTGACTAATCTGGGACTGGGACCTTTAGGGTTGCAGGCAGTGAGGTAGAACGACACAATAACCGTATACCGAGTGCGTTTTTCGACCCATAACTCTGAATAGCGAACTGAAAGTAGCCTTCATAGCCCGCCGCCTCAAGTACAGAACCTACATCTCAAACCTAATACACCATTTTCCGTCACTGTGCGTCAAATATGGAAACTTTTTCTAGTTGGTCCATCTTCGCGTTTCAAGGTCTCTAAGAAATTGTGGATCATCTACGTTTCGTGTAGGCGGTCTACGTGGAAGTCCTATCTAGATAATTGACGTTCGTTGCGGTACTGAAAAGCTACAAGCTGAGGATAGCTCGTCACGACGCTTCAAGGGTTTGGGAAAGTCGTTTCGCATTTGCACACCCAAGCCGACGTTCTTCAAGATACATTCGAATGCACCGAAGGCGAGTTGCTTCGCGTTCTGTAGAGCGTGCGGTGGGGAATACCGTTCGAGAAGCCAGACTTTGATGTTGGAGGCTTTGGCGGATCTAGTGATGGGTGCTTCATACGGTGCACCTGTCGTGGAGAACGGAGAGGGGAGGTCTGGAATCTGAATGTAAACAAGTCTTATCGCTGAGCTTGAGAGGTCAGCGCTCTTTGCCTTCAGTAATATTCAGATCGAACGGACACATCTTCTCCATGTTGCGTCCTCTTTTTCACTTCATCGTAGAACCTGTCTTTGCTCATTACATATGCCCCTCCATACACAAAGACGACGATCTGTCAAACTTCACACTTTGATCTTCAACCCCCATATCTCATCTCTATCGCCCTCACCACCTGCGCATCGCTTGCCGAATGTCTGTTAGACCCATTTCGCCCTTCTCAGTCCGACGATTCCATCTTGTCAATTCCTCGCCCTGCCCATACAAAAATTAACTGTCACGATGATCCCCTGTTAGACTCGAATTGCAGTACCCTTCGCAAGCGCAATAGTGCGGTCATCCATCCTCCGATGTTACCCCTTGTTTTCGTGGCCGCAAGTTCTTTTGCATTGGCTGTATTAGCCGGAACGGGGCAAAAGTACGACTCTTTACTTTCGATCAGCGCTTCCATTCGTGCTCTACCGCTCGTCACTGGTCATTTCCCGGCCACCACCATCAGCTACCATCTCTCCGCGGCGTCAGACTGGTTTCAAGTGAGGCAAAGAGGGGCTTGGTAACCCCATGCAGAGTCTGATATCAAGCCATGCGCAACTTTTCCCACTGGCGCTACACTTTCACGAACGAACGCAAAAGACTGCAGATAATAAACCTTTCCGCTATTTTGGTCTCAATAGCCTCTTCATTTCGTCGCCTGGACCACCACACTACAGCTTGATGGTACACGCGTGAAGAAGATGAGGCGTTGGGAGAGCAGAGATTGGAGGCGACGAAGGATCGGGGTGAGGGTTCCATTGAGGGTGGTGGTTTTGAGTAGGATGTTGGTATCAACAAGACGTTTGCCCAATCTCCGACTTCATCCCCGTTTTCATCTGAGGCGATTGGGAAGAGAATGGCGAGGGCAGGAGACAATGGGAGGGGCCACAGGCAATTTGAGGGGAGAGGTGGGCATCGAGTGAGGTTCTTACTCGATCCTGGACTTCAGACATGGCGGATTGCGAGGAGGTAGAATGGGCTGCGATGATGTTCCTGTGACTTGCACGTTCTAATGAATTCGGCGTTCGAGTAACTTTTCGGCTCGAACTTATTAGGCGGAGGGATAGGGGAAGATATAGTATGTAATAGGGATTGAACAGGCTTTTGAACTTTGTTATAAGTAATAGCACCAGCGACAATGCCTACCTTTGAGGACCTTTTAACTTCATGGTCTTCCTGACAACACGTGGCTCCATTTGAAACCCACTCACGAAGTATGCGTCCGAAATTGTAATTCGTTTATTTGGGAAGTTCGTGTAAAACTGACAGTACATAGTACATGGTCCAAATCATCGGTGAGAAGAAAGAGTACTGGAGATATTTGATAGACTACAACTGGAAAAGAAAAGAAAAAAAGCGGTGATATCAAGTTGAAAGCAAAGTTTGGGGAGAGCATTTGAAGAGCGGTGACAGTGTTGATTTATGCGGAGAGAAGATGACGAACAGAGAGCCAGGTTATCATGATGACAGAAATGTTCATGTGTTCGGTTCTGTAAGAAGACGATCAGAGCTTTATTTTCATGCACAAGCGTGACGAATAAAGCACGTACCGCCACAATTATTTTGGGTTGGGTGATGGTGATGGATCATGATGAGTTCGTCCTCTGGCGTTTCACACCTCTGGGAATCACGGGTCTGGGCAATAGCCCTTCAAGCAACAGATTATAGTCCTCTTCGTCCTCTTTGTCGGGCACGTAACCCGGTGATGGGGTCGGTGATGGGGTCGGTTCCGGTATAATTACACTGGGATTCTTTGGGTCTTGAATCGGCGACTCTGCATAACTGCTGGTGGACCGTCCCTTCGGAGGTGTAACCGGTTGTGGGACGAATTGCTGGACCTCTAAAACACCCTCTTCCACATTATCGAACCACCCCTTGATGAAAATCTCGTCTGCAGTTTCCTGGAATACAACAAATTTAACGACCTGAGAAAAATGTCCGAGAGGAAACTTACCAGTGCACTTGTGTCGGGAACATAACTTGCTGTGTTTAAACGGAAGAAAGGATCGGGCCAGTACTCGACTTGATGTGCATCAATCGGCATCTTGACAGCAACTCTGAAAGCGTTGGAGAGGTCCACCCGCTGAAATTCTGTCCCCTTGGGGTGTGTTTGGAAGATGGGCTCGTTATGCAGGAGAAACCTTGGGCGAGCATTGTTCAACAGCTCTGAGATTGTAGTTGAGTGAATGGAAATCTTTTCCAGTATGATTTTAACATTTTCCGCATCTTTTGAGCGTTTGGATCCGGGCTCTGAGTCAGTCTTCGGTGGGACATTAATCCCCAACTCTTTGGCCTTGTCATTGAAATGTGGTGGCCGAGGGCATAATAGTAAGGAGAACCGAGAACCACAGACAAACATAATATGTAGTTCCTGTTGTTGGGGATGGCATAAGAACAGGCAGATTGACTGGGTGAAGATCTGTGTCAGCGATTGACGAAGCTGTCTCTCTACCAGGGCATTTAACGCTTCTTTATTGGCCCAGTCCACTATCTGTCGTTTGAAAACGCGTTCCTTTTTCGAACCTACGGATGTAGAGGGATATCAGATAGTGCCAATAATTCCTCATGAGAACACATACTTCCAGTCCCGGTAGGCAGTGAAGAAGGTCCAGCTGCCATTCCATGAATAGGTTTCGTAGCCTTTTCCTCTGTCTCGTAGATGACATAGCTCAAGGGCTTGATCTCAAGGAGAAGAAGAGCGATCCTCGTATTTTCGACAGCTCTGCGGAGAAAAAGGCCCATGTCGGGAGTAGCAGATACTATTCTGCGGAGAGAAAATATCTGGCCGAGTTCATTGGGGATGAGTCGTGGCTGTGGATAGGGACGGTACTGGTCTGATTTTTGCGTAGATCTGAGTCTCAAGACAAAGAGAAGGGGGAAGAAGATCAAGGCGAGAAGCTCGTATAACGGACTTTCATGAAATTGATTGGTCTCCGCATCGCGAAAAGAGCCCCCAATAGTGTAACTTAATAGATCGGCTTGTGCATCCTGTTAAAGCAATGGATGTGGGTGGTCTTGTTAATAGCCATTGAAGCCATTGGTGGGGGACTCACCGTCAAAGACGTGTTCGCTGGGATCGGGGGATCGGTGTTTGATGTTGAGGTCATGTTTGGAAAACCAGCGAAAAGCAACGGCAGCCTACACGATGAAAAAGGATGTATTGGCCTTGAAGTCAACTCGATAATAATCCGCGAAAAGGCAGAAACCTACCTGGGTGTTCAAAGCCAGGGGCCGGTCAAGCTCAAGCAAGGTTGGGCTAGGGTTCCTAGCAGAATCGATATCGGATTAGCATCCAACTCCTCGAAATCGGTCGGATAACCGCCAGATACCAGTGGTCGGAAGATCCCGACCTTTTGGGAAACTGGCTGATGATGAGTTTCCCGTTTAGATTTGTTGACAACTTTGGGCAAGTCAAATGAGCTTTGCATGGCTTAGTGTCTGTTACGATTCACAGTCTTCATTGTTCTCCCAATTCCTCTCGGGCGTTGATCAAAAAGCAGTGGGTGAGTTATAAGCGGCATATGACGATACGAGCCATTGTACAGCCAGAAACTTGACTGAGGATCATTCAGATGACTCGGATGGCATAGAAATGATATCCTAGGAACGTAAAGTACAAAAAAACATCAGAACCCTGTACCCTCAATTTTTTATTGGTCCAACCCTCGAAAAACATGGGGCCGGGTCGGGTCGAAGGATTTCGAAGATTTGACCGACCCCCGACCCGGGGTCTGAAGATCTGACTGGGGTCGGTGCAATACTGAATACCACAGGAAAATTTCCCAAGTTCCACCGAGCAATAGGTTTCTACTTATGAATGGTACTTAGCTTGGTCCAATACTCTAATGACCTTAATGTACCTTTTGGCCCACGCTGGCCCACGGACAATGGGGGATAAATAAAACTAATACGGCGCACAAATGGAAATCGGAAAACGAAGTCCAACCACAAAAACTGTGACAAGTATTATGTAATGGATTAATCATATAGCAGGAACGAGAGATTATGTAATTCATGGTACAGCCATAAATAGCCCCCGCGCGCAAGTTGCCCACTAATCATCACCTCCTCGTTCTTTTCGTCATGTCACTATCACCCGAAGCTCATAACAAAAAGTCTGCAGTGAAAGAGGAAGAGGAACCACCTAACATGGAAGATCTCAACCACGTGCGTCTTCGATCCTTCTGCTTTCAGCGTGACGGTTGACGTTTCTCATTTCTACCCAGAAACTTACACGCGACTACATCCTTAAAAACGAACCCTTCAATGAAATATGTCCGGCGTACTTCCCTAACCCTATCTATGACCTGAAACCTCCAATTTTTGAATACGGAGTCGCCCTCTCTCTGGATGAATTCAACGCCTATGTCGATGCGCAGAATCTATTTCCCAAGGACGAGCCTCCACCATCACTCCTTTTGAAGAAGTATCACGTTCTTCGAAAATTGAATCAGCAGTTCGGCCTGAAAAGTACTGGTATCACCGATAGTATCCCCGTCACGCAGGAACGGGATGAATTCCCCCTTATTCTCATCACAGTTATCACAAATTATCGGTATCGCAATATTCCTCGAGAGAAACTCATTGAAGTTGTCAAGGGCTTGCGAAGGGAATTCAAGAGGCGCCCCAAGTGGTATCTCAGTTACGACAATGGCCCAGACCTTAAGGAGGACTACAGCGTCCCTTGTGAGTCGTTCCATACACCTTCATGACGAATTTTAAACTCATAACGTGTTGTTTTAGCTTGGAAGTTAGATGAGGTCGAAGCGATGTTCAGGAAAGAAGGATTGATGTAGAACGTGTATTGTTCTCTTTTCGTGGATACTTTAACTTCGTATCTTGTTGTCTTAGTCACACTCAATTATCCGCACTATATGACCTCAGGATTGACATAGGTTCTCACTAGGAGTATTTCACCGTCGTCGTATGGGTTTGAAAATGAGCGATCAGTGACGCGAAATCCAGGCAGCCCCCTCTCTAGTTTCCATCACCCATCACCCATCTCTCTACCATGCAGATTAATTGCGATGTCCTCCGGAACACCGCCAAACTGCCACTTTGTACGATCTATGCAGCTTGCGGTCTTATTCCCCCGATTGGCGTCATATCCATTCGATCCCAATGCATTCAATGATCAGTAGTCTGTCGTCTGTCTTTGTTGGACCCGATAGATGGGAGTAAAGAACGACATGATGTGGCTCCGCTACATGGAACCAAACGCAAAACCGTCTTCGGTCGTCTCCTCATCTCAGTTCAACCTCTGCCCCTCCACTTCCGAAGAAGCCTGCTAAAGTCCCGTTTCCCGCTACTGACACCGTCAAACAGGGGGCTGAAACCCGGATAAGTGAAAGGGTAGACGGTAGCAGGGTTAATGTTCGCGATATATGATCGGTGAACATCACAGGCTGCTGACTTCCCTAATGCCGTCTTCTCTGCGTAATCTCTGCGATTACCATCCGTTAATGCAAGCGACAATCGCAACTCTGATACCTCTTTTTTTGACCATCATCCGTTTATACGCAAAGTACGCTGCATATGGATCTCTCCTTTGACTCAACACTGACACCAGGTTTAGAAATAAGAAAACTACAGCTGGATGTCGGAGATTAAAAAGATGTAATACGCAGTGTTCGAAATTGGATTACGACCGCATACGTTCCTACCGTGTTCCTTCGAGATGACCACCGTCGTTTGCATGCATAGTGGAACCCAAGGTTTCCTCTGCGTAGCGGCCACCATGATCACCGTCAAGTTTGGCCTCGAGCCGCGTTGAAAGTTGACACCTCTCATTTTGGCTTGATCAATAAGAACTCGACACTGATTCAGTCAGGATTGTCAGCCTTTTCCTGTTAATTTCTCCCGCAATATGCCCCGCAGTGTCAGACCGGTTTCAAATGAGGTTTCTTTTACCATTGCGAGGTAAAGAGGGAGGAAGAAGGGTTTGGCTAAACCCCATGCAGATTTTGGAAGCATGGAATTCGGTGCTGATATCAAAGCCAGCGTCACCCATAAGCGACCTTTCCCGCTGGCGCTACACTTTTCACGGAGGAACGCAAAGAATGCAGATAATGCACACCTTTCCGTCATTTTGGTCCAGACAACTTCTTTATTTCGTCGTTTGGACTACCACAGGCCGACGTTATATAAAGTATGGTAGTATACGCGTGAAGAATGAGGGGTTGGGAGAGATTGGCTATGAAGTGGAGGTGACAAAGGATTGCGTGGGGTTTTGTTGAGGGTAGAGATGAAAGGGTGGTTTTGGAGTAGGATGTTCTATAACAACGAGACGTTTGCCCAATCTCCGACTTCATCCTCGTTTGCGTCTGGTGCGATTGGGTTCTAGAAGAATGGGAGGGGCCATGGGCAGTTTGAGGGGAGATGTGGATATCGAATGAGGCTCCAACTCGATCCTTGATTTCGGACGTGGCTTCGGACGTGGTGCGTGGATTTAGTAGTTGCTTTCCAACTGCGAGGGAGGAGGACTACGATGATGTTCCTGTGACTCGCGCACGTTCGAGTTGCTTTTCGGCTTGAACTTGCTAGGTAGAAGGATAGAGGAAGACATCATTGCGCCTATAATTTCCCTATTCTTCTTCCATTAAGGGTTCAACGACAAGAGATTTCGGCTCATCCTTCAGTTCCTCCCCACTTTACGTTGTTCAGAGACAGTCGTACAGGACTGCATCTTCAGAAATAAAACCGCAAGGTATTCCGATCGAGAAAATGTTTTGTTCGCGAACAAGGTCGTGGTCATGATCAATTTTCTTTAGCAACGAGGAGGTAGAATGGCTGCGTTGATGTTACTGCGACTTGCACGAATTCGGCGTTGCTTTGAACTAGAGGGAGCACCAAAAGGGGTAGGAAATTATGTAATCCATGCTGCGACCCACGCGCCAATTTGCCACCACCACCTCCTAATCTTTTTCGTCATGTCGCTATCACCTGAAGCTCATAACACAAAGTCTGCAGTGAAAGAGGAAGAAGAACCGCCCAACATGGAAGATCTCAACCACGTACGTCTTCGATTCTTCTTCTTTTAGCGTGACGGTTGACGTTTCTCATTTTTACCCAGAAACTTACACGCGAATCTTAATCACGAACCCTTCGTGGAACTATGTTCAGCGTACTTCCCTGACCCTATATACGACCTGAAACCTCCGATTTTTGAATACGGAGTCGCCCTCTCTCTGGGATGAATTCAACGCCTACGTCGATGCGCAGAATCTATTTCCCAAGGACGAGCCTCCACCACCACTCCTTTTGAAGAAGTACCATGTTCTTCGAAAACTGCATCAGAAATTCGGCCTGAAAAGTACCGGTATCACCGACAGTGTCCCCGTCACGCAGGAACGCGATGAATACCCCCTTATTCTCATCACACTTATCACAAATTATCGGTATCGCAATATTCCTCGAGAGAAACTTAATAACGTTGCCATGGGCTTGCAAGCAAAATTTAACAGGGACCCCAAGTGGTATCTCAGTGATGAGAATGGCCCAGACCTCAAGGACGACTACAGTGTCCCCTGTGAGTCGTCCCATACACCTTCACGACGAATTTTTGAACTCATAGCGTGTTGTTTTAGCTTGGAAGTTAGATGAGGTCGAAGCGATGTTCAGGAAGGAAGGATTGATGTAAAACATCTGTTCCGTGTGTCGTTTTCGCCTTCCTGAATTTCGTAACCTTGTTGTCTTTATCCTCGCTCAGTTATTGTATTTCACACATTTTTCTACATGTTGCTATCACAAAACACCTTTGCCCCAGAGCTACTATCTCACCGAGTCACCGTACTTATTCGATGGAGATCTAAGTTGGACCGAAACCCAGCTTCGCCCCAGGCTTGGCTACTCATGATTCCAGGAACACAATGTTCATTCCCCGCTTTAAAAACATCAAGGATTCACAGCGCAAAATAGCGATATCTCAATGTCCCAACAATGGCCTTGCTCCAACGACTGCATTTTAGTGAAGTAGACTGTAGCCCCAGTCGTCGGCAGTAGTATCACGCCGAGGCTGTTGACTGTGGCTGGGAGTATTCTGACCATGGGTAAGCAATCTTCACATGTGGACCAAGGACGGCGTACTCACCTTCATTCCAGTTGAACCCGAAACTAAATTGAGCAGACTCACAGACTCCCTGACGGTCCATCATGTCGAAATCAAAACCCCCCTCCAACTCCCCATTTGCCATTTGTGTCGCTGGCGCTACGATAATATGGACCGAAAGATTTAAAACCTGAACACTCTCTATCCGAGGCGAGCTTCGCATGATGGTTGGATTTTTGGTAGCCACGCCTGTCGTAAGAAAAACGAGGTTTGATGTGACATGTCCTATTACAAGAGTCGAAGGGCTGGGTTACAAGGCTACTTACAGGGAGATGTCGAGAAGAGTCATTGGAAGGCGGACCGGAAGCCGGAGAGGGCTGTCATATCGACAAGTGTTGTAATTGTTTTCATGATTGCATTTGTATGTCAAACGACTGATTTATCTTTTGCAGTCTGTTTGTCATATCTCAATAGTCTTTCAACTCGATTCCCATAGCCACAAAGAAACTCCTCTCAAACCCTCGCGATCGGTAGCGCCTTCGACACGGTTCTTTTCTGAGTGTACCGACCGTTTCTGCGTCCTGGTATCGAGAGTGAGGTCGAAATGAAATGACGAGATGAAGGAAAGGATCCGATGGTTTGAGGAGGCGGAAAAGGGATGTGACCGACCTCACCGCCTTGATAATCATCTTGCCAATGCCTGGTGCAGCCAACCTTCGCAGCCACTTTTCTGACAAAAATCACACTGACCCTCAGCACTAGGATGTTCGGAAGGAATCTAGTTGAGGAAATTGCTAGCATGTTAAAGGACTATGCCGACGTGTTAAGCACATCCCCGAACTTTCGAGTCTGAAAGAGAAGTCGTATCCATCTAAGAAGAATGTACCGAGCTGCATCGTCAGGAACATGGCTGTGACACGGTATGCTAATGGAACTTTTAGTGGGCTCATCTTATATCCTACGGTTTACAGCTCTGAGTGGTATTTGTAAAGAATTTCATAATCTGTTAAGCACTGAAGTCGCGATGTCAAGGGCGGTGAAGGAATTCTCAGTCTGTTCCCACTGTCATTCTGATGTACCTGTGCTCCCACAGCTTGCCCATAGCCTGCATTCCTCTGTTCTACCCACTGCTTCCAACCTCATTTCTTGGCTGCACCCATCACTACTTTGTTGCAGAGTTCATCTCTAGTCAACCCTTGATAGCTCTCATGGTGATTGACTCAAATCATGTCAGCACAGTGAAGTACTTTCCCCATGCATCCAAGGTCAAGATTGGTGTAGGGAACTTCTTGAGCATTGAAGGAGACCGGTATAACCACTACCATTTGATCAATAAGAATCAGAGAGTTGACGAGAACTTGCCACAGCTTAATGAGGTCCGTGTCCCTGTTACAGTCCTTGACATGTTGTTGGATTCTGATGGCATTCCTTAAGTTCATTGAAGTCAAGCAGGGTGATAGTCTCAAAGAGAAGGACATCTGGGAGCCTTGCCAACTGTGCTGGATTGGGAAGGATCCAACTGGGGCAGCAGCTTACAGTGCAGAAATCATACCCTTTGGTCATCACAGGTTTACTGTCAAGACATATCATGGGGAAAATGCAAGGAAGCTATGAGCTTGAAACTTGTCTGTATTGGGTGGACTCATCAATGGGTTTGTTAGGAGTGGCACCAGGATTATTTGAAGTGCTCTAATGACTGGCAGAGGTGCTGTATATCATGTATCCTTTTTGATATACTAGTAAGGGACTCAAGTATTTGGTAGAAATGCCCCATTGTTTGGTTATAACAAATCCTCTGTTCCTTTACTGATTTTCTGTGGAGGTATGTGTTCAAATTGGATTCTGATGTTTCCTCACTAGAGCTATAGTTCCAGAGCTTATACCTCTTGCACATTTTGAAAAAGAACTATTCCTGCAGAGATTGAGTTCCTCAAAGTCATCTTCTGATATTTCTCCAGCATGAGAGAAGATTTAGGTTTTTTTTTGAGACTCAGTTGTAGTTCTCAACCAGAGTGTGCTAAAGATATCCCTGCAACCAATTATCCCCAAGTGATTTCAAGTTCAACTTATGCAACAATTGCTTCTGTCCATAATATATAGTGGTAGAGTTTCAAAGGTTGCCTTGGAAAGAGAAAAAAGATGCTGGATTGAATGACAAGGTAAATATCTAAAGTGCAATATTTCCTTGAACACTAAAATTCTGCTAATTCAAGCACCAATAGGTTCTGCATTACAAATAATCAGCATCTGATAGATATAGAATCTACTGATGAAACATCCTCATGGCTTTCACAAGCCTTGAGTGTTTTTCATGCTCATAATGTTCAGTTGGATGAGGATCATTCTAGTTACAGTGAGTATTCATCAACCATCGAAAAATTCCAGGCTAACATCATCAGAGCTCATTGATCCTTGGTTCAAGCTCAGAAGAACACTCCAGAAGTCCAAATGCAAACAACATTGGTGCCAACAATGGGGACCAACTTACTTCTTTCTTGAACCTTCCCCTTTCTCTAATACATGTTTCTATTTTTGGTCCAATGACCCAACTGGACACAATCCCCTTTCACTAGACATGTGCAAGTATCTTGGCCTTTCCTTCAAACTTTCCAGGCTGAAAGTACAACACTTGAGCTACTCTTGGCCCACAACTATCTACAAAGCCCTTCATGATTACCAAATTGCAAGGGGATTTGATCCTCTTGGAAAACCCATATTTGAAATATCACCCTCCAAGAGCTGTTTCCGAGGAATTGAGGAACATTAGATACCTCTAATTCTGTTCCAAGTTGCCTACTTATTTTCATGGGCAGACCAAAACTACAACCCCTCTTTTGAAATGGAGCAATCATTTCAGGTGCTTAACAAAGCTCCAGAACACCTGGAAGGTAAGCCTTGGTGAGCATATATGGCTATTCATTCTTTCATGTAGATGCAACACTTCCTAAGTTAGTGATCAATGATTGCCCTGGATACCCTGATGATACTTGCTCACTAGACATGCTACTCTGTGAAAGTTAAGTTGAAGGTAACCAATCTTTCACCTCCCCAACCTTCTATACACTAGAGAGAAGTTCATTGTTTACTCATCAAAGTAAGGATGTCCTTTTCAGTGTTTCCTCAAACAATTTCTCTAATTCCCTAAGTAGGCACAAAACATGAGCTATCTTGTCTATTGTCTGTCCTGCCCATCTGGTTGGGTTCCAGAGTCAAGGCAAAAAGCAAGGAGATCTTAAGACATGTTTGGAAGTAGATATATAGAATTCCCATGCTATTGTCGAGCCTCCAGTGTATTGAAGTGTCAACTCCCAACAATTTCCAATTAACAAGTAATTGAAACTCACACGGTCTGATTCTGACAGCAGAAACTAATTGGTGAAAGACTAGATATCTAACTATGTATAAACCTTGCCTCCAGAAGCCAGATTAGTGAAACCACTTGGTTCTCCAGCTTATTAGCCAACATGAAACCACTCAACTTGGCAGAGAAAGTGGTTCAAAGAAGTCAGCACTAGAAGTTGAGGGTACTCAGATATTGCAATCTGCTTTCTGAGTTTGTAAAATAAATAGTTGCAATCCCATACATTAAGTAAGTTAAAACCTAACAGTGATAGAGGGTCATTATATCAAACTGGAGCTGTTACAAGCATAGGTACTGGTATCATGTCACTGTAATTCTAGATGACACTACTTTTCCTTCAATCAACATATCTCTAGAAATACCAATATCTTCACAGTATTTCTGCAATCCTTCTGGAAGTTCAAGAGAGGACAAGAGTCCTTTTGACAGCATCTCTGGAATTGCTGACTGTGTTTGCATTGTAATTTCCTTCTTGTTGAATATAGCCCTAAATTTGTATCTACAGACAGGTGGTCTGTCTGTTACACTGTACTCTCCCTCTGGAAGGTATACAGCAACAACTTTGATGCCTGATGAGTTATCAGAAATGGAATTTAGGAAGGATGAATGAGCGAGAATTGTGTTGAATATGTGTATGCCAGGTCGTGTGTTGCTCAATGGAGATAAACCAAACACCATTCCACATTCAGATAGATAAATCCATACATTTCTGGATAAGCCATCATCCTTGATGTTGATATATGTTGTTGGAAATGAGATTAAAACAAGTTCATTCTCTGTTGTAAGGCCAGTTGGAGTACAAACTGCCTTTCCATTTTGGGAAGAATGAGAAGGATCAGAGATATAAACTGCCCCAAGTTCACCTGCCCTATGCAGTGTACAGGGAGCCCAGTTGAAGAATGGCCTTTGCATTGTCTCAGATTCAATTGCAAATAGAATGTTGGTAGGTAGTGTTCTGAGCTCCAGCAGTAATGTCTGTACACGGGATTCAGGGTCTGACTCTGCAAGTAGCTTGGATATATCTATATTTAGAAGCCCAGCAATTGCAAGAGTTTCATCTTCTGGTTTGCTTGTAGTCCTGTATTGGAGCATGCCAATAACTTTGCTGGTGTTATATAATGAGTCCACTTCCTTTGGTGGCTTCAGTATATAGCGAAGAGAGCTTGCAGGCAAATAGGCTGTCAGGGGATTAATCCTTTCAAAGAGTGATGAAGATGCTTCATCTCCCAGCAACTGATCACCAGGGAATAATCCATCAGAGAACTCAAAATAGAGTTTCTTTGCCAAGAGTGCCTCCTGTAGTGTCCACACACGTTGCATCCAACCTGATGAAAGCACTCGTAGAAAGTTGCTCTCAACAGGACTGCTGGAAGAGCAAAGTTTATGAATGCTTTTGTCAAAAACAACAACTGCCTCTGCATGTTGGTATGTTTTTGCCATGAGAAGAATAGCTTGTTTTCGGAGACTTTTGTCTTCAGGTACACAAAGACTGTCAACCCAAAATGCACCATCTTCAACAAATTGACGGGCAAAGTTTGCAATGTGTGAAATGTGACAGGTAGGTAGACCTGTCTCAGTTGTGCTTCCCATTCCATCTATCCACACATGGGAAATAGCAACATAGGGACCACTAGCTGCACTCCGCACTGCAAGGGTATCTCCATGATAAACAACGACAGGAATTTCATTGGAGGAAAGAATCTGGGAAATATGAGAGAGAGGAGGTGACTGGAAAGAGCAGTGACATGTTGGCAGTGTATGTTGTGTAGCATATTGTGAGGTGTCAATGTTATGAGTTGTACAATGATCTTCTGTACACTTTTTGTGTTCATGATGGTCTTTCTGAAAGTGGGGTTGGAGATTGGTTGCATATGCCATGAGTCCAAGGTTTGATCTAGTGCCAATCTGTGATATCATATTGATGTTGTAAGGGCACCAGCCTGCTATGCTTAGCTTCTCCATATACACCTCTTGGGCATTGTAAATACTAATTCCAAAAGGGATTTCCTCAAAAACCTCCAAATGACCCAAAGAGACTGTCAAGAGCAATGGAACAGTGAATAAAAGACTTTGGATGAGAGTTGTAAGACTGCATAGAACACTGTTCAGTTCTGCTGAGTCAACAGTCTTCATGATTTCACCAGAGAAACGAGGATAATCTTGGTGGACCTCATCAATAGCAGAAAGTGCCTGGCACAAGATATTTCTGGCATTTACTATCCATGTGCGTTGCTCTTCTTCATCCTCATCTATTATGTGGATTACCCAGCTCCAAACTAGATTGGACATATTTTGATATGTCAATATGACTGTTCCATCTGGTTTGGATGAGAGGAGAAGCTTCTCTGGAATTTTGACTCTCATAATGGCCTCAAGAAGGCCAAATGTGAGTGCACATTGCCAGAGAGCAATATGATTGCATGGATACAGAGCATTCTCTCTGCGAATGGAGGTATAGACACCAAGAGTAGTTGAGTAAGGAAATCCATCATGTTGACCACCAAGCCAGACCATATCTGGAAAGAAAATGAAGTCCCGACAAAGTGAAAAGGGTGTATTAGCACAGAGCTCCTGAATTTGGCCAATGCCCAGCTCTGTAGTTGTTGGTATAGTTGTAGCTATTACTGAAGTTAGTATTACTGGCTAACTGTTCACAGAGTAAAAGAACTTTCTGCTTACAGACTGACTCTACCAAGGATGGTAATACATAACCATTGTGTGATTGCACAGACCAAGGCATAGGTGAGAAAGTTACTTTATCAAAGTAGCCTTTGTTGAAATGCCATGCAAATCCCAGAAGTTTCAGGAATTTTCCTGTCAAAGTGTCAAACTTGTACCATTCCACTCCTCTAGGGATGTCCAACAACAGCTCATCTCCATGATAGTTTGGATTTGTGAAGAACAATAATATGACAGCATAAAATCTGTCATCAGTTTGCACCAAGGTGGGGGATTCTGCCTGGCATATGTGGTAGACAAAATAGTCAAGTAGTGGATGTTTGGAGTTGGGTGAAAAGGTAGGGGTGGAGCTGCTGGCTAATAATGTTTGTAAAGCATGGTAGCGTAATAAGGTTTGGACCAAGGGCAACAGCAGTAAGACCACTTTATTTGGAGCACTCGAAATAGTATCTTCCCAAGGTACAGAAGTGTCCCCCAGAGATGATTTAAAATCACTGATAGTTTCAAGAACTAGCTTGATATCATCAGTGTTCTTGATTTGGGGAAGAATGGAGTTCAGATTTCCTCGAGGTACTAATTCTCCTGAAGGGGAAGACTGGATAATCAATTTTAGATGAGGAATGTTGGTCATTATGGTCATTAGAGGAATCAAAGACTTGCCTTATAAAGAAGATAATCCTGAGTATTCTCCGAGGTTGAAGTCATCAACTTGAGTTTGAAGTTGATTACTCCTAAGGCCCGTAGCATCCTAATTACTGTTTTGAGCTCATTGGATGGATTGTGGATGGTATCTCTGGAACGGTAATAAGAGCTCAATGATGAAACAAGTGTAACAAAAGCATAGGTAGCTATAGCATAAGCTATAGCAGACCTATTGAATGAAAAAGGGGATGATAAGGAGTTTCCCATTGAGGTTTCAACCCTGTCTTCTTGTTGTATAGGTGCTGAGTGTTGTGCTTTTGGTTGAAAATGTCAGAAATAATTTGTCAGTACTACTGACTAGCCACTAGTGCAATGACCACATACCTGCCAATAGTACTGTTAGACTGGAGTGTAAGTTTTCCAAACTCAAGGTCTGTGTGGGTTGTTGCAGTTATGAGGGACTCAAGACCGCGGGAGCAAAAGATGTAGGAGGGCAGGATGCAAGGTGGTGGTTGCTGTAGATCAAGCCTTTTATGCGTGCAAGGTGGTCACCATGCACCAGAGAACATCTGATTGGCCAATTTACCTGATCATGATTTCATTTCACTCAAAATTAATTGTGGCATGACCATGATACAATTCACTGTGACATGCAGTATAATCTCAGCAAAAAGAAGAAAAAACACTCAGGAGATCAGCAGTTTGCATCGGAATGTGAGTACACGTAACATAAAGAAACAAAGGTAATGCAAACTCAACACCGAAACTTCCCTAACATGACTTTATACTGAGAAGCAGCTCACCCAACCTCGCGTATCTCATCACCACTAACGATACACACGTTGCGAAAGCAACACAAAAACATCATCGACCTTCTATATCACAGCAGATACTTGGAGGTGCAGTACGGATAAAGCGTAGTGACTGGGCCTCCGACTTTACAGCTCTCTCTAGAGAGGAGGTATCCATTTTCGACGTTGAACAGGTCAAACCGCTCTTGACTTGGTTTCAACTTTCAGCGCTGTATTTACACCCGCACCTGCACACAACACTCCGCGGACGACGACGGTTGACAGATGTGAAATAATTACGGGGAGACTCACGTTAGAGCACAAAGAGACGGGAAATACGCTGAAGCGAGATCATCCCGCGCTGCACCAGGCTGAGGTAATTTGCTCTCGTACACGTCCTCTCAGGGCGTCGTGATCATCTGCATCATCACCCACCCATCGCTTCATCACCTTTTGCTTTTGGGGATGTTAGTATTGTCACAGAGAGTCTACAGCCTATTGCAAGGTCATGGTATAGCTTGTAATATGATATATCTAGACATCGTTGGAGTCTGAATACTTGAGTCGAAGGATAGGCTGAAGGTGAGATTATCGCTCTGTCCCCTAGCCGGGTCATTTGAACATTGCTCTTCTTTTAGCCAGCTTTCGAGGATAGAACAACACGGTTCGTTATAAGACCTTACTTTCAAATATTGAACTCAGACCCGATACATAGAAGGAATTCCATAAGAAACTTTTCTGATTAACATCCTGAAATCCCCATTTTCGTTGATATCCTCCATTTCCCAAACGGCCACGCCTCGCAACTCGCTCAAAATCTCCAGCCAACCTCCACACACCTTCCTCTTGATCCTCCAAATATGCGACTAGATCTCATCTGGGCCGGTACTAATTCCCGAACACACAAGTACGTCGGTTGTTGGATTCTTAACCACCTCGTCAAAAGAGTAGGACAGGTACTACAGAGTATGCAGTGGAGCTGAAGTCAGTTGCATGGGTTGTGAGTACTCAACGCGCCGTAAGCTAGGCGGTATAGACGTGGGGTTGATTATAGTGGAGACGCTTTTGTTGAGTTTTCCGCTGGTGCGTCTTCTGTACCTCGCCAACTCCTGGCTACTGATTTCCGACTTGTAAACTGTCGCCGCTTGCACTCATGAACAGTTTTCGCCAACCATTCGTTCCTTTCTGCCACTGTTGGTCTACCTCATACTTGGGACAAGAAGCGTATCTTGAAGCTATTTGTCCAGTCAGCGGTGTCGACATAACGATGTGCTGTTTGGTCTCACGAGGAAACATGCCAACATGATGAACGAAACTTCATTTTCGGAGACCGGCGAGTTTTGACCTTGATTTCTCTGTCCGCGGATCCTCTGAACTGAAGTTCGATATATACAGGATCCACACACAGGCTGCATCTAGTCGGACCCAATCCAGATACCAGCAACGCAAAAGCCCCCTGTCAACAAGGACATGCCTTTTTTTGCCCGCCTTCTTCATCTCCTCATCCATCTTCCCTTTTGGCGTTACCTGACGTTGGGAGTGGGGTCGTGCGTCGGAGTATATCGCTTTGACTGGTGTGGATCGGCCGCAGGCTGCTGTTACTGAACCAAAGCCTCCCTTTTGTGTAAAAGCGCGCTTCGAGCCTTGCCCAAACCAGAACCTTCGTCGCGGACCCTCGGTGGAAGATGGCTCAGGTGCATTGACAATCCAAAGTACCGGCCCCGTTTGATAGGAGACCCACAAGTTCTCCGGTGGGTATTGCTGGGCCAGGGAGCGCTTTCAGCAGTGGTTCTAACCTTTCATGGGAATTGAATTTTCTGCTTTCAGGCGATTTCGGAGGAGAGCGAGGAACACTTGGGTGGAACCCGCAGCGGAAGTCTCCTCTCAAGGATTGCGAGCTAGTTCAGGGTTTATGGTGGGTACTTCCGTAGTTTGTTCAGAGCGCTTGCTGACTCCATATCTGCTCCTTTAGATAATTCGCTATCTCATCTAGCTGGAATGACGATCTCAGTGAACGAACTGATATGTAGCAGAAGTAGATCTATCATTCTCGGATACCTAGTCACTATAATACAAAAAGAAACGAACAGCGTACATGGCACGCTCGACGTTGAAGGGGAAAAGTGGGAATGGTTTCGACACACATGTATAGAGCGGGACCCTTGCATCATATTCCTAGCACACTCCCGAGGAGTTTCCAACACCTCTATCCGTTAAAAAAATTACCAAGTGAACGAAACCATCAGAGCGCATTCTTCATCGCAGTCGACTGGAATGTTATTTTTGACCAACCACTGCTTGACTCTACGGATCGATAATGGCCCTATGTTCGGTTCTGGTTCTGGTTGAGATGGGCGAGTCTGGTATGGAGCTAAGCGCAAATAGGACCTTGGAGCCTGGAGTTAGAGGTTATACGTTTGCAGATTCAGTTGACACAGCGACTTGGGATTCAACTTGGTTGCATGGAAGGCTGTGCCATTCGAGTTGCACGTCGTGTTGGGTTCTGAAAAACGCCGTGAGGTAAGGGAAGTATGAAGGGTGATTTCGGTTGAATGATTGTTTCCCGTTGTAAATGCCTTCCTCGTATTTGATTTTGCCGGGGAAACAGAAGGGGGTGATTTGACTGAAGGAGTGTCGTTTCTTCCTCCAAACGAGATCTTAGAGTACGGTTGAATCGCCGGAATTGAGGCCTTGAGCGTGGAAGTTGAAACGTTTAAAGGCAGTTTTACCCCAAGGATTATGTCGAGGATGCATTATTGATTGACTAATGCTCTGCTTATATGCATCGGTGAGCAATGGACAGAAAACACGAGGACAAGCACGTACTGTGTCGACATTTGAAGGATCATATTAGTGGTGATGAGCGACTGGGGTATAAAAAGTTCGGGGGGATGACGAGGTACGCCAGGCTATCCGCGATTTCTAGGCGTTGTAATGGGTGACCAATGACCATGATTCAGTCAATCGAAAGGCAGACGATAATTGACTAAAAACGATAATTTGTGGGTAAACGTGGTGGTGGTCGGGAATCAAGCTGCCGTTCCTCCCTCTGAAAAATGTCACGGCGAACAAGGTATCCGTTGCGGATTTCTCCTCCCATTTGGATATAAGTTAACTGACCTTCGAGCGTGCCTTCGGCACTATCGATAACTCCCGCTGTCATTATTGAGTGGGCAAGGAAACGCGCCTGTGCAGGGTGTTCGACGCAGTGACTACGGCTATAATTCGACCACCATCCAGTCTGTCCTTGACGGCCGCAACACCTAGTCTTACATTCCGTTTTCTCGTCTCTCAATGACAGGCTCGGGACACTCAACGACTCTGGAAGCTTTCGCTGGTGCTACCACAGTCACTGTCAATAAAAGTCAATTTTCAAGCGTTGGAGGCAATCAATACAACTATCACACCACTCATCAACACATTGCTCAGACTCGAGAGAAAAGGGAATTCAGCAAAGACCTACCACGACTTTCGGAGGTGCGTGTACTCTTAATTTCCAATGTTCCGTCGGAATCTGATCCTCCGAATCCTTCAAGTTCAACGAGATCAAGCAGGGGAATATCATCAAGAACAA
This sequence comes from Marasmius fiardii PR-910, assembly GCA_014904975.1. NCBI lineage: Eukaryota > Fungi > Basidiomycota > Agaricomycetes > Agaricales > Marasmiaceae > Marasmius > Marasmius fiardii. Next base: position 276,747 of record MU127813.1, read on the forward strand.
AGATATCTGTGACCCATGGCAGCTGCGCTTGATCAAGAAAGACGACACAGAGGTAGCTGTGTATCACGCCGAGATCAACATCGTTGGATCCTTTGGGCAGAAGAGGTTTACCGTGAAAGCCTATCATGGGCGAAACGCAAAGAAGGTATGAGCGGGACGTTGGCCTTCATCGGTGGACTCATGAATACTCATTAGGAATGGCGACGAGATTTCCTGAAGTGTTCTAAAGACTGGCGCAGGTACATTGTATATCCTTCTGGTTATAGCAAGAGACGACTGAAAGTTTTTGAAGGGATGTTCCTTTATTCGGTTATAATAAGTCATCGGTTCCGTTATTGATTCTTCATGGAGGTACGTGTCTATCCATGAACACTGACTCTCGTTAACACTTTGGCTCCAGAACTCGTCCCTGTTGCACAAATTCAAGACAGGCTTGGGGGTTTAGGGAAACTGTATATCGATATGTTGCGAGTGAGTCATTTATGTAGCCTGCTCGATATCTAATGCTCACCAAATAATGGTGTAGGGAACTTGGGGATGCCCTAGAAACCATCTGTGGATGGATCCCACGAAAGGAAGATTTTGTCTGGGACCAGCTGGACCAAATTGTCTCGGATGGTTGGGTGATTATGGCAATGTTACAGTTCCTTCAGGCGTGGAGTTCCTCGAAGAAGATGTCCTTTTTCAATACTTTTCCGGCATCAAACATGATTGGGGTCTTCTTTTGGCGGTTGCTTACAGTAGTCATTTTGAGCGCACTGAAGATATTTACTCAGCCACTTACACCCAAGTTATTTCGGGTTCAACAAACTCAACGATCGCCTATATTCGGGATGTACAATGGACCAGTTGGATAGGTTGTCTTACCAAAAAGGACAAGATGTCAGATGGAGCAACAAGGTAATTGTCTGCAAGAGAATCCACTGAGTCCCTACGTTCATGTATTTTATAGGTTCTGCCTCAGGGAAGGTCAGCACTATATAGAAGTAGGATCTCAAATGCAAGACTGTGCATGGCTATCACAATCCTTCAGTGTGTTTCACGCCCTCAACATTCAGTTGAATGAGGACCTTTCTGAATACAGTAAGTGGCTATTGAACATGAACACGGGCCGATTTCAGACTATTTGATGTTATCAGAACTCATCATCCCTTACTTCGGGCTCAGAGGAAGGCTTCAAAGATCCGCACAAAAACGACAACGACGCCAATTATTTGCACCCATCTACTTCTTTGTCAAGCCTTGTCCTTCCCCTGGCGCACGTTTCTACTTTTGGTCTCATGATCCGTTTGGCCAAATCCCCCTCTCGCGAAGCGGGTGCAAATATCTCGGTCTCCCCTTCAAACTTTCTCTCAAAGTCCAATACTATCTGGAGTCCTGGCCCACCAGGATCTACAAATTTCTCCATGATTACCAAATTGAGAGGGGTTATGATCCCCGAACCACAGACTTTGCGCAATCTCACGGATATCCCACTTGGGAGGTTACACCTTCCGAGAACCGCTTCCAGGAAGTTGACCAAGGTTGGCCCTAGTTGGATTTTATGATTCCTTTTTGATTTACCATCGATACATTATAACTGTCGACAGAACTGCACACAAATATCAGCAAGTCAGAAAGTTTACCGTCGCCACGGATCGAACATGTTCAAGGACACTCGGAATCAGAAGGTAAACTTACTCTCCAGTTTTTCGATCTTCTGCTTGTGCTCAATTTTGTCTCTTCTCCCAAAGTAAATGTGGGGCTTCCCCACTCTCGGGACACCTCCAATGTTCGGGTTGAAGGTGAACCAGCCTTTCCGTTGACCTGTTATCGTCGTATTCATAATTGATGATGCAATTCTCCAGCATCGACGAGCCTCATCTCGGACTCCACGAGCTCACTGAATCCCGCGAAATTTGCCGCGAATCCGGCGTCTACCCAATCAGGTGAGCACCGTTCAGATGCCTATCATTGTTGCCTCTCGCATTTTCGTGTATTCAAAGCTTGTCATTTCAAGTGGGCACAGTGCAATCGCTCCTGGGTGCACTGTTTTCCACATTCACACTGTCAGCTATCGAGGATTCAGGCATCCCAGCATCGGTGATTTAGATGCCGGTCGATTAGTCGACTCGGAAGTCCGGAAATTTGGGATTGAGATGCGAGTTTCCGGACAGTGTTTGTTCTATTATCTGATAGGAATAGTCAAAGATAGTTGAACGACATGCAGCGCCCGTATGATCTATCAGAAATGGTGATTACCAGGGAAGTCCCCAAAAACCAAAGTTGAGCTCGCACGGGCAGCAGTGAACGATGAACTCGCCACCATTGCAACTTGAAACGTGTCGGCTTTTGGAAACCTATGTAAAACGAATCGGACTGTTGCTTCTGACGTACGGTTTCGACGCTTTTATGAATGGGTGCAAAGATTGCAGCAGATGGACCGGGCTAGTTGGACGAATTTGAGGGATGTTGGTCTTTGTACAGATCGGGGGTTCTTACGGCTACTGTACATGGTGAGTACCCAGGGTCTCTTCCCTCTCGTATCAACTCTGCTTCCTCGGTTATCTCACGGTGCGAAACAGATCCAACTTCTGCTTCCATCATCAAATTGTCCTTGCTGAATGTCCTGAACCGTCGGTGGCATTCAGCGGACGATCTTGGTTGGATCGCGGGGAGCGGCACATAACGGTCACTGTTTCTTTTTTTTCTTTGCTTCATTGGCTCTCGATTCAGGGTGGTGGAGTGTGCAGATATGATATATCTGCAGTTGGTCTTTTGCATGATTGGAGTTGGGGTTTTGTAAAGTGTAGTCGTTGACTTATTTGAGATCCCGATTAATCTAACTATGCACAGTCTATCATCACAAGCGAGAATTGCAGAGTCACAATGTAGAACGTTTCCGTAGAATAAGTTACTTACATAGATTCCTACAATTTTACCCCCTCAGATTCGTATTTTTCGAATCCTTTAAAATATCGATTGCGCTACGTTGGCACGACGCGAAGGTCGGGGAAATTTAGCTTGTTCCCGAGTTCTCAACCGTCGAACCCCCATCCAACTTTGTAAACCACCCACGCAATCATAGGTTTATTTCGACCTTGTCTAGCTTCCAAGCTAAAGAACAGGTAAAACTCTCATCACAAAGAATGGGTGGCATGACTCACATGGGATACTATAGTAGTCTTCTTTGACCTCTGGACCGTTATCATAGTTAAGATACCACTTAATAAGACGCTTCCTCGCAAGCCTTTGACAACTTCGTGAAGCTTCTTTGCAAGATACGTTTATGAGAATATTCTTCCTGTGTCATGACGGCATTGTTACTAGTATGTGAATCAAGGTCGAAGTGTTTATTCAGCTTCCAAAGAACGGGATGCATCTTCGAGAGGAATGACGGTCAAGCCTCGTCGGATGGAGATATAATTTAAATATGAGCATCGACATAGGCGCTGAATTTGTCCAGAGAGAGTGACTACATACTCATGGAGACATTAAACTGTATAGAGGATCGGAGACGTATTTGGGCCCAGTGTTACAAATGGTTCCTGCTCAAGGATGTGGTAGCGTGTAAGTTTGTGGGTAGAATGGTCGGGAGGTCGCAAGATCAGAAAACGGGTGCAGTTAAGATTTTCCATGTTAGGTCTTCCTCTTCCCGTTTCACTGCTGACTCTGTGTTACAAATCTCGGGCGATAGCGACATGAGGGAGAGGACGAAACGCGCGGAGACGCAACCAAATCGGAGTCGTGGGAAGGCCGCCATCAACTTTCGTCAGCCAAGGCCCAAGGAACAACCCGGCACTGTGACTCTTTCACCTTGACCACAACCTTCCTGGAGCCTCTGCTCACTCTGCTCGTCCAGAACCTCCGCGATTATAAAGATTTACCCGGTCCTTTCCCGCTCAGTCGTCTCTTAGCTCGCATTCTGTTCAATCATAAATTCATCATGAACCGATGTACCGGGTGTCAAGTTTGGAATTTGAAGGCATTTAGGACCTATCTGCGAAACCGGTCCAAATCCCATCTTCACGCGCGCGTTCTTTATCTGATATTAGTGACTTGTATAACAGGTACAGCCTTATTCGACAGGAACAAAAAAAGAAGGAAGAATACAAAAACATCGTAATAAATAAGTGGCAAATTCTTGGCAAGTTCCTATAATTCAATTCGATGAGTTGGCTCCCATGACGATCGGTTTCGTCTTGGACAATTTGGCGATTGTCTCATCATCCAATTTCAAGTGAGCCTTTACGAGCTCAGGCGGGGTTAGCGCAAGCCACTGGAGTCAGAACAATAGGGATAATTGGTGAATCATGCAGCGTCAAAAAGGTGTGTTACGCAATAACGAAACGAACCTGGTTCAAACTGATATCTTGAAATCGATCTGCAGATTAAGGGACATTAAGATTCCTCGAATAGAAGCGGCAGGTTGCGGATGGCGAATAACGGCTCTCACCTGTATTGAAAATCTCCAGGAACCTCAAGGTGGTGTTACCGATGTTTTCCACGTAATGGCCTATTGATTAATAGTAATCAGTACCAGTGATCCTTCACCAAAACTGACGTTTCCGGCTTACCCATGGCTGTTGGAACGTAGCCTAATGGTGAACGAGAAAAATCGATGAACATTTTCTCAACTTTTCATCAAAAGGTTCTCACCAATGTCTCCGGCCTACCAATTTCCAGCCAGTCAGCCAAAAATAATTCTCTCGAAACGCCAAGGGAAGGAATATCCGTACTAACCTGATAATTAAAGGTCCTTGCATTGCCCTGGGCGGCGAAGACGGTAACGCGTCCCTCGCCCTCACTGTCAGAAAGATATCAGTGGATCAATTTACAAATATCACAAGGACGCAAGGAATCGCACAGGAAAATGCTCCACTCGTCCATGGTAGGATGCCACTATACCAGCTTAGGTCAGATTACACACACACACACGGGCACAACTTACATGTAGTTCACTGAAAGTGATCATTGAGCTATTCAAGCAAGTATGCTGTTATGCAGGATGACACATACCGGATGCCCCCAGGATTCACCGTAACTTCGGCAGCGGCGATTGTCTTTGATATCTTGAAGCTCCTGGAATCTACGATCTTCACCGATCCTCCAGGGGTTATAGTCTCATTGACTTTGGAGAAAGCGAACGTGTACGGGTCGGGTACCGTTCCTTGGGGACTCAGAACCGCGTCGGAATCTGGTCCCGGAGCTACATGGTTTCGAATTGGCTTAAAGTTAAGGTGACAGCAACTGCGCAAAAGAGCGAGAGAAAGCTCACGAGAGGAAGGGAAGATGAATAACTCCTCCTCCGGGATATGTGAGAACGCGTCTTTGTTTACACCAAAGTTTTTCTGTATCACTGGTTTGATGGGAAAACGCTCTGAACGTGCACCCTAACAAGAATCACCACACACGAACCTTCAGCAGGGATATGTGCAAGCCAATCCGTGAGCTATAGGTTTGTTCAATCAGTTGGGAGAAAGAGGGGCTTGCAACGATGGTGAACTGACCAAAAAGGTATTATCAGCACTGAATTCACCGTCGTCGAAAATAAGGAGAAACTCCGATCCTTCTGCTGTGTCATTCGTGGCCTGGAGGGAGTGCGGAACACCGGCAGGGAAGAACCAAAGGTCTCCGGGGCCTGCGGTCCCCACAAAATTTCGTCCCTCAGAGTCGACAGCGGTAATCTGAGTCGAGCCTTTCAAAACATAAGCCCACTTAACCGCAGATAGAAATCCGTATGAGCGCAAAGGTTGAAAAAAAAGGCGGAAAGGGGAATCAAACCTCAGACGACTTGTGCCAATGTAGCTCCCGAATTGAACCAGCTTCCAATCGCATATTGACACTAGCCATTGCTTTTGCAATGGGCAGTTGATTCACTGATCCATCGCAATTCAAAATTCCCGATATGTCAAGGTTGCAATCAAAAAAATGGAGAGATTTGATCCCGTACCATTCTGGTTTCGAGCCCATCCACCGGAAAGCAAACGGTTGTGACTCATGGCGAAAGGCCATTTTGCGTTGGGAACGTCTCCGTGGTCAGTAGTCGGTGGTGCTACCAAATCTGCATTTGTCAAATCGACAAGTTTGTTTACTGGGCCCATGACGGAAGCACCGAGTTTTCCTCGAATGGGGGCTATGACAGGATCGTTTGGGTCGGTTTCGGGACTCCAGAGTGGAGGATTGGGATCGGTGGAAGCGAATCGGACAGTGGACGTCGATTCGGCGGCGGCGGAAGAGGTGGTACCGGCAGCAGGTGCGCAAGCTGATAGTCTGCTGAACAACACGAGAGAGAGCAGTATGAAGGGTGTACTGATTCCGACCATCTTTGAACGATGTGAGGCCTCTGAAAGTAAAAAAAAGGAGGTATACCACTTCGTATTTTATATCCTCGACTACGCATAATTCTCGAAGGCCCTGAGCTTGAGACTAACTATTCGGGTACGGTTAGGGCTCCGTTTAACCTGAGCCATAATTGACAGGGTGACGGTACATATTTTATCGATATCAAAATCCAGTCAAAGACCCGACCGTTAGTAATACGAGTATAGCCTTGGTTAGCGACGAGCGACTGACGGGGCTGGCAATTTGGCGCGACGGGACGGGGCGGAGTATGAAAATTATGGCCTGAACTAAGGATTGCGGGGAAGTTAATTATATCTTTCCGAAGAAACCGCTAGTCCGCTGTTTGAGTCTGTCAAAAACAGATTCTCCAGACCTTTAACCGCAGTTCGACGGTGTTAGGCGATATCATACGGTAACGGTTGGACATTTTGAGGCTTTTCCACGTCGAATAGTGGTGTAATCCGATGGAGAAACGTGGTACTGCCAGCCACTGATATTGTGGCTGTTTAAGAGCTAATAGCAATCAGAAGATATCGCCTTGAACCTGGAATTGATGAAGACAATGAACTAATATAGTTTCATAAAAAATCATGTACGCAGCTGATTTACAAGTACGTCCACGGAAGTGTTCATACGTGATATTCGAGTTTGCAAGGCACTTAACACGGAATGGTCAACACACGCTATACCAAGAAATTCAACCCGTGTACCTTGAGACCTTATCACCATTGCCACCCGTCATAAGTACCATATGTTTCCCTTTCCTTTTCCAGCTTGCACATTCAGACCGTGACGCGACCTCAACATGGTCCGTCTCAGGTAACTGATGAGGCCGAGCTCGTGGACGACATGAGCAATGTTCCAGCATTTCGGCAAAAGGATCCCATCCGCTCACCATCAGGGCGTGTTGAGGTTTTTGAGATGTTGATACAATGGAAGGGAGAGTAATGACAAAGCAACTCAAGTTATGGAGGGATGGAAGGGATATGGGCGGCCGTGGTGCGAGAATCGTGCAGGATATCTAGGACCTCTGGTGTCTGACAGAAAGAGATAACATAAAAGCATCGTCGACAGTGACGAAAACGTGAGATTGGCATACGCTGTCGATAGAACGCTAGACAGGTAAAACTTTCCATCCATTCGATCCTCTTTCCAAATCGACGGAGAAGCACTGAAAGCCTTCCACACCGCCGTGCTAGTTTCAAACTCTAAACTCTCAACAGAGAACCACCTCCTCAAGTTACTGTTCGTGCCCTGGGAAGCTAGAGAAGCGGCGACTCGGGCGGATAGAGAGTGGTGTAAAGCGTAAGCAAATAGACCTCCACCGACTCAGGTACTGCACTAAAAGAACCAGTAGTGTCTCTACCCGATCGATCGCCATCTGCAATCGGGGCAATGGATGATCATGCGATGCAGTCAACGACAATGTGAGGGGGCGTTGTTAGATCCCTCGAGCCACTAGGGAGCCATTATGACATGGAAATGTTTCGGGTGTTCTCCAAAATGATTGTCGACCATAGAGAGGGCGCACTTAGCGCTACCTTTCACAGACGTGAGTGAGCTCCGCGTATCTTCAGGAGATATGTTGGGTGATAGGGGATATATTTCAGGAAGTACCGAGAAGTGGCTCAGGTTTTCGACTAGGATAGTGTTGATCACCGGTGGGTGAGATGGACCTTTGAAATGTCCTTCTTGGTTCCCAGAACTCCCCTCCGTTGCTAATAGGAGAACGCGAGCAGCAAGCTTAGAGTGTCGCTGTCCGAGTCAGCTTGGCCGAAAAAAGAAAAGACTCATACAGACATGCCGGAATCCAACCTTATCGTCTATTTCCATCGCTAACAACTAAAAACTCAACGAGATCCGTTCAGTTTGAACGACGGGAGAATTCTCGTTCTTTCACATGGTCGACAGCTTTCGCAAATTTACTTACCTCGCGTCAATAAGGTTGCAACGGGACGCGGTGACACCGCAGTTTTCCCTCAACGGGTCTGGCGGGTAAGGCTACGGTACGGTACAAACATAGGGCAACACCACCAGTGCCTTGAGCCCTACCCGCGGGTTGGCGGTGTTTGGCGGGTCTTGATATCAAGCCATGAGGAACGACTGAGGTAAGGCGGCGTCAACTTGCACGTAAATGTCGGCACGGGGAGAACAAGGTTGTCAAAGGGCCAAGGTATAAAGTCAACAAAATTGCTCACCATCCCAGTCAAAATGAACAAGAATTGACCATATATAGACGTCCTGTTTAACATGGTTCTGTAGATATGACCTTCTGAGCATAATTGTCGCCGGTATGAATGTACTTGAGAATTCACGACCCGTTGAAGAGGATGATTGGAGGAGACAAAGAGAATGCACCGGCCCAAGGTCAGGAAGACTCAGAGCTAGCGACAACGGTTGGTAAGCGGATCGCCCATTCTCTGGGTTTTCTGCACAGAAAATCCGCGTACCAGAGCGTAGTGTCAAGAATCAACAGAGAGAAAGCACGTGAGTTTCTGGCCCGATTCCGGCGTTCCGAGTCACGTCCGAAGAAAATTTTCATCATCACGTACACGCTATAGGCCTCCTACCGGCATCCATCCTTACGAGTTCTCAATCTGTTACTCTCAAGTCGATGCTCCTCTTCGTGCTAAATTTCACCGATAGGCTACCCCATTTATGATGAACAAACTGCATCTTTTACCGTTCGGGCTACGCGGCGGACCCCAGCTTTCGCGAAACTTGGGGGCTTTCCGCGACTCAATGCCAGTGTCTTGCTATAGGGTCAACCGTCTGTATATTTGGACGGAAATATCTCGATGGACTCGGCTAAAAGTTGTCATGATGTGCTCGATTTCGACACCAAGATTGAACGTGCTGCGGTATGCCTAGGTAAAGATCGCGTCCACCATCAAGTATATCCTACCAATTACACAAAATTTGCGTTTCGATCAGGTCCTGATGAATGCGACGGACGAGTTCGTAAAAATTCCTGGCTACCCATCAATGTATGAATTATGAGCTTTGTCCTCAACAGTCATCAGTTTCGATTGACTTGCCTGCTCCTGCCATTATGACGGGTATACATCAAATGCAAGGCCTGATCTCGGTTACCACGTCTGTACCAGAGGAAGAGCGACCGAAGGGTGGAAAGAGTATTTCCGTGACCTCGGCATAGACTTTTATCGGGTTGGATTTGTTGCTGGGACCATCGAGACACCCGGTAAAGCGAGGAGTCGGAGGCGATTTTGTTCTTGCAGAGGATGTATACCGAGTACGGGGAGAAGACTCAAGTCTACGTGAGCTCTAATCGCAGGCCCAGATTATCTTGATCGTTCATCATGCAATACTTCTCCTTTATTCCTTCTTCTCCCACTCGCAGATCTCACCCGGGTCAACGTGGTGGCCTTCAGATCCCCAAAAACTCAATGCGGTGATATCAATAAGACACCTTTCCTGATATCAAATCCCTCTCCCTTTTCGCTTTGTTATAATCCCTGACGGAGTCTCGATGAAAATTATGGAATGTGAGTTTTGGTTCCGGTCGCGAATGGGCAACCGCAAGATGGGATCCCTCAACATTCCGTAACTGGGTGCGCGTTGGATGGAATGGCACTCAAGAGGCATCCAAAACAAAATCTCCCACATGTGCTAGAGGTCAATCCTTTCATGATAACTCTCGAGCTGAAGATATGTGTCTGGTTGAATTAGGGTATGTTGGCCCGATGAACGCGGCCTTTTTTTACGCTTGGACACAAAATTGCATTTGAGCATATCTCAGTCCGGAATGGCAAGAAGAGACAGGCCTTGGCTTGACAGACAAGCGGCTCCTCTTCTGCACTGTTGACGCTGTTCGAACGGAGTTTCAAGATTTGTTGGTAAGTATGAAAGAAGAGGGGAGGGAAGGATGTTCGGAAGAATGTTGAAAACTCGGGGATATGGAAGTTAGTAAACTGTGGGGTAGCGGAGGGTTGTTCGGGAGTGAACTGGAGGCGTTTTCGACAAGATACGTGTTTCAGGAGTCGGACTAGTTGTTGAATACCGGGGGGTATGTATTGGGTTAAGGCATCTTTCAACTCCCTCTCATCATCCTCTTGGAAGGGCACTGGCGACAATTTCGTTTCAGTTTGGATGGGCACGTCAGCGAACCGCAAGTCAGCATGATATTATATCGGACACGACAGTGTGATTCGTGCATTGTTTGTTGCCGAGGCGATGTGGTTCATCTTGTCACCCCGTAGAGTCTGTCTACTACTAAATCTTCGAACCTCGGGCCTTTTGCGCATGCAGAAAACAACTCGCTTGGCACAGTACTTTCAACGGTTCTATTCGACCTTGGACAGGATTAAGGGTGACCCAACGGCCTGCTTCTTTTAAGAACATCTTTACCGCGCCAGGGCAGAGGTCGAAAGACGTAGGCAGGAACTCTCAAGGATCCTAGGCTCAACGTGGGGGTACTGAATATAGACAGACGGACGCGTACACCTTTGGCAGGGGCTAAGGGGGTCTGCTCCCCGGGCCGGACGCATTTCCGGTCCTTTCACGCTTCCTCAACGCGCGTGCTCCCTTCTGCTCCCACTCCACTCGTACCCCTCCTCATATAACAGGCCCTCTTCTATCCCACAGTGCTTCTGTGCTTGATAATGAGCCCTGCTAAAGGTGATGATCGAAGAGTCGCGGCGAACGCCGACAAAATCAAACGTGCGTCGCTCAACGATCCCCGTCCGCGACGGTCATCAACATTGTCAGCAAATTACTTACTAATTGCCAGCTTTCTCAGGTAAATAACTCTGGTGCGCATATTCCTGCCTTTATTGACGTTTCCTTTCCAACAGCCTGGTCTCGCTGGGATATCCGATCGCTTAGGCAGCTACCCGACTTGTAGCTCTACACGTAAAGTCAATGGTACGGAAGGAGACTCGGGGTAACAATATTCAGGTTCGTTATAAACTTGAACTTTCGCTGACATATCAACGTTTCAACCACTGAATTGATCATGTTCCCACCAGCATTAATATCCATAGCATAGCCTCCCATCTTTTGCGTTGCTTTCTACCACCAGTCTCACCCGTCTCATTTCAGACGGCTGCACTACCCACCCATACCGATCGATTCGCCCTGCGATGGAAGTTCTAACTGGTGCTACCGGGGTCACCATCGACCGAAGTCATTTCTCAAACGTTGGTAGAGACCAGTACAACAACTACACGATCCGTCAGACCATTGTTCAGACCGGACATAAAAGGAGGGTTGACAGAGGCCTGTTAAAACTTTCCGAGGTACTTCTCGTAACTCTTTGACGTTTATGCGGGCTCAGAAGTCGTCTTTTACCAGTTCACCGAAGTTAAACGAGGCGATATATACAAGGATACAAATGTCTGTCACTCGTGGAAATTATTCTCAAATGGAAAGGACGAAACGGAGGCGGCCATTTATTACGCCGAGATCAACACCGCTGGATCCTTTGGACAGAGAAAGTTTACGATCAAGGCGTATCATGGGCGAAATGCAAAGAAGGTACGTGCACGAAACCAGGGCTCTTATTGCTGAACCCACGGATGCGTTGTCAGGAGTGGGAACGAGATTTTTTGAAGTGCTATAAAGATTGGACCGGGTACGATGTCCATTCAGAATTTTCACCATCCAAGAGAACTGAAATGACGGTAGGGACATACCACTTTTTGGTTATAACAGATCCCCAGAGGTTCCCTTGTTGATTTTTTATGGAGGTACGTGCTCCTCTCCTGGCAGAATTTAAGGTTTAGTCAACATCGGAGTCTTAGAGCTTGTGCCCTTTGCACACATTCAAAACCAAGTAGGGAATGTAGGGCGCTTCTACCTTGAATTACTAAAAGTGAGGATCCTTTGAAGCGTCTTTAGTGGGTTTGACTGACCACAATGATATAGAACGCTTTGGGATGTTCGCGAGATGAGGTATGGCTGGACCCTATAAAGGGTAGATTCTGTCGCGGACCTGCTGGGCCACAATGTCTCGTTTGGTTCGATCAGTTCGACCACGTCGCAGTCCCCTCGGACGCAGAATTTCTGAAAGAGGACGTGGTTATTCGATATTTTTCTAGCATTAAATACGATTCGGGACTTCTCGGGGGGCTTCATTATAGCAGCCATACCGAAGTTATTGAGGTCCCTGAGGTTATTCCTCGTTTTCCTATAGTAATATCGAGCTTGACAAACTCGGTAATTGCGTTCGCTCGTGATGTACGGTGGTGGAGTTGTAAAGGTTGTCTTGGCGGCGAACAAATGATGTCAGATGGTGCGACAAGGTAACTGTTTCCAAGTCAACAAGTCAAGTTATTTTACTGGACTGACCATTGTTACCTGCAGATTTCGCCTTGCAGGCAATCGGCGTTATATAGAAGGAAGATCTAATGGTGAAACACACGCATGGCTTTCCCAAGCCTTGAGTGTTTTTCGTGCCCACAACATCCAGTTGGGCGAGAACTATGCGAACTACAGTAAATAATTGTTAGCTACTGGTTGATCTCAGGCTAACACTCGTCAGACCTCATTTATCCTTCCTTTAGGCTCACAGGAACACTGCAAAGATCAAAGTGCCAACGACAACGACGCCGACTGTACGAACCGATATATTTCTTTGTCCTCCCTTCCCCCTCCTTTCATACACCTTTCTACTTCTGGACCCTTGACCCACTCGGCCGATATTCCCTATCACCGGCCATGTGCAAGTACCTCGGCCTCCCCCTCAAGATCTCCCTCAACGTGATGCGCTTCCAAGAATCGTGGCCCACCAAGGTCTACGAACAGATTTCTGCCTACCAAATCGCAAGGGGATTCGACCCCAAGACCACGGACTTTGCACGATCATTTGGATTTCCCGTCTTCGAGATTGTGGCTCCACAGAACCGCTTCCAAGATGTTCACATTGAGGAAGGTAAGAATGTTCTCCCTCTATTTTTCAATGCCCGACTGCTGATGCGCGGTATTTCCTTCTTTTTTGTAGCCAACAATTGTGAAAGCGATGGGGATGACGGACGAGTAGATTCCGTATCTACCCAACCAGGTTTGCAACCTTGTTATTAGAGGTTTCTTCTCACCTTGTACTCATGAATCCACTTTTAGTAGCCACGAGAGGTTCCCTGTTGAACACGCTATTTGGTTCGTTCACATGGGAAGCAGTTGAGGGTTCGGGAATCTCTGCAGTAGCAATCTAATTCAATCAGGCGTCGCAGCGCATCGAAAGAATGATTTAGTCGGAAATGCTAATGTACAAAAATGTTTGGATGTATGTAGTCTTATCCAACGGACGTGTTTTGTGGTTCTCGATCGTCATGTACTTGGAGGTTCGACGAATGTTAACCCCCAAATTCGATCACGAAAATCCGTTGTAAATCGACTATAGATACGGAGCATCAACACCACTCAGACACCAGAGAATCGAGGGCTAAACACGTAGCGAGCTTGAGCGACGAGCCCGTTATTACCATCTCCTGTTGTTGATTCCGGGAACATGAGGACTTGGGGATTCGGATCGATATTCAAGTCTGATTTGCAGTGCCAAATCAAAAAAACTTAGAGAGCTGAAGATGAGAGACTTCGTACTAAGTATACGCAATGATACTCAACGTAGGTCTCCCCATCAGAACTATAACTGTTGCAAACCCCGCACCCAGAATAAAAGCATCTGGAGCTAATCGAAATCGTAGGTCAGAGTATATATCTTACTCGGTCCGATTCGCTTCAATTTAGCTTTCTGACCCAAAAGTTGTGGAACTGCGTTGCGTATACCAAAGGTTGCTCGGATCGCACTGATAAACGGGTAAGGTGATAAACCGAGCCCACCGCTGGATATGGAAGCAGAATATACGGGTGAGGTACGGCTCGGCAGAGAAAAAATTTTGTTCGAAACTGACAGCGATGGTGACAGTTCTTTTGAGGATAAGGTGAACCGCTCGAGGCCATTTTTTGGAATGCAAAGCCCTTCTTTACCACACGGCGCCGAGCGGAATTTTTCTATCAGTTCGACGAAAAAAACTGGAGCGTTGCAGCGAGATATGTACCAAGACCCGGAATTCAAACACGAGATATCCAACAGAAGGGGGGTAAATCGTTATAGGCAATTCGTGTGAACTGGGCCACAAGAGAAGACAGTCTTGAAGGAGGTTCCTTGGGCTATTCGTCGCACTGGATCGACCGCGTTCGCATACCTTCCCCCGTGTCAAGGTAAATATTGGTTTGAATAAAACAAAGTCATGTTTATGAGAGAGCAGGTAAAGGGCCGATGTACCAGATAAGGGACCGACAAACACACTCACCCATCAAGTCACTTTCCATCTTCACTAAAATGCCCGTTGTCTCAGAATATTTTTGCTTACGCAAATGATCTTCCCGATTTCAGTTTGATATGCCGAAAGTACTTGGATGGTTTTGCCGATTAATGGGTGACTGAGAAGTGTAAAAGCAGATCGCAGAGGTCCCAAGCGTGTGAATTTATTATGTAAGGACCACCGAGTCAAGTCGCGAGGTTCTATCAATCTCAATGTCGACGTTCACAATCTAATAAAGGTGTGTTGAAAGCTACGATTGCTGATAATCTATTGATTGGACGAAATGCAATGATTAGGAACAACCTCTCCGAATTCAACCGTAACCTGTGTGTTTGGATCGCAAGTTTCATCATTTGCGGTGACGTTCACCACGTATTAAATGAAACTGCATGTACATTATACATGCGTAACATGTAAGTTTCTAGCTCATCTCGGCGATATTTATGTTCAATCTTCTCTCAAACCCGGTCATCATTTCCAATAGGTCTCAACGAGATATATGATATATCAATCACCCAAAATTGCGATGTAGGGTCGCTAAGAGGCATCGGGGCTGAAGCTGTGTTGAGTGATGGTAGTCGGACACGGAAGGTTGGCATCAGGCGTTTTTCATGATGTTCTGAACCAATTTTCAGTACAAGGCTGTGCTCTACAGGATTGGATTGTGGTCGCCTCATGTTTCGTATTGCCAACTACCACCATCCTGACGATAACACTACCCGCCCTACAGCTAATTGATATTCATCGACTTGACTTGCCCTACGATGGAGGTGCTCACTGGCTCTACTGGGACCAACATCAAGGGAGGCCACTTTTCAAATGTTGGAGGAGACCAAAACAATTACTACCAGACTAATGTTCAGAACGGAGGAAAGAAGGGAAAAACTAACAGGGATCTACCAGAACTTTCAGAGGTGTGGGTCTTTGTGGTATGAGCCCGGTTAGACTATAATGTTCTCTTTCCAGTTCACAGAAGTCAAACGGGGTGATATATACAAGTACGGGAACAGTTGCTACTCGTGGCGATTCTACTCGAATGGGAAGGACACTGAAGCGGCGATTTATCATGCCGAGATCAACATCGTTGGACCTTTTGGACAGAAGAAGTACACCATCAAGACCTATCATGGGCGAAGTGGGAGGAAGGTATGAGAAGGAAGCTGGTGCGTAGTGGCAGACTCACAAATGCTTGCTAGGAATGGCGACGAGAGTTCCTGAGATGTTCTAGGGACTGGCATGGGTACATTAAGAATTCATGTTTGATTCTGTCTGAGAGACTAAGTATTTGGCAGGGATGTTCCGCTATTCGGATATAACAAGTCTTCTGTTCCTTCACTGATCTTCTATGGCGGTACGGGTCTATTTCCACAGTTCTGATGATTCACTGACACTATAGTTTTAGAGCTCATACCAATCGTACATGTTGAAGTGGGATTAGTGGGGCGGCTGTACTTTGGATTACTGAAAGTGAGTCATCTGTGAATATTTTTTCCCCCTTTCAATTAAATAATGGCATTATAGAAGGCCTTGGGATGTTTAAGAAACGAGTTGTGGATGGATCCTACAAAAGGAAGTTTCTGTCGCGGACCAGTCGGGCCAAAATGTGTTGAATGGTTTGATGAGTTTGGCCTTATCACAATTCCATCGGATGTAGAATTCCTCAAAGAAGATATCTTGATCAGATATCTTTCAGGCATAAAACATGATTTTGGGCTTATTTGGGCACATGTTTATTATAGTGGTCATGTTGAGTGTCTCAAGGAGATTTCTTCTGGTTGTCATTCACAAATCATTTCAAGTTTGACAAACTCAACAATTGCTTTCAATCGGAATGTACGATGGGACAGTTTTGAAGGTTGTGTTCACTCTGAGGGCAGGACGGCAGATGGTGCGACAAGGTCGTTGTCTGAAGAATCAATTTACCTTCCTTTACTGATCTTTTCATAGATTCCTCCTCACAGACCGCGGGCGCTATATCAAAGTAAACTCAACTGGTGAAACATTCTCATGGCTTTCACAAGCTCCAAATGTTTTCCATGCTCATAACATCCGGTTTGATGGGGACCTTTCAAATTTCAGTGAGTAACCATCACATACCAACAAAATCAGACTAATATTGTCAGAGCTCATCTTTGCCACCTTCGAGCTCAAAGGAACACTTCAAAAATCAAGATACAAACATCAACGACGCCATTTAGGGGGACTAATTTATCTCTTTCTTCTCCCTTCTCCTTCTCCCAATATGTGTTTCTACTTTTGGACCCACAACCCTTCTGGCCAAGATCCACTTTCATCAGATACATGCAAGTATCTTGGTCTTCCCTTCAAACTCTCTGTCACAGTGAAATATATTCAATATTCCTGGCCAACCAAGATCTACAAAGCCCTTCATGATTATCAGGTTGAGAGGGGATTTGACCCCACAACCACAAACTTTGTGCAATCCTTTGGATATCCCACCTTTGAAATTGTAGCCACAGAGAACCACTTCTGCAATGTTGAGGAAGGTAAAAATATCCTCCCATCTTTTTATCATGTTTGACTGCTGATCCACTGGTATTCAGATTCTGCATCTACCCGACCAGGTAAGTAACAATCTTTCATGTCATGTTCAAATTGATGAATACTATTGCAGTGCAAGGAGCCACTGAGGGTTATCTATTGAGCGCACTGCATCGTTGGTTTACAACGGTCCGACGGTCAATATTCAAAAGGATCCGAAAAATACGAAGCTGAGGGGGTACAATTGTAGGAGCTGTAGGAATCTAAGTAATTTATCGGACGGACATGTTCTGTCCTGCATCATGAATCCACAATTCTCGATCGTCATGTAGGCTGTAGTTAAACTAATTAGTATCTCGGGTGACTCAACGACTACACTGTACAAAAACCCCAACTCCGATCATGCGAAAGATCAACCAGATATCTGCAGACTCCGCCGCCGTCCGGAATCGAGAGCCAATGAGGGCGAAAGAAAATACAAAGAGGGAAGAACTGTAGGTGCCGACCCTTGCAACCCAGCCAGATCGTCCCCTGAATCCCACTTACAGTTTGGAAAACATTCAGCAGGGACGATTTGATAATAAGAGCAGATACTGCATCTGTTCTGCACCGTCAAATAACGGGAAAAAGTGTTCAGAACGAGAGGGAAGCGATGTACTCACCATACGCCAGTAGCCGTAGGACCTCCGATCTGTACGAACTGAAACCTGCCCAACAAATCCGGACAACTTGCTCGGTCGGGGTGCCGCAATCCTCGCACCCGGCATTCATAAAGCATCGAAACCGTAGGTCAGAAGCAATATCTTCCCCAGTCCGATTTGCTTTACACAGGTTTCCAAAGCCGGCGCGTTCCAATGTATGGTAAATTTATCATTCACTGAGTTACTTTCCGGTTGGTCACTGCTGATCTGATAGATTACGAGGCCTGCATGCCGTTCAAGTGTCTTCAACTACTTCTATACAAACCGCTGTCCAGGAGACTCGAATTTCAATCCTAGATTTTTGGATTTCGACTGATCGACTGGCGTTTAAATCACCGCTGTTGGAAAACCTGACTCCTCAATCACTTCCAAAGTGTATGGGGAAAATAGTGCACCCGGGATGCCCACTGCTTGAAACAACAACGAAGCTCAGAGCTTTCAATTGCGAGAGACGGTGTCGACATTTGGAATTTGGTAGTAGACGCCGAATGTGTGGGATTCAGTGAACTCGAGGAATCGGAGATACTTGCTGATGGCTGGAGAATTGTATAACGAATCGTGAAACCGGTCATTACGGGCCAATAACGGGTTACTTTCAGCCTGAACATTGGAGGCGCTTTGGTTGGAGTGGGGAAGTTCTGTATTTATTTTTGAGAGAAAAGACAAAGATGAGCGCGAGCGGAAGATTGAGAACGTGCCTATGTACATGGTTAATTAATTGAGAATCGCGAGGTACACGCACCCCCGAGAGCTTTGGCAGGTAATTGTTAAATTACCTTCTCTCCTCGGGCCCGAGCAATGTACTGATTGCCTCCAACCGCTTGGATAGCAATGGTGGCTGCGGTAGCACCACTATAAACAGGCCTCCATAGTTGTGGGGTATTTCGAGTTTGTCATCGAAGGACGAGAAAACGACGTAAGAGTAGGTGTTGCGGCCGTCAAGGGTAGGATCGTTGAGAGCAGTCGAATGCACTGCACAGGCTCGTTATGACAATTTGAGTACTCAAAGCACGCTCAAAGGTCATCAATGTTAAAACGAGAGAACTATCTGTAACCTGCCTTATCGAGGACAGTTTGCGGTGACGGAAGGGATGTCGATGAACTCGTGACGTCGACCGGCTGAGAAATTTGCTCCAACAGTCTCACGATCAACTTGAATCTTCACCACCACCACCACCACCACTGGCACGTTGAATCACAACTCGTTGTTTTAGGTCAATATCATAAACTCTGAGCACTCAAGAGAAATCAGGATACATAGGCTGGCGTGCCTTCGACGTTTGGCAATTTAACCCGTCCCCCGTTCGTTCTTTCAAACGTCCTCTCTCAACACCCCATCCACTCAACACCACCAATAACGATCCTTCGAATGCCGACTACGAAGTGAATTAACTGGGTCTTCAACTGTTCTGTTGGGCACGTTTATCAGGTGGAAAGAGCAGAGACCACTTGTATTTAACAAAGTACGTATCCTCTGAGCTTATTTTGTATATGAACTCACCGGCAGTCCACATACGCAGATGGAAAGCGGAGCCTCAGTCAATCAAAAACGTATTCTTGATATCACCTTTGGCTCAAACTCCCTTACAAGTCAAGGCCTCAATTTTGGCAATTCATTTGTGCTCTCTTGGCGGAGAAAATAGTCCACTGATCGAAGCATCCACCTCCGTTTTTCCACCAAATTCAGATCTGAGCAAGGCATCTACAGCGGGAAATCATCGCCACCTTTTATTCCACTAACAACGCTCATTCGTACTTCAACTACCCCACCGCGTTTTTTTTCTGAACCAACACTGGATGCAACTCGAACGGGGCCAGACTTTCAATAAATCAGGTCGCCGTGTCAACCGAATGTACCAACTGTATAACCTCCAAGGCATTCCTTGCAATAAGCTCTATACCAGATCCAGATACCAGAAACGAACATTGGGCAACTAACAGTCGGTAGAGTCAAGCAGCAGTTGTCGGTCATTCTGAAGCGGTCAACAACAATCAACTGCAATGTAGAGAGCGCGCTTTGATGTCGGGTAATCTCGTTACGGGTGGAGGTGTTTGATACCCCGGGGGCATTCTAGTAATACGATGCAAGGGTCAGATTCGCCTTACGTCCGTGTCGTCACCCCTCCCGCCTTTGTTCTTGTTCCGCTACCATGTATGCTACTCGTTCTTTTCTTGCATTTATAACGACTAGGTATTTGAGAATGATACTTCTACTTCTACCACATACCATTCCCTTGACCGAGATCGTCATTCCAACTAGACATGATAGCAAATCTTCTGAAGGAGCAGACTCGGGGTAAGTATGGGCTGTGGGACAAACCATGGAAAGCACCCACCATAAGACCCTCTCGCAGTTCCGTTCGGAAAGAGATTACACCACTGAGCGTTCTACTCCAGGATGTTCCTCACTCTCTGCTTCGAGATCGCCTGAAAGCAGAGAATCCTATCAAAGGCTGATACCACAGCTGAAGGCGTTCCGAATCCTTGGCTCAACAATGCCATCGAATGTGGGTCTCCTATCGAATGGAGATAGAGGTCGGCGAGAAACGATGACAGGTACTACCACGGAAAAGATGGATGAGGAGATGAAGAAGACTGACGAAAGGACGTGTCCTGATTGACGAGGGACTTTCGCATTGCTGGTAAGCATCTGGATTGAGTACAACTATATGCGGTCCGGTTATAGATCCTGTATATATCGAGCTTTAGTTTGGAGGGTCCGCAGAGTGAAAAAGCGAGCTCGAAACCTGCTTTTTTCCCAAGGCGAAGTTTTCGTCCTCGTATTGGTAGATTTCCACGTGAGACCAGTCAACGTATCGTTTTGTCGATGTCGTGGACGGGGAAGATCGTTTAAAGATACCGTCCGCCTTGACGGGTATGGTTTATGTTTATAAAACTTCTTATACCGACTACGAGCTAGACCAACGGTGGCAGGAAAGAATGAGTGGCCGACGGAAACTGTTCGTGGTGCAGACGGCGAGTTGAGTGAGGAGTTTTGTGTTTATAGAGGTCGACAAATCAGTAGTTTATACTTGCCGAGATAACCAGACGCACCAGTGGAAATCACAGAAACCGTCTCCACTGTATTCATGTCCAGATTACTTAAACCACAGCACTTCAAGCCCATCCAACCAACCACGTACTTTCTGGTCCCCCGTCCTCTTCTTGCGACGCGTAGTGTAAGATTTGATAACCGACGTCCAGCCTTGTGCGTTCGGGAATTGGTATGAAGTCGGCCCAACAGTTCTGGTAAAGAATTGTTATCCTGGATATCCTACGGGATCGCACATCTGGAGGATAGCCTGGATTACGGGAGGCGGACAGAGGTTGGCTAGAATATTGTAGGCTTTTATCAACCGACCGTTTTGAGAAGCGAGCTATGATGATAGTGGGACGGAGAACGATATCGTTAGATCCCTCCCAACCCAGACACAATTTCTTTTTAAATGACATCGACGGTTTCAAGAACATTTGGTGAGGAAGATTTGACGAATCTGTTTTTCGTGCCGTCATACGACCGAAGATGAAAATGAGAAAAAGACACACCTCGACAAATCCGTCCAACTTCCCCGTTTGCGAATATATTGAAACCGTCTCCCTCAGTCTAATTCGCTTTACATCGCGTAGGGTCCCAGAACCGAAACCCCCATGTACGCAAGGTTACATTGATTGCGCAGGCGAGTCGCAGATGAGGACTTGCCGAGTCATGATGGTCGCGTGGTTTATGAAGCTTGGGTTTGTAATACAAGCGTCTGTTTGTCTGAAGAATCGTAAGATAGTTGGGACCATCGACGAGATTACAGAAACACACCGGGCAGGCCTACATCTCATTTGAGTGAAATAGCCCTCTAAGGCTCTGTTATTTTCCTCTAGTCTGAACCGCAAGTCGGGATGTGTATTATGGAAGGCAGAAACTTCGATTTCCATCCAGTCGGCGTGTGTGTTATCCAAATGTTGACGATGGTGATGGGAGTCGCAGTGAATGCTGACAAAGCCATGAAGCTCATCGTTTGCGACGTTCACCACGCATCAAACTACATGGACATTATATGATATATCTGTGTAACAGGCGGTTTTCATCAATTATCGCTGACCAGTTTTCAATACAAATCTATTTCTAGGTCTGTCATTGGCGAATGCTGTGTTCTACAGCCTCCATATTTTGTGTTGCAACCATCTTCACTCGTCCCATTCCTGACAAAAACACCACCCCACAGTTTATTGATTAATCGACTCAACTCGGCTTATGATGGAGGTGCTCACTGGCGCTACTGGGATCAACATTGAGAGGAGCCACATTTCGAATATTGGAAGAAACCAGTACAATTACTATGCGACTCATCAGACTATCATTCAGACCGGAGGGAAGAAGGGAAAAATTAACAGGGATCTACCAGAACTTTCAGAGGTGCGGGTCTTTGTTGTACGAGCTTGGTTCGACTTTAATGTATTCTTCCTAGTTCATGGAAGTCAAAAGGAGTGATATATACAAAGACAAGGATGTCTGCTACTCGTGGCGATTGTGCTCGAATAGGAAGGACGACACCGAGGCGGCTGTGTATACTGCCCAAATCATGATTGCAGGTCACTTTGGGGACAGCAAGTTCACTGTCAAGACTTATCATGGGCAAAATGGGAAGAAGGTATGAGCAGAAAGCCGGCATGTAGTGGCAAACTCATGAATGCTTGTTAGGAATGGCAACGTGATTTCCTGGGGTGCTCTAGGGATTGGCATGGGTACAATAAGAATTTCACTTTTGAATCTGTCCGAGAGACTGACATGTTTGGTAGGGACGTTCCGCTATTCGGATATAACAAGTCTTCGATTCCTTCACTGATCTTCCACGGTGGTACGGATATATTCCCAGAGTTCTGACAATTTGCTGATACTGTAGTTTTAGAGCTCGTACCGATTTCACTCGTTGAAGTACAAGTGGGATGGGTGGGACGGCTATACTTTGAAATGCTGAGAGTGAGTCATCTGTGTAGTCCTTTTCCCTTTTGATTATATAATAGCATTACAGAAAACTTTGAGATGTTCAAGGAATGAACTTTGGATGGACCCTACAAAAGGAAGATTCTGTCGTGGACCAGTTGGGCCAAAATGTATTGAATGGATCGATGAGCTTGATGGTATCCCAACTCCCTCAGATGTAGGCTTTCTTGAAGAAGATGTCGTCATCAGATACTTCTCCAGCATAAAACATGATGATGGTCTTATGTGGGTGCTTAGTTACAGTAATCAGATTGAGCGTCCCAAAGAAGTTCCTTCCACTTATTACCCCCAAATCATCTCGGGTTTCACAAACTCAACAATTGCTTTCAATCGGAATGTACGATGGGGGTGTTTCAAAGGTTGTCTTCGCTTTGCAGGCAGGATGGCAGATGGTGCAACAAGGTACTTGTCTGAAAAAGCAATTTACCTTCTTTCACTTATCCTTTTCATACTAGGTTCCTCCTTGCAGATCATGGGCATTGTATCCACATAGATTCTATCGGTGAAACATCCTCATGGCTTTCACGAGCCTCCAGTGTTTTTCATTTTCACAATGTTCAGTTTGATGAAGACCTTTCGAATTTCAGTGAGCAACTTTTACATGTCAACAACATCAGGCTAATGTCATCAGAACTCCTCTTTCCTGTCTTTGAGATCAAAGGAACACTCCAAAGATCCAAATGCAAACGTCAACGACGCCAATTAGGGGGACCAATCTATATATTTTTCCTCCCTACTCCTTCCCCTGACGCACAGTTCTATTTTTGGTCCCATGACCCTTCTGGCCAAGGCTCACTTTTGCCAGATATGTGCAAGTATCTTGGCCTTCCCATCAATCTCTCTGTCTGCTTGAACTATCATCAATTTTCCTGGCCCACCAAGGTCTACAAAGCCCTCCACAATTATCAACTTGCAAGGGGATTTGACCCCACAACCACAGATTTTGCACACTCCATTGGATATTCGACCACATTTGAAATTGTAGCCATGGAGAACCACTTCCACAATGTTGACATTGCAGAAGGTAAGAATATCCTCCTCTCTTTTTCAATACTGAATACAGATCCACTGGTATTCTCTATCTTAAGTTGTGGCCAAGAATGTGTCCAACTCCAATCGAAACCCCAAGGATGACAGAAAAGTAGAATCTACTCAACCAAGTAAGCAACATTGTTTTGTCTTGTGTTCAAATTGATGAAACTACTATCCCAGTGCAAGGAACTACTGCAGGTTCCCTACTGAACACACTATCTGGCTGGTTCACATTGGATGTGGTTGAGAGCTCAGGAATCTCTGCAGCAGCAATCTGAGTTCCTTGACATTCACATTATGCCAATGTAGTCAAATTGATATACTTATAAAAGGATATGAATTTGAGGGGGAGGGAATTATAGGAATCTAAGTAATTTAATCAACAGACATGTTCTACATTGTATCATGAAGTGTGTACTATTTTCCTCTATTTTCCTTTTACCTTCCTATGGTCTCTTTTCCTTCTACTCTAATACATGACACCATCCTGGTTTCATCTCTTGATCTTACCTTTTACCTTCATTCCACTGGGTTCTATCATTTTCCACTATGTTCTACCAGTTTCCATACAATACCAGGTCACAACATTATAGGTCACATGCCAAGTAATATATATAGGTCAACTTGTCACCTAGTCCCCCATCTTGACCTCTTTGTGGTGAAGCACTGGTGGCAAACACACAGAGACTGGAGCTAAGGCTCAACAGTCAATAACTAGTCCCAAGACAAAGTCGATCAATACTACCCGGTATTCTACAAAGTACAAATACGCACCTAGTCCCAAGAAAAAGAGGTCAAGATGGGGGACTAGGTGACAAGTCGTCCTATATATACTACTTGGCATGTGGCCTATGATGTTGTGACCTGGTATTATACAGAAACTGATAGAATGTAGTGGAAAGTAACAGAATGCAGTGGGATGAAGATAGACTCAAGAGGATGAAACAAGGATAATATCGTGTATCGTAGAGAAAGGAAAAGAGACCATATGAAAATAAAGAGAATAGTACACACTTTGTGACATTACCCCCCTTCTAAGACCATTGTCCTTGATGGTTATCGCTTTGACTTTTTCTTTTTCTTCTTCAGCGTTGGTATATCTGACTCCCCCACAGCGTTCAGATGCTCTGCATGGAACTCCTCCACCAGTTCCTGAGCATTCTTGTTTTTTGCTGGCTCCCAGGAGATATGTCCTTCATCCCAGCCTTCCCACTTTACCTCGTATTGTAGTTTTTCTCTATGAATCCTACTGTTGAGGATTTTCTCCATGTCATGCTCTCCTACTGCTCTGTCCTCCTCCAACTCTATTGGTCCAGGTTGTGATGGATGTTCTCCATTGATATTGTTGCTGTGCCAGGGAGAAAGTTTGTCAATATGGAAGACTGGATGAATTCAATGTCGCCCCCAAGGAAGTTTCAAGTGGTAATCCAAATCTCCTACGCATTCCAATACTTCAAACGGCCCTAGCTGTCGATCTGAAAGCTTGCAACTTGGTGTCTTCAGGTTGATATCTTTGGCATCCAGCCATACGTATTCTCCAACCTTGAAGACATGAGCTCCCTTCTTCTCCCTCTCATATGCCACCTTCTGCACTGTCTCCAAGGCTGCTTGAGTGTCCTTCTGCAATTCCTTCAACACCTCAATTCGCTCATCTACGTCCTTCTGTCCTGCATGCTGTCCCACTGGGATGTTGAATAGGGGCTGATATCTATATACTGCCTTGAATGGAGAGAGATTGTGTGCAGAGTGAGTCTTGGAGTTGATAATGAACTCTGCCATTGGAAGGTGTTTTGCCCAATCTGTCTGCCTCCTTCCCACATATAGCTGAGGGTATTTCTCCACCTCTTGGTTGGCCCAATCTGTCTGTCTATTTGCTTGTGGGTGATATCCAGATGTCAAATTGCTCTTGATACCCAGTTGCTTGAGGAGCTTTCTCATAACCATTGCTGCAAACTGGGGACTGCGATCTGACACAAAACGTAACAGTAGCCCATGAAGTTGGAGAAGATCTTCCGATAGTAAAGGTCTGCTACCTCTTCCACAGTGATGCTGGTCATGCAGGGAATAGCATGAATCTGCTTGCTGAATAAGTCCATGCAAACCAAAATGGCGTCATATCCATCTGACTTTGGCAACTGAGTGATCAGATCCACTCCTACCTCTTCCCAAATCCTCGTTGGTACATCCAGTGGGTGAGTCACTGCCCATGGATGCCACTGTAGTTTCTTCCATGTGCAGGTGTCACAGCCTTCCATATACTTCTTGGTAAATGACCATATCGTTGGCCACCAGAAGTAAGACATCACCAAGTCGTAGGTTGCATGGAGTCCTGGGTGTCCTGCTGATGGGGAATCATGACACTGCCAAAGCACGTCTCGTTGCAACTCCTTGTCTGGGGGTACATAGACTCTGCTGTGATGGTACACCAAACCGTTATCCTCCTCCCATTCTGGTAATCTGTTTGCTAACCTCTTCAGGCCTCCCTCTTTCAGCTTCTTCAATCCTTCCAGTACTTCCACTTCTCTCTCTGATGCTCGATGAATCCGCCCCTCCAATGAATTGACCAGGGTGAAAGCCACTATCCTGTGAAACTGGTCAGGTGAAAGCACAATCTGTTGCCAATTGTCCTCGTGATCTTGGACGCAGTGATGTAACATCTGTGATAGTGCATCAGCCTGAGTATTACTTTTCCCTGCATGGTGAACCAGCTGGAAGTTGAACCAAGATAAGTAGAGGGACCAGCAAGCTTGGCATTGTGTGAGATCCTGTGCAGTTTGCCAGTATTCCAAGTTACTATGATCAGAGATGATTTCGAACCTCGTCATGGAGGCCCTCTAAGAAATAGCACCAGTCCTTCAGGGCCTCTATGATTGCCAACATTTCCCTGTTGTAGATCTGGTAGTTCCTCTCTGCCAGTTGCATTGAAGCTGAGTGATATGCCACTGGGTGCCATGTACTGTCCTCCTGCTGCTGCATAAGGGCTCCCCCTGTAGCATAACCAGAAGCATCTACTTCTATTCCAGTTGGTTTGTTTGGATCCCATAGGGCAAGAATAGATGCTGACGTGAATGCTGTCCATAGTTCTTTGAATGCTGCCTGTTGCTGTGTTCCCCAATCAAATTGGACGTCCTTGCATGTCAAGTAGTTGAGTGGATGTGTGATCCTCGCAAAATCCTGGATGAAGCATCTGTAGAAGTTGGCAAATCCTAAGAATCCATGAACATCGTGTACTGATTTTGGTGTTGCCCAATCTCATACTGTAGCTACATTCACTGGATCCATACATACTCTCCCCTCGCTTATCAGCAAGCCCAGGTATTCTACCTCTGTCTTCTCACTTCTCAGGTCGGAGATGCAGATCGTTCTGCTGTAACCGTTTGAGGACTTCCTTAACCACGTGACGGTGTTCTGATAAGTCCGAACTAAAAGTCAGAATGTCGTCCAGATATACCGCTACCTTCCCTGCTGTGATAAGATCAGCAAAGATGAGGTTCATCAGGGACTGGAACGTAGCTGGAGAGTTGGTAAGACTGAAGAACATGACCATTGGCTCGAACAGCCCTCGATTTGTCGCAAATCCTGCCTTCCATTCATCTCCCTCCTTAATTCGCACATTGTTGTAACCCCACCTTATGTCAAACTTGGTGAAGTATTTTGCATTATGGAGTCAGTTGATGATATCAGATACTAAAGAGAGAGGTGTCTGGCTTTTGACTGTGAACTCGTTAAGGTGTCGGTAATCCTGCATGAACTGCAGCTTTCCATCTTTCTTCTTTATGAAGAAGACTGGAGATGCCATGGGCAATTTGGAGGGTCAGATATACCCTTTCTGTAGGTTCTCCTCGATAAATTGATCGAGTTCTTCCTGTTCTACTGGGGACATGGGGTAAATTTCTGTACAAAGTGACTCTGGAGCCCCAGGAGTGAACTTGATAGCATGATCCCATGGCTTGTGTGCCAGCAACTGTTCTGATTCCTGTTCTGAAAAGACCTTGCTGTACTCCTGATAATGCTCAGGGACCATCTCCTCAAACGTCTTCTTTGGTATGAGTTTCTGTGCCGCTTCTGCAAGTTGTTGAGAGTAGGTGTACCCTGCTGCAATCCAAACCTGATCCTTAATAATTCCCTGCCTGAGCCAGTTCCAACGAAGTGCTCAGTTGGCCTTGAGGACACAGAGTCGTGGTTGTTTCTCCTCCTCTTCCAGTACTGTCTCCTTCTGCCCTTTATGTCCATCATCCTGATGCAGAGTTTTCTTTACTGCGTCATCCTGAGTATTCTCTAGTACCCCTTCACCAAGAGTCATCCCGCCAATTGCTTCCCCTTCCCTATCTAGTATGTCCTCTACCGTTACTCTGTGGGTCCTAATTGATAGCAACCCTCTTGACCAGTCTACATCTGGGTTCAACTGCCTCAGCCAGGGTAACCCCAATATCACATCCTCTGTGGTGAAGCGCTGGTAGTGAACACACAGAGACTGGAGCTAAGGCTTGACAGTCAATAACTAGTCCCAAGACAAAGATGATCAATACTACCCAGTATTCTACAGAGTACAAATATGCACCTAGTCCCAAGACAAAGAGGTCAAGAAGGGGAACTAGGTGACAAGTTGTCCTATATATACTACTTGGCATGTGACCTATGATGTCGTGACCTGTATCTGTGGTGAAGCACCAGTAGTGAACACATGAAGACTGGAGCTGAGGCTTGACAGTCAATGACTAGTCCCAAGACAAAGAGAATCAATACAACCCAGTATTCTATGAAGTACAAATATGCACCTAGTCCCAAAACAAAGAGGTCAAGATGGGGGACTAGGTGACAAGTTGTCCTATATATACTACCTGGCATGTGACCTATGATGTCGTGACCTGGTACCATGTGGAAACTGATAGAATGTAGCAGAAAGTAACGGAAAGCAGTGGAATGAAGATAGACTCGAGAGATGAAATGGGGATAATATCATGTATTGTAAAGAAAGGAAAAGAGACCATAGGAAAATAAGAATTAGCACACACTTTGTGACATTACCCCCCTTCTAAGACCATTGTCCTTGATGGTTATCGCTTTGACTTTTTCTTTTTCTTCTTCGGTGTTGGTATATCTGACTCCCCCACAGTGTCTGGATGCTCTACATGGAACTCCTCCACCAGTTCCTGAACGTTCTTCACATTTTCTGCCAGCTCCCAGGAGATGTGTCCTTCATCCCAGCCTTCCCACTTTACCTCATGCTGTAACTTTCCTTGGTGAATCCTACTATTGAGGATTTTCTCCATGTCATACTCCCCTACTGCTCCATACTCCTCTAACTCTATTGGTCCAGGTTGTGATGGTTGTTCTCCATTGACCTCATTGCCTCACCAAGAGGACAGCTTGTCAACATGTGAAAGACCAGATGAATTTGATGTTGTCCCCAAGGAAGCTTCAAGCGGTAGTCTAGATCTCCTATGTGTTCCAATATTTCGAATGGCCCTAGCTGCTGATCAGAAAGCTTGCGACTTGGTGTCTTCAGGTTGATATCTTTGGCATCCAACCATATGTATTCTCCAACCTTAAATACATCGGCTCCCTTCTTCCCCCTCTCATATGCTGCCTTCTGCTCCTTCTTTACTGTCTCCAAGGCTGCTTGGGTGTCCTTCCGCAATTCCTTCAACACCTCAATTCACTCGTCTACGTCCTTCCATCCTGCTTGTTGTACCACTGGGATGTTGAACAGGGGCTGATATCTGTATACTGCCTCGAATAGGGGAGATGTGGTGAAGCACCAGTAGTGAACACATGAAGACTGGAGCAGAGGCTCAACAGTCAAAGACTAGTCCCAATGACAAAGATGATCAATACAGCCCAGTATCCTACACAGTACAAATACACATACACACCTAGTCCCAATGACAAAGAGGTCAAGATGGGGGACTAGGTGACAAGTCATCCTATATATACTACCTGGCATGTGATCTATGATGTTGTGACCTGGTATCATGTGGAAACGGATAGAACATAGTGGAAGGTGATGGAAAGCAATGGAATGAAAATAGACTCAAGAGATGAAACAAGGATAGTATTGTGTATCGTGGAGAAAGGAAAAGAGACCATAGGAAAATAAGAGTAGTACACACTTTGTGACATTACCCCCCTTCTAAGACCATTGTCCTTGATGGTTATTGCTTTGACTTTTTCTTTTTCTTCTTTGGTGTCAGTATATCTGACTCCTCCACTGCGTCCGGATGTTCTGCATGGAACTCCTCCACTAGTTCCTGAGCATTCTTCATGTTTTCTGCTGGTTCCCAGGAGATGTGTCCTTCATCTCAGCCTTCCCACTTTACCTCATACTGTAACTTTCCTCGGTGGATCCTGCTATTGAGAATTTTCTCCACGTCATACTCTCCTACTGCTCCATCCTCCTCTAACTCTATCGGTTCAGGCTGTGCAGGTCGGTCTCCATTGATTTCGTTGTCTCACCAAGGGGACAGTTTGTCAATGTGAAAGACTGGATGAATTTGATGTCATCCCCAGGGAAGCTTCAAGCGGTAGTCCAGATCCCCCACATGTTCCAGTACTTCGAACGGCCCTAACTGTCGATCTGAAAGCTTGCGACTTGGTGTCTTCAGGTCGATATCTTTGGCATCCAACCATACATATTCTCCAACCTTGAACATGTGAGCCCCCTTCTTCCCCCTCTCATACGCTGCCTTCTGTTCCTTCTTCACTGCCTCCAATGCTGCTCTAGTGTCCTTTCGCAGCTTCTTCAGCATCTCAATTTGTTCGTCTACATCCCTCCGTCCTGTACGTTGTCCCACCGGAATGTTGAAGAGAGGTTGGTATCCATATACTGCCTTGAATGGAGAGAGATTGTGTGCAGAGTGCGTCTTGGAGTTGATAACAAACTCTGCCATTGGCAGGTGTTTTGCCCAGTCTGTCTGCCTCCTCCCCCATACAGTCGAAGGTACTTTTCGACCTCTTCGTTGGCCCGCTCTGTCTGTCCATTTGCTTGTGGATGATATCCAGATGTTAATTCGCTCTTGATACCCAGTTGCTTGAGGAGCTTCCTCATAACCATTGCTGCAAACTGGGGGCCTCGATCAGACACAAAGCGTAGTGGTAGTCCATGGAGTCAGAAGATCTCTTGGTAATAGAGGTCTGCTACCTCTTCTGTGGTGATGCTGGTCATGCAGGGAAGAGTGTGAATCTGTTTGCTGAACAAATCTGTGCAAATCAAGATGGTGTCGTATCTGTCTGACTTTGGCAACTGGGTGATCAGATTTACCCCTACCTCTTCCCAAATCCCCATTGGTACATCCAGTGGATGAGTTACTGCCCGTGGATGCCACTGTAGCTTTTTCCATGCGCAAGTGTCACAACCCTCCACATACTTCTCGGTGAATGACCATATTGTTGGCCACCAGAAGTGAGATGTTACCAAGTCATACGTTGCATAAAGTTCTGGGTGTCCTGCCGATGGGGAGTCATGACACTGCCGGAGCACGTCTCGTCGTAGTTCCTTGTCTGGGGGTACATAGACTCTGCTATGATGATACACCAAACCATTATCCTCCTCCCATTCTGGTAATCCATATGCAAGTCTCTTCAGGCCTCCCTTCTTCAGCTTCTTCAATCCTTCTAGTACCTCCACTTCTCTTTCCGATGCCCAATGGATCCGTCCTTCCAGGGGGTTGACTAGGGTAGAGGCAGCTATCTTGTGAAATCGGTCAGGTGAAAGCACAATCTGTTGCCAATTATCCTCATGGTCTTGAATGTGGTGATGTGACATTTGTGATAGTGTGTCAGCCTGAGTGTTGCTTTTCCCTGCATGGTGTACCAGCCGGAAATTGAACCTGGATAGGTAAAGGGACCAACGAGCTTGGCGTCGTGTAAGGTCCTGTGCCATTTGCCAGTATTCCAAGTTACTGTAATCGGAAATGATCTTGAACTCATCATGGAGACCCTCCAAGAAGTAATGCCAGTCCTTCAGGGCCTCTATGATTGCCAACATCTCCCTATCATAGATCTGGTAGTTCCTTTCTGCTGGTTGCATTGAAGCTGAGCGGTATGCTACTGGGTGCCATGTACTGTCTTCCTGCTGTTGCATAAGGGCTCCCCCTGTAGCATAGCTGGAAGCATCCACCTCTATCCTAGTAGGTCTATCTGGATCCCATAGGGCAAGAATAGGTGCAGAAACAAATGCCGTTCGTAGTTCTTCGAATGCTGCCTGTTGCTGTGTTTCCCAATCAAACCGGACGTCCTTGCACATTAAGTTATTGAGCAGGCATGTGATCTTTGAGAAATCCCGGATGAAGCATCTGTAGAAGTTGGCGAATCCTAAGAATCCACGAATGTCACATACTGATTTTGGTGTTGCCCAATCTTGTACTGCAGCTACTTTCACTGGGTCCATACATACTCTCCCCTCGCTTATCAGCAAACCCAGGTATTCCACTTCCGTCTTCTTGAACTCGCACTTCTTGGGTCGGAGATACAGGTCATTCTGCTGGAGCTGTTTGAGGACTTCTTTAACCACGTGACAGTGTTCCGATAAGTCCAAACTGAAAATCAGGATGTCGTCCAGGTATACTGCTACCTTCCCTGCCACAATAAGATCAGCAAAGATGAGGTTCATCAGGGACTGGAATGTAGCTGGAGAGTTGGTAAGACTGAAGAACATGACCGTTGGCTCGAACAGCCCTTGATTTGTCGCAAACCCTGCCTTCCATTCATCTCCCTCCTTAATCCGTATGTTGTTGTAACCCCACCTTATGTCGAACTTGGTGAAGTATTTTGCATTGTGGAGTCGGTTGATGATGTCAGATACTAGTGGGAGTGGTGTCCAGTTTTTGACCATGAACTCGTTGAGCCATTGATAATCCTGTACAAACCACAGCTTTCCATCTTTCTTCTTTAAAAAGAAGACAGGAGATGCCATGGGTGATTTGGAAGGTCAGATGTACCCTTTCCATAGGTTCTCCTTGATAAATCGGTCCAGTTCTTCCTGTTCTACTGGGGACATGGGGTAAATTTTTGTATGAAGCAACTCTGGAGCCCCAGGAGTGAACTCAATAGCGTGATCCCATGGTTTGTGTGCCAGCAACCGTTCTGATTCCTGTTCCAAAAAGACCTTGCTGTACTCCTGATAATGCTCAGGAACCATCTCCTCAAACGTCTTCTTTGGCTTGAGTTTCTGTGCCGCTTCTGCGAGTTGTTGGGAGTAAGTGTATCCTGCCACGATCCAGACCTGTTCCTTCACATCCTTAATAATTCTCTGCCTCAACCAGTTCCGATGAAGTGCTCGGTTGGCTTTGAGAACACAGAGTTGTGGTTGTTTCTCCTCCTCTGTCTCCTTCTGCCCTTTACGTCCATCATCCTGATGCAGGGTTTCCTTTACTGTGTCATCTAGAGTATCCTCTAGTGCCCCTTCACCAAGAGTCATCCCACCAATTGCTTCCGCTTCTCTATCTGGTACGTCCTCTACCGTTACTCTGTGAGTCCTAATTGACAGCAACCCTCTCGACCAGTCTACATCTGGGTTCAACTGTCTCAACCAGGGTAACCCCAGTATCATGTCCTCTTTGCCTAAATCTGTAATCAGAAAGTCCACCCAGTGCTTATGTCCGTCCACCGTTATCACCAGCTGAGCAAACTCCTGTATGCTGCCTGCCTGGTTAGGGGTACTGTCGATGTTAAACACTTGTATTGGCTTCTTTAACTTAAGCCTCCATAGACTTTTCTCCTCTACAAACCTCCTACTCATGAATAAGCCTGTCGCTCCACTATCCACCATGGCTGCCGCTGTCGTTTGTAGTCTTCTGTTCTCAATCTTCACGTGTACTCAGAAATGTGATGATATAGGTGTACATTTGTGGGTCGAGTTTATGGTACATAAAGATATAGAATCGTAGTTTGAAGGTGGGCATACTACACTTGGCTTCTAGGATACTCTCGTTGTGGCTGAGATGGGCGTTCTCTCTAAAAACCCTGTGGCTTGTTGACAACGGAGCTGAGGCCAGACAGAAGGCTGTTGAGCTGACCAATCTGGGCAGTGAGTTGTCCCTGATTGTCCAGGGCTGTAGTTGGGTTGTTGGGCATCGAGGATGAAGTGGATGCGACAGTGACTATGGGGTTGTTCCGAGACCGATGGCTCCCCCCTTTCTCATCGAAAAGTGAGAAGTTTTCTTCCATACTAGTCACTGCAATCTGTGGGTGACCCCTTCCAGCTAGTCCTCCTCCCCTTTTCTTTCCCATGAACTTGTCCTGGCAAACTTGTTCCAAATAACCCCCCCTCTTACAGTAGCTGCACGTAGCACCTTGTGCACGATTGCAGTCCCTTTTAAGGTGTAGACCGCCACAGCCAAAACACCTGTTCCTCATTCATCTCAAAAACTCCTCCCTGGTACCAGTCCTCTGAGTCAAGGTCGAGGTCAAGGTGGCATCGACATCCATGGCATTTGGATCCCTTCCTCCTCCACCACTGGACTGCGCTCGAGTACCTCCTCTCCCAATATTCAGAGGTGGGTTGTTGATACTGATGTCCAGCTTGTTTGCCCTAGCAATGAGCTTGCTGAGGTCCTTCAGCTCAGTCTCAGCAACCGCTGATGCCAATCCTACCAGCTTCCGCATTTCCAATGTGAGTCCATCCACAAAATATTGACACTGGTCATAGTCTGAGAGCTTGGTAAGGCTTGCCAGCTCCGTGAACATCTGCACATAATCAGAAATGGACTCATTCCGTCCTTGCTTTAGGACCTTGAGATCAGCCAATGCCTGCTTTTCCTCAACAATGGAGGAAAAGTGGCCCCTAAAGGCAGTGGTGAAATCAGACCATCTACCATTGAAGATTGGATAGGCGTTGGCGAGGTCATTTGACTTGGCTAGGAACTGGTTTGCCCAATCACCAGCCTTGGAGGTCATTAGATTCAGTGCTGCCTGGATCTTCTTCAAGTTGTTGTTGACCAGATCGGATTGTTCCTGGGTTGTCAAACTGATTAAGCCATCGCCTGGCATTGTGACCCTTCTCTCCCTTGAACACCTCTGGTTTACTGATAACATCCTTAGAGCGAGTCGCCTGAGTCTGTAGGGCATCGGTTACAGCAGCCAAGCCCTCCAAGAGATGCACAAATTGCTCGTTGTTCATGATTGCAGGTGGGATAGACGGGGATGTGGGAAGTTCACAAGGTACCAGTGGTAATACGGGTGTGGGAGAAGCTGTGGGGGAGGTACGTGATGCAGGGTGTGATGTGGGTCTGGAGTGTCGACCTATGCAGAACCCGGGCCTGAAGTGTCTGGGGGTTCTGGGTGGACTGGAGGTGGAGACGGTGGTAACGGTGGGAGTACTGGGATGAAACAGTCGAATTCGAGAATGCTACCGTCGTTGTCAATTAGATTGTGCAGTTCGGAGATCAAGTTTATGAGTGCGTTCGGGCACTGGTTCTGGTCACAGCTGGCCCACTCTCTGTTGGCAGATAAATGTACGTGCTCGTTGTCGGTGATGTCATATGCATGCGGTAGTGCGGAACAATCAACTTTCTCCTGTTTGGATTCCTCTTCGGAGTTGGGTCTGGATATGCTAGATGTTGGAGATGTGATGAAGCAGTATGGCCTGCAGAGACAGCCTTATTGGAAGGGTGCCCATGCAGTAGATGATCTTGACCTAATGTGGTGAAGCACCGGTAGTGAACACACGAAGACTGGAGCAGAGGCTCGACAGTTGAAGACTAGTCCCAATGACAAAGATGGTCAATACAGCCCAGTATCCTACAGAGTACAAATATGCACCTAGTCCCAATGACAAAGAGGTCAAGATGGGGGACTAGGTGACAAGTCATCCTATATATACTACCTGGCATGTGACCTATGATGTCATGACCTGGTATCATGCGGAA
>MU127813.1:327123-453400 GCA_014904975.1 Marasmius fiardii PR-910
TCTTTGTCATTGGGACTAGGTGCATATTTGTACTCTGTAGGATACTGGGCTGTATTGATCATCTTTGTCATTGGGACTAGTTGTTGACTGTCGAGTCTCTGCTCCAGTCTCTGTGTGTTTGCTACCGGCGCTTCACCACACAATTGCTGTTTATCAGAATGTACGATGGTGGAGTTGGAAAGGTTGTCTTCGCTTTGCAGGTAGGACAGATAGTGTGACAAGGTGATTGTCTGAAAATGCAATTTACCTTCTTTTTATTGATCCATTTCATAGGTTCCTCCTCACAGACCATGGGTACTATATAGAAGTAGATTCAGATAGTGAATCATTCTCATGGCTTTCACAAGCCCTGCATGTTTGTCATGTTCATAACATTTCATTTGATGAAGACCTTTTACATCTCAGTGAGTAACTTTTGTATACCAAGAAAATCAGGCTAACTTGTCATCAGAGTTCATTGAGCCATGGATCAAATTCCAAGGGACACTTCAAAAATCCAAACTCAAACATCAATGACACCAATTAGGGGGACCAATCTACTTCTTTCTCTTTCCTTCCCCTTCTTCCAATACACAATTATATCTTTGGTCCCATGATCCTTCTAGCTGAGACCCACTTTCGCCAGATACATGCAACTATCTTGGCCTTCCCATCAATCTTGTCATCCGCTCAGGCTATGACCAGTGGTCCTGGCACACCAAGGTCTATAAAGCCCTTCACAACTTTCAAGTTGCAAGGGGATTCAACCCCACAACCACAGACTTTGCACAATCCCTTGAGTTTCCCATCTTTGAAGTTGTGCCTCCAAAGAACCAATTCCAAGAAGTTGATTTTGAAGGAGGTAAGAAAATCTTCTCCTCTTTATTTAATACCTGTCTACTCATCTACCCATATTCCCTCCCTTTCTTTGGTAGCTAAAAACACATCTAAGTCTGATCATAATGATAAGGATGACAGACAAGCAGATTCTGCATCTACCCAACCAGGTAAGTGATAGTATTTTGTCTTGTGTTCAAATTGGTGAAATTACTATCCCAGTTTAAGGATTCACTGGCCCACTAGTGGGCACACTGCATGGTTGATTTACATTGGATGTGGTCCAGCGGTCAAGAGCTTGAGAATCTCCACAGCAGCAATCTAAATTTCCCCGCCATTTGCATCATGCCAGCATGGTGCAATCAATATTTGAAAAGATTCGGAAAATACGAATGTGAGGGTGTAGTTTTGTAGGAACCAATATAATTTATTCAAGAGACATGCTCTGCATTGTGAATCTGTAATCCTCCATTGTCATACAGAGTGTGCATAGTCCTAATTGGTATCTCGAGTGAATGAGTTAATGACTATGCTGTACCAAACCCTTGCAAACCCCAGCTTCAATCACACACAATCAACCAGATATCCGCAGACTCCGCCACCCAGAATCGAGAGTCAATTGTGAGTTAAAGAGAAAAATAAGGAATGACTGTATGCTGGGTGCTATTCCAGGCTAGTGTTGTGTGGGCTCAGGCTTGGCCTGAAGCCTGGGCTTGGGCCTATAAAAAATCAAGCCTGAGCTCTGAGCCCAAGCCCCAGGCACTAAGCCCATGGCTTGGGCCTGAGCCTGGGCTTACTATAATATATATTTCTTATATATGAGTGATATTTTTGCTGTATCTTAGGCCTAGATAAACACTCTCAATCAGTAACTTTCATTGCATAGTGCAGACATCTGCAGGAAAGCTGTCTATACCTGACATGGTAGGTTAATTTAGCTTGTTGTACATATCTGGTCCTCAAGGAAGTGACAATTTGAGGGTGGAGACCTATTGTAGCCTTTCTTTATCCGTTGCATTCTCAAATCCAGCCTGTTGAGCAGCCTCTTCTGAATAACATCTCATATATTACCTAAAACCCGGCTCAACATCTCATATATTACTCAAAGCCCGGCTCAGGCGGCTTGAGCCTGAGCCCGCACAACACTATTCCAGGCAATGTTCATCTCTTGAATGCCGCCAACATCCCGAGAACGTTTGGTGAAGAAAGTTTCATGATACCGGCCCTACTTCACACTATCAGACAACCTCAAAAAAGTTGAGAAAGAGAGAGGGAAGCAACAGTTCGCTACTCACTCAGTCCATTCGGTTGATTGAGGTATTCGGATTCTCGGCTGTACGGACCCGAATGCCGATACGACAGTCTGAGTGACTGAGCTGATTCGAGTATACAAGCTGGCACGTCGATACAAGGAACGTCTTGATGGCGACACGAACCGAATGTAAAAGCTTCCTTCTCTACCCAGTATTACAACAATTTTTTAAGTCGTAAGTCCACGTTCAATAGACGGACGTTCCTCGAATCTTTTTATTCATCTCATCCGCCAAAATCCTTCCAGTCTGCTCACTCGGATGTAGTTCGTCCCACCACATAAACGAGTCGCGTTGATCAAGAGTACAGTCTCCACTACAAGAAGATCAAAAGGGACGGATCGTCAAACATGTGAAATCGCCCCACGTAGATAGACGAGGTAAAAAAACTCACATATCGCATTGTCTCCAATCGTGAGGATCGGGGCACTGGTGACAATGTCCCGTCACGTTTGCTGGGATACTCCCATTGAAATACCTCTCCGGGTTGTTGTAGACGTCTTCAAAGAAGCGATACGTGTCGAACCACTCTACACTCCCATCACCCTTCCATTCCCTATTCAAGTTTTGTACACCATCGGTTAAGATTCGATTCAGGGAATGAACTAGGTTATATATCCCTTTATGCCATACAGTCCCATTGTGTGGATCAGGCCAATATATGGTACCGTTGTCGGAATCCGCGTACAGCTTTGTAAGGTGAAGGGGAATCAACGAGTTCAGAATAAACTTCCGTGCTCCGAGTTTGTGCATCTTGCGTAAAGCGTTCAGTTGACAATCCGCAACGTCCACGAGAGAAACGTTCCCGAGTTGGTCAGATGAAACGAGTGAATGAATCCCCACGTCGTTTGTTCCTATCCAGACAATGACCACGAAGGACTGGGGGTCCAGAAGGAGTTTTTGTTGGTGGGTTCCGTAACCATCGATGTGATCTTGAATGAACCAGTCTTGCTGGCCTGTGAGGACATCTGGGTTCCCGAAGAGGGGTGTTAGGTCGTTTGAGCACACTGATCCACCGACGGCGTAGTTGGAGATGGTGTAGTTTCCGTATAAGCCCAAGTAAAATGGCCATTGAAAGCCTCCGTCCGCGGCGTGGTCGACCTTTGAAACGCGTCAGCTCGGGTTCGAGATTAGAGGAGCAGGCGATCGGAACTGACTTACTGGAGGGTAAATCTGCTGGTAATCTTTACCAGGAAAACTTCCATTGGAGATACTATGAGATCTCGATTGGTCTAAAAATCAAAAAATGTGATGAGTTTCTCGAATCGCTCGTATACATCTTGAGCAAGTACCTGTGTAAGAATCCCCGAAAAGGACGACGTCAGTGACTCTCGCGGCGACGAAGAGGGAGAACACGAGAAAAGAGAGGGTGTTTACTAGCATTATTGCCATTGTCCCCGCTTCAAAATAACGTTCGTGACTTTATAGCATGGCTCACGGTCCGTTCTGAGAATAACCGATGGATCACCTGGACTCGCACCCAACGCGGTTTCCTGACGCGTATAAACTTCGGTGAACCTGATCGAGAGCGTTCCTGAATAATTCATAGGCATTAGAAAATCACGAAAATAAGCAGACGAAGTAAAATGTCGAGAGGAACAACTCATCTGACGTCGGCGCCGGCAGAAGTGGCTGTGTAGCGTTACTACCGTCGACATCGGGTCGGACGAGAACTCACGACAGCGGGCATTTTCCCTCCCTCAATCAATTCCCGATTCGAGCGAGCTTCACATGCTTTTTGGAAACATAAATAGACCTCACGAAATTCCATGGGGCTAGCCGACCAATCAAGGACTCTATCTCCATGACTCGATAGTTCATCCAACCGTCCCCAACGACCCAGCCTGGATTTGTTCCTCATACTCCTCATTCCCCAGAAACTCTGACGACGTTTAACATTGGATGACCACTATGGAGTCCGAGGGAACAGAACGCCGTCGAACGACGCCTCTGCCAAAACTTCAAATGACCCTCGCGCTGCTGATTATTCACGCAGAACCTGTAACCGCGACAGTCATCTATCCTTTTATTCCAGCGTTTGTT
Organism: Marasmius fiardii PR-910; assembly: GCA_014904975.1. Lineage (NCBI taxonomy): Eukaryota > Fungi > Basidiomycota > Agaricomycetes > Agaricales > Marasmiaceae > Marasmius > Marasmius fiardii. The sequence continues at coordinate 331,293 of MU127813.1, forward strand.
CGAAGAACTGGAATTACGAAGGGTGACGAGAAGAAGACTGGCTATTATGCGGGAATAATCGTACGTCTTCTGCTTTCCTTTTTCTTTAAGCTTTCTGTCCAATTTTCATATTGATTCGAGGTCAGGAATCTCTGTTTTTTATGTCAGAATGCCTCTCAGTTGTCCAGTGGGGTCGTGCTTCGGATAAGATAGGAAGAAGACCTATACTCTTACTAGGGCCACTAGGGCTTACGATTGCAATGTTGGCGTTTGGTCTGTCGAAAACTTTCTGGCAACTCGTTGTAGCCCGATGTGCTCAAGGTGTGTTTAATGGGAATCTAGGTGAGTCTGCCCTTAGAGCCTAACACACGCGCGAACTCGACCTAAAGATTCATATCATAGGGGCAGTCAGAACTCTCGTTGTGGAGGTCGGTGCCAAACTGTGAATCATAAAGCTGAAAGTTGAAATCAACCTTAACATGCAGATAACCGATGACACGAATATCGCAGATGCGTTTACACTCATGTCACTCATGTGGGTTGTTGGTATCACTATCGGGTGAGTCAATCCTTCCAGCTTGCTCTCTCCATGGTATCAACAATGATAGACCTGCTATGGGTGGGCTTCTATCTGATCCCGCAAAGCGCTGGCCTCAAGTCTTCGGCAATGAATTCTTCAAAGCAAACCCATATTTTCTCCCATGCGCCGCGGCTTCTGGGTTCGCTTTCGTGGCTTTCGTACTCTCTTTCTTCTTTTTGAAAGAGGTATGTACATCTCCCATGCTCACTTCTGCTCCAAGTGACTTTTCCCCTCTCACAGACCTTTATTAGACCACAAGAAATTGATACAATACACGAACCCTCAGAAACCGAACCCCTCCTCAGAGAAGGCCAAGGCCCCACCCTATCCAGCCAAAAGGATTCACCACCCTCAATCTACACCATCGTCTCCTCCAACCCTCCTCTTCGCCGCTGTCTTATTAGCCACGCCTCTCATGCCTTCACTAATATGGCTCATACGGTTCTCATCCCGCTCGTATACTCCACCTCCATCTCTAATGGTGGCCTCGGATTGTCACCTTACCAAATTGGTGCAATCTTGGGTGCATATGGGGTTTGTAATGCGGTTCTACAGCTTCTCGTGTGGAAACCAATGCTCAAACATATTGGGCCGAGAAGGATGTTCATCTTCTCGTACACCTTCCATATAGTCAGAGTCGTTATGATGATGTTTGCGAGAATCGCGGCAGCTAGAGCGGGGAAAGTAGATGGGCTGGTTTGGACGTTGGTTGTAGTTCAGATGGGGAGTTCTACGTTGGGTGCTACGGCGTATAGTGGGTCTTTTCTCTTCCTCTCGTGCTTACAACGGTTAACAGTTTCTTTTTTCTTTTCACAACAGATTCAATAACAACGCTGATCGTTAAATCATCCCCACCAAACGTTCTCGGAACGGTTAACGGGATCCAACAGATGATTTCGTCTGGGCTGAGAGGGATGGCGCCTACGATTGCTTCGTCACTTTTCGCTGCTTCTTTGGCACTTGATTCGCGGGTCTCTGGTGGTTCTGGTGGGATGTATAGATATTCCGTTGATTTGTTACAGGTTCTTGTGATTGGTCTTGGGGTTTGGTACTCGTTTAGGCTTCCGAGTTACAGGCTTATTTAGGTTTGGGCTCCGTGTATCTACTTTCTGAGGATCAGATTACGATTGGACTACCTACAGTACTGCGAGCGGAGGGCCATTACATCCAGCACCAGATTATTACTACTCCTTACTGTAAATTGCCGTACAGTAGTTTCTGCAAAAGCTAGGCGTTCGGCTTGATCTTTCTGATCTGGATGGGAACGAGTCGGGATATACATCATGACTGCAAATTTTTTCCGCCAGTCATTGTATTGGGGGTGGTCCTGGGGTGGTCAGTATAGCGTTTCTTAAAGTCGGCGTCGGATGCTGGTCGTGGATAAACGCGCCGCTCATCGTTCGCGACGTTCATCACGTTATGATTATTCCATCAGGTCGTCAAATGCTTCGCGTCGCATGAAACTAGGCCCTTACATCAAATCTGATGACTCATCATTGACATTCTCCACCAACCCCATCTCGCCCTGGCTAGCTGTGCACGGAATGGATAAAAGTAGCAGCCTAACTTTGCTACGTCAGATCTGAATCTTCCTCACTCCTCTCCACCACCCAGATTCCAGACCCGGATATCGGAGCCTGGGGAGTGGGAGGCCACATTCAACACTCAATGGCCAACATAGAGGCAGAAGAATCCGAACGGGGACTTCGTCGAACGACACCTTTACCGAAACTCCAAGTGACCCTCGCGTTACTAATGTTCCTCGCTGAGCCTGTAACAGCGACTGTCATCTACCCATTCATTCCAGCGTTTGTTCGTAGGACCGGAGCTACGGAGAATGATGAGAAGAAGACTGGGTATTATGCTGGAATAATCGTGAGTTGCCTTTTGATTTTTATCTGCTCAATGTTGATTTGAGGTCAGGAATCTCTGCTTTTCATATCCGAATGCCTCTGCGTACTACATTGGAACCGTGCTTCGGATAGGATAGGAAGAAGGCCTATACTCTTGCTTGGACCACTTGCGCTCTCGGTTGCCATGTTGGCGTTTGGATTGTCAAAGACCTTCTGGCAATTGGTCGTATCACGATGCGTTCAAGGTGTATTTAATGGGATTTTAGGTGAATCTGCACTTGGCACTCAGTGAATCAGGCTGACAATTACCCCACAGGTGTAGTAAGAACTGTCCTTGTCGAGGTTGGTGTCAAACGCGTGAAGAACGTATTTGAGAGTTGAAATGAACCTTTCCACATGCAGATAACCGACGACACGAATATTGCAGATGCCCTTACGCTCATGGCACTGACATGGACCGTCGGTATTACAATTGGGTGCGTCGACTACTTTCTTTTCATGTCTTCGGGCGTTAAACGGCGACGATAGACCAGCTATGGGCGGATTTCTATCCGATCCCGCAGAGCGCTGGCCTCAAATTTTCGGCAGTGAGTTCTTCAAAGCAAACCCATACTTTCTGCCATGTGCAGGCGCTGCGACAATCGCATTTGTCGGATTCTTACTCTCTTTCTTCTTCTTGGAAGAGGTGCGTGGATTTCTTCATACATGTTTCTGCATGTAAACCGTCTTTTCTAGACTCTCAAAACCCGCTTAATCAATCATGGAGATCGCGAGCCCTCAGATTCCGAAACCCACCCCTTCCTCGACCAAAGCCAAGAATTAACCCCATCCCCCGAAGAAGAACCTCCACTCACCGTCTACAGGATCATCTCCCTTAATCCTCATCTTCGCCGCTGTCTTATCAGCCACGCGGTTCACGCCTTCACCAATATGTCCCATACAGTTCTCATCCCTCTCGTCTACTCTACCTCTATCCCCAACGGTGGCCTTGGGTTATCACCTTACCAAATTGGTGTCATTCTAGGAACTTTTGGAGTATGTAATGGGGTCTTACAATTCACAGTGTGGAATCCGCTGTTAAAACGCATTGGACCAAAAAGGATGTTTCTTTTATCGTACACTTTTCATATAGTCCGAGTCGTTTTGATGATGTTTGCGAGGATTGCAGCAGCTAGAGCAGGAAAGTTGAATGGGTTGGTTTGGATGTTGATTGTGGCTCAGATGGGGAGTTCTACGTTAGCTGCTACGGCGTTTAGTATGTTCTTCTCTCCTATATCGGGGCTGTCATTTGTTAACGGTATTCCACAGATTCAATATCAACGTTGATCGTTAAATCTTCCCCACAAGACGTTCTTGGAACGATTAATGGGATACAGCAGATGATTTCGTCTGGGTTGAGAGGGATGGCGCCTACGATTGCTTCGTCACTTTTTGCTGCTTCTTTGGCACTTGATTCGCGGATCTCCGGTCGAGGTGTTGGGGGTGTGTGGAGGTATTCTGTCGATTTGTCGCAGGTTTTTGTGATTGGTGCTGCGGTTTGGTACTCGCTGAGGCTTCCAAGCTATAGACTTCTCTAGGTTCAGGCTGCATCTGAAAAGTATATACCTAGAAGGTGATTTTTTAGCTTACGTATATTGTAATTTGAAGATAGGTCTTCGCTTGGAACTTGTCGGTACCCATAACGCTGGACACCAGTAATGAACTTGAGGTGGAACTCGCGCAAAACTTGGATTTACGACAATAAGGAACACCAGGCGTTTCAGTCCGGATACGGCATGCATGGCCCCTGATTTGTGTGACATAACACAGTCACGCTAGACCCTTTGACCCTTTCCCCTCATGACGACAGAGACCCAATCATTCTAGTTTTCCCCGTTATTTTTTCTCTTCTACTGGATTTCTCTATCCTTATCGACGTCGTTCTCTTCCTCAGTTCAGAGCAGCAAAGATGGCGACGAAACCCGGACCCATTCGGCCAGAACCGATGAATGTAGCGACTAATCATGCCAAAGTCAGAATCTCACTCTCACTCTCCGATCCATCATTTATCGCTGGCGATGCGATAACGGGTAAAATGGAGATGGAGTGTAGAGCTGATAAAGGGTTGGGTATTGGAGTCATGATGGTGGAATTATTTGCTATTCAGGGTGAGCTTTTAACTTTGCTTTGACTTTTCGAGTTTGACAGAGAACTTGGAGCTGAAAGAAACGTCATTTTCATTTTTCTATAGAATTAAGTTCTAGAGATCATCATGCGACATCTACATTTATTCATTCTAGAAGAGTATTTCAAGGACCGGGTTATACACCGTCTAACGCAGTTCAATCTCATCCCTTACCCGGAGACCCTCAACTTCCACCTGGTTACTATACCGCAAGGAAAGGAAATTCGACGTTTCTGTTCCAGCTACCCGTACCAAAGACTTCACCGAACTCCATCTCATTTGGGGATGGGATTGCAACTGTGAGGTATGAAGTTCGAGCGAGTGTTGGTGTTTCATGGAAAGGAGAACGGAGAATGTTACTGGAAAAGAAAGATGTTGATATCGCTGAGATTTTCGATGAGGAAATGCTCAATAACGAAGGGGGTTCTCCAAAGGGCGATCCGCAAGGTGTGGTTGTCGCAGAGAATGGAAAGATTTGGATACAGGCGACGGTCGTTGGGGGGCTTATCGTGGCTGGTGAGAGTGCTTGCATAGAACTGCAAGTGAAGAACCATTCCACCAAGAAGGTAATGTTCCATTTGGCTCCTTGGCATCTGCTTCTCTCACCGTTCTGCTCTCAGAATTCCTCCCTTCAAATCGGTTTATCGCGCCAGCTTATCCTTCCAGACCTTCCTTCCGGGGAATCCCCTCCTAGTACACTCCAGATCACCGATACTCTTACCACCATCCCTTTTAAAGGTCCAGAATATGTCATAAATCCTGGAGTTGAAGGTGTAGCCAGTCTTGTTTTCGATGTTCCAAGAAGCGCTAGAGGAGTGAGAGGTGGCATTTACCTTGGAGACGCAGAACTTGACAAGGAGACTGGAAAAAGGAAGACGACGCGTGCCTTATTCGAAGTCAGATGCGTTCTAGGTGTTAAGATGGTTATGGGTCTGGGAAGGTCGGTGATGGTCTATTTTACCGTCGTTAACGAACTGACGCCTCCTTTCTCCATTTTCTTGCTTTTCTTCGCCTCCACCATCGACTTGTCTGGGTCCTCGTGTTCCTTAATGTTCCTCGCTTCTGGACCACCTTACGCGACCTTCCCAATTCGAATATTTATCGCACCCTAATCACCACCCACATAGTAAGGACATTGTTGTGGAGATCCCAGTCACTGTCGTACATCCATCTTCACTTCCTTCCCTGCCACCTCCGGAAGCACCTTATTACGACTACGATTACAATCACCTACAGTACCCTCACCCTCATATGCAACACCCGGATTACCATCTTTATCACTCCACGCCCCCTGCGATGTCGCCCGCCCCTCCTACAAACATTTATTACAACCACCCACCACCTGCGCCTCCCATGTCACCAACTCCCGCCCCATACTCGTTCGATCCCAATCAAGGATTAGTATGGCTACCTCCTCCCGGTTCTTTTCCCGTCATTGGGAGCCCGCATCCCCAAGCACAGTACGCTTACCCACAGAATGCACAATACAATCAACAAATGTATCTACCACCTATGTCTCCAGGACCACACGTCCAAGTACCCTGGGCGATACCACCTCGACCTTCATCTGCTGGACCTGGTGGTGGAAGGGAAAGCACGAGGCCATTACCGATGGTTCCTCCATCCTTCTCCCCCACGTCACCTCTCCCTCCTGGGTTACCACCGTCATCTGTTAAGGACGTCAGAGAGGTTTCGAGTGGCGGTGGGGTGGTATCTCCTACTGTTTCTCCTCCATCTTCTGAAACGAGGGGAAGAAAGAAGAGTGTTCAGAATCTAGAGTTGGGTACCGCTATTGTCCCTGTACATTCAGAAGAATCACCCAAGACACCGACTTATCCCGGAGAACTCGCAGAGTCTGGAACGGGTCTGAGGGCTTCTAGAATCGCCCATCATTTGAGGGTTACTTCTACTGCGAAGGGCAGGGGAAGGTCTGCTTCGCCTGTTGGTGGGATGAGGTATCGGCAGGAAGAAGCGCACGTTCCTCAACATCCCCATCAACCGCAGCTCGATAAACAGACGTATGCGGTTGCTACGGTTCATGGTAATGGTCGTAAGGGCCTTCACATACCCATGCCTCCACCTATAGATGCTACTGTCTCTTTATCCCCGCCTCTACATTCCCCTCGACCGATTTTGTCACCGAAGAGGAGCTTTACGAAGGACCCTGTGGGTGGAAGGGTGGTGGCGAATGGAAAGAGTGAGAGGGTGGAAGAGTTGGAGAGGATGGCTGATGAAGTTGGGGAGAGGACTAGGGATTTGAGCGGGGATTTACCGAAGGAGGAGAGTTTGGGGAGGAAGAAGGGGAAGAAGGAGGCGGACGTTGATGTCAATAAGACGTTGCCCAAGCCTAAACCCATTTCGTCTTCGCCCTTGTTATCATCTGCTGTGAAGGCAGAGGATTACTTTGGGGATGCAGCTGTTGAGGCGACGGTGTCGGCACCGGTAGTGGGGGTCAAGACTACGAAGAAATACGGAGACAAAGGGCTTGGTTTTGGACTTGGAGGAGAGAGAGTGAGTGGGCTAGACGCATTAGAAAAACGTCTCTTGGCGGAAGTTGGAACGAGGAAAGTTGAGAATGATAAACGGCCTGATGTTTGGTCCGTTCTTGGGGTTAACCACGACAAGGGCGACGATGACAAGGGGAGGAAGAAGGATGCTGAAAGTAAATCCCCCAAGGTGAACGGTGGTGGAGCGAGTCCGATTCCTATACGAACACCGAGACAAGGGCCTGTTGATCCTTTGAATGACTCGGCGATTTCGAGTTTAACGTTACCGGATTGTGATGTTGGTGCCGGTCACGGTACAGGTGGAGGTGTGGAAGGCGGGGCACTCAAGAAGGAGTTGTTGGATTTGGAAGTTGCTAGAGAACGGGAGAAGCAGGAAGGGAAGCAGAGAAGGCGGGAGAAACGTAGAGCGAAGAAGGGGGAGACTGACGAGGACTCGGATAATAAGACCAGCGTTGGTGGGAAATCGTTATCGGGCAGAACCGAGAGGCAGAAGAAAAAGGACAAGGAGCGGGATAAGGGTGGCGAGGGAGAGGAGGGAAGTCACGGGATTACTGAAGGGAGCGAGAAGAAGGAACGCCGGAGTGGACACAGCAAACGAAGAGGGAAGAAGGCTGCAGATGCACGAGTGGCCGCTTGGCTGGGCGATGTCGAAGCCGAGGTACCGACACCGCCTGTGGAAGATGTTATCGCCCATACACCTAGTCCCCGTCCGGTCTCTGTTAGTTTGCCAAAGCACGAACCAGAAAAATCACCGATATCGAAAGATTCCGCTAAACATGAGGAGAAGCCAACTAACAATGCTCCGCCTCCGTCTACTCCATCTCGGCTGCCTGATCCCCGTTCTTCGGGATTCGTCCCTATCGGTACACTCAAGCCTGATATCTATCAGCGTACTCTTGTACCAAAGGATTCCCCGTTCGCCAGTTCAAACAATATCGAAGAGGACGCTAGGAAAATCACTGAATTGTGGTCGAACGAGGAGAAAGACAAACACCACGCGGCACCCCCTCAAATCACTCAACACACGAATCCGTGGAAGAACCTTCGTTCGCCTCTCTTGGCAAATAGCTCAAATGGGCCCTCAATGCTCTCACCTCGAAAACAGGGACTAGACTCAGAGGTGAAGTACGACGTCAGATCTGCGAGAGGTGGTAAAGGTGGACAGGTCACTGCAGTTGCTGCTATTTGGGCTGCAGTTGCTGACGCAGGGCCGAGTAAACGAGCGGCTCCTGAAGCGAAAGCAGAGTCAAAGCCCACGAAGACGAACACGAGTTTATCTCCACCTAAACCTTTCAACAAGGCCCCGCCTGCTGGATTGACATCTTCGAGGCCGAAGAACAACGATCTGCCTTCGCCTAAATCGATTAAACCGAATCCGCTATCAGCGACCAGTTCTAACTCTTCGGTCTCTTCACGTTCAGGAGCCAGACCTCGACCTGTAGGCGTTTCGAGAAAGTTTGACGTGGGCAAGCGTGGTATAAAGGCTTCACCTGCTGGGCTATCGTTGTCTTCTTCTTATGCTGTGCCTACTCTGTCTACCACGGCATCACTGGCCAAACCTCACGGCCTCGTTAGTGAAAGGAAGCAGTCGTTGCCGCTTCCGACGAGGGTACCACATACCATCAATGAACTTCCGGGGAAGAGGTTGTCGATGCCTGCGGCATCCAAGTCCGGTGCTGCGGTTAGTAATCTAAAGGCGATCGCTGAAAGCGATGGTACTAGTGGTCCCGATAAAGGATCCGATTCGCCTTCCTCGTCGAAGCCTCCTGTTACAGAATTGGCATTTGGGCAAGCACGGTTGAGGGATCTCATCAAGAAATATCAAGGGCAGGCTACGTGATATCTATATCTTTATTATATCTGTTTTCTTGTTTCGAACTGCTGTATCTCATTATATCTCTCATCCACCACACGTTCATGTTGTTTGTTGTTTGTTTGTTGTTGCATACCTCCCTCATCTTTGCCAGTTATTTTATTCATTCGACAATATCTACCTGTCTTCGATTTCTCTCTGTTTCTTGTTTTTCTGCTTGTTTCAACTAATGCTTTATGTAATGACGATTGTAATGACTTGGTGATGACATGTTTTTTCGGTTGTAGGACTTTCCACACACAAGCACACATCCGAAACGCACTCTACGGAGCTCGATAGCTAATGGCGGTTCTTGGGTAGTTTGGGTTGCTGACGGGTGCGGGGAACACTGCAGTGTTGGGCTCAAGTCCCCGGATCTTGCGGGTAAGGGTAGGTACCGGGACGGTATCAAATATTGACGGGTATGGAGAATGCTGAACCAGAAGAGGAAAATTTGACCTTTAAAAGGAAAACAATGCTCTTCGTGAAGATTTATGTTAGAGACTTAGTCTGCTGCCTTTCAAAATCTTCCCACGTCCTACTCCGTCTTTCCATCAGAAGCCAATAGCGATAATTCGACAGTGAAGAAGATGGATCATTTGACTTAATATCTCGAAGCGAGAGTCAAAGGAATGGAGGTCTGGGCCGAATTTCCGTGCCCACCGCGAAGCGAGGAAAAAAAAAAAATTGCATGACTCAGATCTCCGCCAGCACGCAATATAAAAGCCGCAAAGGATGTCAACAAATCCATTCCTCATTCTCCGTTCTTTCCCTTTCGACTCTAACGTTGTATGGACCCCGAGAGTAACTCTATCGAAGGAAAACGAAAACCTACACCTTTACCTCATGGTCAACTGCTTCTCGTACTTTTAGTTCAATCCTCCGAGGCCATCACGGCGACAGTGATCTATCCTTTTATCGCGCAGCTCATTCGTAATACTGGGATAACACAAGGTGATGAAGCCAAAGTCGGGTATTATGCTGGCATCATCGTGAGTTTAGCAAGCCCTAAAGTATCTTTTGACACTGAACGAACAACGTTTTTTTAGGAATCCATCTTTTTCGTATCCGAAAGTGTAGTATGTTACTTCTGGGGTCGTGCATCCGACAAGTTTGGGAGAAGACCGATATTGTTGCTTGGACCATTGGGGTTGGCGGTTGCAATGACAGCTTTTGGACTGTCGCGCACCTTTTGGCCATTGGTTGCTTTTAGAGCAGCGCAAGGGGTATTTAATGGGAACATCGGTATGTTCAGCCTTCCATGGGTGAAAATATCCGAACTAACCAGTTTTTTAGGTGTTTCGAGGACTGTCATGGCTGAAGTGTGTTTTGAACCTTTTTACGTCTTCTAGTGACGGGGACTGATATCGACTTCAGTTGACGGATTCTACTAATATGGCAGATGCTTTCATGCTTGTTCCGATTATGTGGGCTTTTGGTGTAACCTTGGCGTATGTCAGTCATCTCTCTATGCTATTATAACCATCTATAACCTTTTTTAGTCCTATGATGGGAGGACTCCTGGCTGAACCCGCAAATACCTGGCCTAACGTCTTTGGCAAAGTCCCATTATTTGTCAACTATCCCTTCTTCCTACCGTGCTTCGTTGCGGGAATGTACGCCTTCTCAGCGTTTGTCATTCCTCTATTTGGTCTGAGAGAGGCAAGTAGCCGCCACAAGTTCTTATAATAATCAGGTTTAGGCTCATCCATCTGCTTCTTTAGACACATCCCTCCTTCCAATCTAAGTATGAATCGCGAAGCCACAATTCTGATGTTTCCTCTCAAACACCTCTTCTTCTGGACCATGACGAATGTAGTAATTACGAAGCCACGACAACGCGAGATCAATCTTCGCACACGAATTTCACGACGACGACGACTCTTCCTGCCACTCCGCTCCCTCCCGCTCCGATATCGACATCGATCCTTAACCCCGCACTGAAGATCGTGCTTTTAAACTACTGTTTCCTCACATTCACTGACATGTCCTACACCGTCATCATCCCCATCCTCTACTCCACCTCAAACTCACTAGGCGGTCTCGGATTCACATCAAAAAGAATCGGTGCCCTGTTAGGTCTCTACAGCCTCTCCAACGCTTTCATCCAGATCGGAGTGTTTAAAAAGCTTCTCAAAAGAATAGGTGCGAGGAGGATGTACCAAATCGCGTATAGCAGCGTTGCTATACCCATCTTGATGCTCATGTGCGAACAGTGGCTGGTTAACCGGTTTGGAAAAGTGACAGGTTGGGTGTGGGCAGCGATCGTGGTTCAGTTTGTGGTCGCGATGATGATTAATACGATGTATAGTGAGTGGGGGAAAAAAACCTTTTTTTCCGTTGCAGCTGCGGTCTCATTCTGACTTTTTTTTTTTTTTTTTGTCCGGTAGGTGCGATATCCTTGTTGATCGTTGATGCTGCGTCACCAGGAACTCTCGGTGCTGTCAATGGGTTGTCTCAGATGTTGGCTTCTGGATTTAGAGGTCTCGCTCCTTCTGTTGCGTCCTCGCTGTTTGCGCTGTCGTTGCAATCGCAGATTTGTGAAGGATATTTTGTTTATATCGTTTTGCTTGGGGTTGCTGCTGCTGGGACGATGTGTTCGGCTATGATTCCGCGGAGTTTGGCGTGATTTTTTTTTTAAAAAAGGGATTTCTCCCATGATTGTTTGTTTTGTTTTTTTTGGCGTCGTGCGATTCTGTAGAAAAAGGGACTAGAATCGAGTCGGATAACCGCTTCTGATAGAACGAAAGACATTTTGATGGATCGTCAATTTTTCGTTTATTTTATTCTACGTCATACAGCGTCAAGGTGGAGTAAATCTCAAGAATAAATCATCTCTCTATCGTCTAGCATAATTACCGACCGGAAGGACCCCTATCACTCAGGGTCACCCGTCGGCGTTTGCAACAGCTCTACATGAAACTGTCTCCAGTCCAAATCACTCGCCGGATCCACCTCTTTCAGAGGCGAGTCAACAACTGGACGACTTTCGAATTCTTCCTCTAGTTCCGGGAGAATTGAAAACACCAAACCGCAGCGGTGCAGACGGTTTGGAGAGGTAAGATTATTTTCTGGGGTCGTGCTCTGGTTACGGGGAAGTAAATGAGCCGTGTTGCGGCGATCTGAACTGAGGGGACTCGGACTCGTTGATATGACCGAGATTGAGCGAGGCACTTCCTCCGAGGGAGATGATTGTCCGAATGACAGAAAGGATCCTCGTTTTGAGTGGAAACTTAGAGACCTGCGGAGCGATGGACGTTGACGTGGTGGAGTCACTGGCGCGGTGGGAGGAGGAGGGGTCGGGGTCTTGGGGATGATTGGGATATCGATGTAAATGGATTTGGTGCTGGGACAGGAGCTGAAGGGGTCGATGTCGATGGTGGGAGTGGTGTCCCTAAGAATGGGAAATTCATCCGATCGGGGGCTGAAATTTTTAAAAAATTGTGAGTCGAGGGTGAGTGTGGAATTGACGAAGGCTTACCTCAGTTGAAGTGAAATTGGCCGTGAGCGTGAGCGAGTGGACAAATCGCTAGATAATATCTTTTGAACCGACTCGTCGCAGGTTCGACGGCGTTGCAGACTCGGACGTAACCTCTCTCGAGTATCTTTCAATACTAAGAAAGGTATGGCTTCGGATGAGGCTTTCTTGAGTTTTGAGATGATGGTGTTGGTAATGGTGGATTCTGGGTTTTTGGAAGTAGTACCGCCGATTGAGGAGAACAGGAGTGATCTAGGTCGCTGTTTTTTGACACTAGTGGGCGAGGGAGGTGGTGTCCAGTCAAATTTGGAACGAGTGGGCTCCTCCGGCGGGTCGGGGGTGAGAGTGAGAGTGCTAGAGAGTTCTTCCAACGTTTTTTGGTCCACGAGGGTGCTGCAGGTCGAGGAGGTGCGTGGACGTGATTCTTCGGTGTAGATTCCGCGGAATCCTGAGGAGAAGAAGCTGGAGTAGCCTTCAAGACTCTTGTTGTTCTGCATGGGTCAATGAGCTGGGTAAGACGGACAGAGGGGCCTCCGTATTAATATGCGAGGCCATGCGATCCTTTGACTTATTGTAGCACAAAATCGGAAAGAGTCATCTGAAACCGGGAATTTTATTGGGAGCGGATGAAACCCGGGTGGTCCTGGTGCCATCCCTGGGTACCTGGACTCTGTAGGCCGTAAGTAACCCAGTAGATCTCTTTCTCTTCCTCCGTGCATCAATCCTTCGAGAACAAAAAGCTATGAGGGAAATCTGAGCCTAGCACTGTTGGAATCAGGAGGTACAGAAACCTGAGTTCGATCTGTGCTGGCTACGACTCCACTGGAGCTGCCCCTTACAGATATGATGCCGGCATTTGTGGGTCCAAACACTAAAGGTGATCACAAACACAGCCACATCAATATTTCACGAGATCAAGGGGTAACTGAGGTGGCTGTGAGGATCACTTTACGTAACTTACCCTTCTTTCTTCACCACGTTCATAGAAAGATGTGGGTAACGCTGGGTAGCCGTACACTTCAGATTTTCAACTCAGGTCAAGTTATATAAAGAACACAAGGTCCATCAGATACCTGTCCAAGAAGGTCCTTCTATTCAGGTATACGGAATACTACTCCCTATTCCGCTGTCGAGCACCGAGTTCAGAGTCCTCATGATAAGGATGTCAGCGGGATCTCTAGATGGACCGTTCAGGATTTAGGACTCGGAATCGATAAAAGGTCAGGAAAATGTAACCTCCTCCCTATTCCTTCCCCCCGGAAGTTATCAGGACCACTCATGATTGCACACGAGTCGGACCGTTCAAGAACAACACCTCTTCCGAGACTCCAGACTGCCCTCGCGCTTCTGATCTCTCATGCAGAACCTGTAACGGCGACTGTAATATACCCTTTTATTCCAGATTTTGTTCGCAGAACAGGGATCACGAATGGCGACGAGAAAAAGACTGGATACTATGCGGGAATCATTGTGAGTCGTACCGTTTCTACGTACTATCTTCGCATAAAGTTAACCATTACACTCAACAAGGAATCCCTATTCTTCATCTCGGAATGCCTTTGTGTCTATCATTGGGGCCGAGCTTCAGATAGACTGGGAAGACGGCCAATTCTTCTCATAGGCCCTCTCGGTCTTGCCATCGCAACCTTCGGGTTTGGTTTGTCTACATCGTTTTGGGAGCTGATAATCTTTCGATGTATTCAAGGTATCTGCAATGGAAATATTGGTCAGTAACATTCACAACAGCCACTGTTCATCGCTGGACATTGATATTTGTTAGGCGTCGTTAAAACTCTCCTGGCAGAGGTAAGTCTTCAATTGTCGGCAACGAAAAACTCCCACTTATTCTATTTTCCAGATTGCTGATGACACGAACCTTGCGGACGCTTTTACACTCTTGCAGCTTATGTGGAGTGTTGGTGTTACCATAGGGTAAGTAATTACATCTATCTGTCATTGGTATCTTCCGTTCAATTATTCCAGACCCGCCATGGGAGGGCTCCTATCAAATCCTGCCAAACGCTGGCCTCGCATATTCAACACACCGTTCTTCCGAGAATATCCTTACTTTCTCGCTTGCGCTGGACCCGCATTTATGGCATTAGCCACGTTCATCTTATGCTTCTTCTTTTTGAAAGAGGTAAAATTGGAGCACCAGTCGTTTCTCATCGGTTACTTACCAAGTATTTCTTTTCCGTTCCAGACACTCAAAACCTATTCAGACGAAGAACCAAAAAGTGATCCATCAGAATGTGACCCCCTTCTTCCACGAGAACGCGTTCGAAAGCCCAGCTCAATGCCACAAGCCGAGGCTTCTCTGACCCTTCATGAAATTATTACTCCCAATCTCCCCTTACAACGATCACTCACGAGTCACGCTTTCTATTCATTCACCAATATGTCCTATCAAGTTGTCGTGCCACTCGTATATTCTACATCGATCCACAACGGCGGCTTGGGGTTGTCCCCCTATCAAATTGGAATAATTCTAGGTATCGAGGGTGTCCTCACCGCCGTCTTTCCAGTGATCGGATGGAAGCCGATGTTGAGAAGGATAGGAATGAAAAACACCTTCATCCTCTCTTACTCATTCCATGTAGCGAGAATATCGATATTGATGTTCGCAAGAATGGCAGCAGCCGAGATGGGGAGCGTCAACTCGCTAGTCTGGATGCTAATCGCAGCTCAGATCTCCACTTCTATGTTTGGTGCAACCGCTTACAGTAAGTCACGAATTGTTCTCCGTTGTCTTCGTTGAAAAGCGGGAAGCTCACATTGCTCGTGGGTAGATACTGCGGCAACCCTCATCCTTAAATCTACCCCTCCCAACGCCCTTGGAGCTGTTAACGGAATCCAACAAATGATCTCGTCCGGATTCAAAGGGCTGGCACCTACAATTGCTTCCTCTCTATTTGCTGCATCGTTAGCGCTTGACTGGAAATTAACGGGTGGATCAGGTGGAATATGTCGATATATGGGGGATCTCATCCAGATATTTGTGATCACGGCGGGACTTTGGCATGCATTCAAACTTCCAAACTATAAACTCATCTAGTGGCCAACTGATGACCATGAAGAAAAAAAATGCGAACAATGTAGTTGTACATGTCGTAAAAACCATCTGCTTCCTTTCCATGATTGACTTCAAAGCATGTAACTTCATTATTTGTACCCCGAAATTGAAAACTTCCCCACATTTCTCACAAGTTTTTTTTGAAGTCGTTTACCGAAAATCAGCGCCACGTGAGATCTTGAGAGTCGGCCTTCGGTCCTTGTGAGCCGTGGGCACCGATGGAAGCGGCAGATTGCAGAGAAAAACGTTGGTTGATGACCACCACCATCCTTTCTTTATTCTTCCCCTTTGTTCGACCTGTCAACTATTTGTTCGCAAAAAGGCCTCCAGTGAACGCTTTTTCTCCATCTGGTGGTTGAGATAGTGCCTCAGCGCTGAGTCTTGATACCGATTTCTCAAAACAGTAGAATTTTTTGCCGTCCATCTACTCCAGGTAGCCTCTTTCCCATCCGTCGAGCGATTTCAACGAAGATGAACCCGATAGCCAATTATATCGCGACCTGATTCCAATTCTAACTGTCCTATGAAGAGCTGATTGGGTTTAAGGTCGGGTTGTGATACGTCGGAACCTGAGAATTTCTTGTGTTTCGATTGGGGGTTCGGAAGTTGGACCTGGGACCTAGGTGAGTTTGAGCAGTGAGCACTTTCCTTCCATAATCCAACCTCAGGTATCAAAGCTGTCTACCCGCTTTTTCACTTCTCAATTGTCCACGTGGTGGTCAAGTGATTTTGTTCAGGACGGTATTGCTGCTCTGACTCATGTCTGCCCAAGCTTTGTGTATAAAGACCAGCTCCCTGACCGTGCGTAGCCATAGGATAATCTAACCTCAAACCTTGGCTACCACATCGAATTCCTTGGATTCATGTCGAACGAGACCAACAATCGTGAAAACAGGTACCTTGACGAAGACACATCACCAATACCAACAGCACGATCCCGTACTTCCGTTGTCGTGACGCCTCTTCCCAAGCTACAGATATTCTTTACTCTCCTGATTCAAGGTGTCGAACCAATCACTGCGGGGGTGATATATCCGTTCATCCCGGAATTTATCGCAACAACCGGCATAACACGAGGTGATGAGTCCAAGATAGGTTATTATGCGGGCATTGTTGTGAGTTACTTCTCAGCGTGCCTAACATGAATTTAAATGCAACTTAAAAATAACTAAAGGAATCCTTGTTCTTCCTCTCGGAGAGCCTCACTGTCACTCTCTGGGGCCGTGCATCTGACCTATATGGGCGAAGACCAATTCTGCTATTCGGACCGTTAGGCCTAATCTTCGCTATGCTTGGGTTTGGTCTCTCAAAAACGTTTTGGCCTCTCGTGGTTTTCCGATGCGCGCAGGGAATGTTCAACGGAAACATTGGTATGTGATATATCGGGTAATCAATCAACTATAAACGTACGGATTTGACAGGTGTCACTAAAACGGTTCTTGCGGAGGTGTGTTTTTTGGAGCGAAATGTCAAATGAAGACAAGTTTTGACTGATCATTTACCTATCTTAAGCTCTCGGACGACACAAATAGGCCGGACGCGTTCGCCCTCATCTCCGTTGCATGGACGTCGGGCGCAACACTGGGGTACTTGAGCAAATTTTCAGCCACACATATTGCGTGCTTAATTGCGAATCCTATTATCCTTACAGTCCTGCCATTGGAGGATTTTTTGCCAATCCCGCTACAAGATGGCCTAATACGTTCGGAGAAATTGTGTTTTTCCAAAATTATCCGTACTTCTTGCCTTGCGTTGTTGCCGGCCTTTTCGCTTTGTTGGCTTTTATCTTTGCGCTGCTTGGATTGAAAGAGGTATGTTTTCTGCCCGGGTTCGAATGTGCGATGCACGTGGCTGATGAATTTTTATGTTAGACGCACCCGCTCTACAAAGTGAAACCTTCACGAGGACCGGATTCCGGGGAAAACCGAGGGTTACTTTCTGAAGGCGGCAACACTCGAGATGGTTATGGGACCATATCTACTGAGTCAGTTCCTGAAGAGAACCACAACGCAGCGCGGGATAGATCTCGAGAATCTTCGTATCGCTCGCTTATGACGCCTGGGCTGAAAACTACCCTTATTAGCCAAGGCTTTCTAGCTTTGACCGATATGAGCTATGTCGTTCTCATACCTCTGATCTACTCGGCCTCAACACATTTAGGCGGGTTGGGATTTGCGCCTTTTCAAATAGGAACCATTTTAGGGATTGTTATGTTTGTCAACGCTTTGAATCAAGCCACGTTTAGCAAATGGTTAGTGAAGAAGTTTGGTGCTCGGACGCTGTTTATTGTTTCTTATGGGTGTTTTTTGGCTAATTTTGTTGGGCTGATGGTGATGCGGATGTTGGTCAAAAGAGCGGGGGAGGTTACAACGACGGTGTGGGTTGTGCTTGTCGTTCAGCAGATCTTTTCGTTGGCGATCAGTACGGCGTACAGTAAGTGGTCATGTTCTCTCCGCATGGTACAATTGAAATTTCTTACTTCAACTTTCTCATAGCCTCTATGCACATACTGATTGTGGATAACGCGCCCAAGGGATCACTTGGAACTGTCAATGGGTTGGCTCAGATGATCTCATCCGGAACGAGAGCGTTTGGGCCAGCTTTTGCTTCTTCTTTGTTCGCTCTCTCTTTGCAGTCGGGGCTTTTGGGTGGATATTTTGTGGATGCTGTGTTGATTGGGATCACTGTGACGGGTGTTTGGTTTGCGGTTCAGCTTCCTCTTGCGTAGTAGAAGGAGGAGGCTTGGATCTATAATAAGTTCATGCGAACGTTCGGTTCGAGGTTCCCGATTGCTTGAACACTTTGAAAGGAGCTACATATATAACTGCTAAATCGATTGAGGGCGGCATCGGCATCGCACGCTTGAGATTCTATACGAGAAAGGTTCAGGGTCATAGTACCGTGTATTAAATTTGCTATGGCGCGGTCACTTGTAAGTCATGCGGTGGGTACCTGCGCGGTCACGATGGGGTTTTATTCTTACCAACATGACACTCATTAACTTTTCTTTCATCCTTATTCATTTCGCCAAAAGATTTCAGCTGGCAGGCTGGCAGCTCTCGGCTCGAGCAAGGACGCGGTTCGATTATCCTTCGGTTCCCAGTCGTTTCCCGAAATCTCGAAAAAACACTCGGTGCAGTCATGGGAAGCCGAAGGAGGGAACATTTTCAAGTTTTCCGCGATGTTTCGAAAAAGATCCAGGTCACAAATTCTCATCTGAACCCCGTTTCATTCACGACTTACTTCTCTTCTGATAGTCGTCAACACCTAGTTGGGTTTCACTAAATGGGAGAAGTACCGACACAACGCCGTAAAACGACGCCACTTTCGAAATTGCAGACTGTCGTCGCAATTTTGATTGCTTACGCTGAACCGGTGACCGCACAAGTTATATATCCTTTCATCCCCGTTTTTGTTCTAAGGACTGGAGTCACGAATAGAGACGAGAAAAGTATAGGATATTTATGCTGGATTGATTGTGAGTTTTGAATGTCTTCACAGGTGACAGGAAACTACACTGAGGAATTCTTACCAGGAATCACTGTTTTCTGTAGTGGAGTGCCTCACCGTTTACCAATGGGGACGCGCTTCAGACAGGCTTGGAAGAAGGCCTATTTTACTTCTCGGCCCGCTTGGACTGACTTTTGCGATGTTGGGATTCGGTCGAAGGAATTTTGGCGTTTGGTGGTTTTTCGGTGTGTACAGGGTGTGTTCAACGGGAACATAGGTGAGTGAAATCATACACATTATTTAGCGGGCGCGTGCTTAAGAGCCTGGTCACCTCTCCAGGTGTTGTCAAGACTTTCATGGTGGAGGTGGGCCCGTTTCTTCAAGAACCAAATGCTAAATACTCAGTGCGGGATTCAGCTTACAGACGATACCAACCTAGCAGATGCCCTAACACTCTTGGTTCTTGCTTGGGACGTGGGTTCTACGATTGGATATATTTCTTCCGTCCGTTTTGGGTAAATTATAAGGCTCATTATTGTAGGCCCACCCTGGGAGGTGTTCTGTCGGATCCTGCAGACCATTGGCCTTATATATTCGCACACCCATTCTTCCGGGAGAATCCTTACTTTCTTGCGTGTGCTTCTGCGGCGGCGTGTTCATTTGTCGGGTTTGTGTTCGCGTTTTACTTTATGAAAGAGGTGAGTTTTTTCCCTCTCCTCTACCGGCAGACTAACCTCAAACCAAATCGCTTCGGAGACACTCAATACTCGTGTGACCATTCCCCCCAACGACTCTGAACCATCGGAACGCGATCCGCTCCTTTCTCGAGGTGAAGCTCAGAGTTCGGTTTCACCAAAGAAGGCTCAACCTACGATCTACGAGATTGTTGCTCCGAACCTTCCGCTTCAAAGGACCCTCGTCACCTCTGCTGTTCATTTCTTCACTCATATGTCATACAAAGTTCTCATACCCCTCGTTTATGCCACTTCGATACCCAACGGCGGCCTGGGTCTGTCCCCATACCAGATCGGACTGGTCCTCGGCATATTTGGCGTTTGTAATGGTTTCCTCCAACTTCTAGTGTGGAAACCTATGCTGAAGCGGATCGGACCGAGACGAATGTTTCTCCTGTCATATTCGTTCCATATCGTGAGGACGTTGATGATGACGCTCGCTAGAGTTGCGGCAGCCAGGGCAGGGAGAGTGAATTGGGTAGTTTGGAGTTTTATAATCGCTTAACAGGCAACGGCTTCGTTGGCCGCTGCTGCATATAGTGGGTGGTCTTTTTCTCTCCATGTCTTGGGTTTATACTCATTCCGCTGGGGAACTTGGCAATATTTAATTTACAGATGCCATTACAACGTTGGTAGTCAAATCATCTCCGCCAGATGTTCTTGGTGCGGTCAACGGTATTTAACAGATGATTTCATCTGGATTTCGAGGGTTAGCACCTACAGTTGCTTCATCCCTTTTTGCGGCATCTTTAGCGTTTGATTGGGATGTTTCGGGTGGTACGGGTGGGGTATACAGGTATATGGTTGATATCCTGATGATGGTTTTGACTCTGACTGGGGTTTTGTACTCGAGGAGGCTTCCTGAATATCGATTGATCTGAGAGGAGCTCGGGATCATGAAAAAGTTCCGGGTTTTCATGATCAGGGTTGGGGTATGGTATGTATAAGTGAGTCGTTTAGCTACAAACTGGTTAACTACACTTTACATGATAGCCAAGAGATATAGAACATGTCCATAGAATAAAAACTGCATACATTCCATTCTTTTTTTATTTTTCATATGTTACATTTATAAGTCGAGACTTTTGAAACACCAAGTCATTGGATTTAGATTGCTGCTGCAGAGATTCCTGCACTTTCAATTGCATCCAATGTGAACCAGCTGGATAGTGTGTTCACTAGGGAACTCAGTGGCTCCTTGCACTAGAAAAGCTGTTTGACCAGTTTGAACATGAAGACAAACTATTGTTGCTTACCTGGTTGGGGGGATGTGGAATTTCCCCTGTCCAACATCTGCATCATTTTGGTAAGAGCCAGATGTGCTTTGGGCTACAAGAGAATAGCAGTGAATAGACAGGTATTGAACAAAGCAGGGGGGATATTATTACCTTCCTCAACATCAATAGCTCCATAAGGACCCATAATAATTATAGTTGATTATAATACATGATAATACTTATGGTTACTTATAAACATGGATAAGAATTATTAGAGATTATAATGGGTTATAACTGACCACAATAATTACAGGTGATTATAATTGATGGTAATAATTATTATTAGCATAATTAGCTATAATTTATGAGCTTTGTTCCTGATGCTGTCTCTGAATACCGTCACTCAGAGCAACTTCAACCCTGATACCCTCGACTCTGTATGCTTACTTATTTGGGCGATCGCTTATCCCGCCGAGAACTATTGGAAAGATGACAACTGGAATTAAGCATCAACGGCATATTACAGGATCCGGCGGGGAAAGGTTGACAATGTTGGTGACCGAACATGGCATGACCATAAACGTTTGCGCGAACGATGTCGATGAATAACATGTCTTTGTCATCATTCACCGCGACCCCACCACCCTTGAATTTTACGCGTCAACTGGAAGAAATTCCGAATTTCTGCCTTCCACGATGCACCTTTGAACTTGCGTTTCGCGTTAGCAGGAAGCTATAGAGGGTTACTGAGACGTTAGTGATCGTGTAAGGCCCCCATGAGGCCTTTCTACTATCATCTCATTGACGCTCCCAACGATTACCGACAGATTCCTAGCAGATATAAGGGCGAACTCGAAAGCTCTCAAGCTAAACCTCCAAACTGATACGTAGACACCTTTAACCGGGTCCTACGGCGCGATAGGCCAGCAGAATACAATCCGCTCGCTCCCGCCGTTGATACTGGAATTACCGTGAGTTTTGGTTATCATGCGATTTTGGTATGAATGACTGAGGATTCATTGTCAGGAATCGCTGGTTTTTCGTCACGGAATGCTTAAACGTTTATCTTTTGGGATGAGGCAGAATCGGAAGAAGGCACTACTCTGCTTCTCGATCCGCTTGAGGTTGACTTTTCGCGATGGGCGGGACTATTTTGGATTGTCGAAGAGATTTCGGCAGTTGGTATTTTGTTTGTGTGCACAGGGCGTGTTCGACGGGCGTTAAGTGAGTGGAATTATAGTTTGTCTAGAGGATGTGTGCTTAAGGTCTCTATCAATCTTTGTGCTAGTACACGTTGTCAAGACGTTCACGGTGGAGGCGGGCCCGTTTGCTCAGTACTCGCCATGAGATTCAGTTCATAGACAATAACAATAACAACATTGCGACGGCCAACGCGGCTAGGCCTTGCCTGGAATATGGGTGCTAGGTTTGGGTTTGTTTTGTTCTAATTATGAGACTAATTGCGTAGGCCCACCCTGGGAGCGTCGTAATGATCCTGCAGACGATTGGCCACGTACATTTGGACTTGGACACCCATTCTTTTGGGGAGAATGGGTTGGTTTACGCATCTTACTTATGAAAGAGGTGAGCTTTGCTGTTCTCCTCTGCTCTCAGATTGACGATATCAACGAATTGCTCTGTGGATACTCAATGCTCGTGTAACGATTCCCTCCAACGACTATGAACCGATTGGAACGCGATACTCTTTTTTCTCGATTAAACGAAAAAGAAGTTCCGAGGCCCAGTCGTACGAAGCGGACTCAGCATACAATCTACAAGGTCGTTGCTCCCAATCGTTCGCTCCAAAGAGCCCTCGTCTGTTGTGCTAGCTAGTCTTTTACCCATATAGCGTAGAAAGCTCTCAAACCCCGCAGCATAGACCTCAATACTTAACAACGGCGGACTTGGTCTATCTTCATACTGGATCGGATCAGTCACAGGCATATACGATGGCCTTTTCCAACTCCCGGCGCGCAGGCCTATGTTAAAGCAAATCGGACCGAGGAGGACGTATTTGTTCCATCTCGTTCGGATGTTGATGATCATACTCACGAGAGCTGTGGCAGCCGGAGTCGAAGTGGCTGAAAATTGGGTAGCGTGGGCTTTGATCATCGTCCGATATGCAACAGTTTCGTTAGCCGCTTCTGCCTTTAGTCCTGTGCGGCGTCTTTGGGACTCGGTTGGCACGGTTCTGGTGCCTCGGAGTACAACGATATAAAAATCATGTTCTTCGTTCTAGTCGGTTGAAAAGAAACCCGGGACATCGATCCCCGGCCCAATGTTAAAAGCTTAACCATCGGGCTACATACAGGGGTACCGTCGACAGAAATGTAAAGATCGATCGATGGTAGATTGATGTGGGAGTCTCACCATACTTGTTGATTTTTGTTCTATCCTTGTACTTGCTTGACATAGCCCGCTTTCCGTCCTATAAACCTTCGAATGGCCCAGTTCATTCCCAAGATCAGAGCCTGATCTTTCCAAAGTTTCGAGGATACTTACAACAGAAGACTAACCAAACCGCAATACACGTCAACCCCGTTCTTATTACACAAGAATTGCTTTGGTATGGCGTATACATACAGCTGCTAAGTGCGGTTCAAAGCATCCCATGTCAGTTTCCGTAATCACATTCGTTCTCATCGACTAAATCACGCTTTAGAAATTCAACACGAACATCAACTTCCAGACCCTGCCCGTCAAGTCAGATAGGCGGCCACTGAAATCCGTCTTTTCGTTCTGGAAACTGTACAGCACGCACAACTGCGACAGCGTCATTGCTTCATCGTCCACTCGCCACCTCGATTCCACTATATCGCAAAAGAGGTATTGATAATCCTGTGCCCAACCGCCAAGGGCAAACTTCAACTGTTTGAGGAGTCCAACAGTCTAGTTGACTGGGGGAAGGTATTCCATCGTAGGAAATCGTCCCATTCGATTCGCCTTTACACCTTAGATGGCACGTAACGAGGCCCAGATAGGTCAAGGTGTCGTTGGATGGAGTGTCAATCAAGTCTCGAGGTTGATCAAACAGTAGTCAATTGAGGGTCGAAGAAATGAGTGGTGAAATTGAAACTGCTTGGGATGAGATGGCTTGGGTGTCAAAAAGGTCTAACGAATGATCTGCCAGTAATCTACTAATGATGGCGAGATCTGTTGAAGTACTAGTGAAAAACGCAAAAACGGGGTGGCTAGTAAGGTAAGGGAGGATTGAGGGTTTTTGACGCGGAACAACATTCGTTCGACTTCAAGGTCGGCGAATGTTTTCGAATAAGTGACTATACTTCCCAGGAAAGATGGGTGGGAGCGGAGTATCAAACCGGATCGAACCTCCCATCCTATCATGTAACTTGAGTTTCTGGAATGCCCGGCTGAACTAGTTGGAAGCCTAGTTGACAGATAAGAGGTAGAAAACGGTAAAGTCAGCTGAGAAAACGGTGGAGGGATCTAGTGTAATTGCCATGGGGAACGGAGGGCGGTGATAGTCGACGGTAACCTTTTATATTTAACTCGTACTTGGTTCGGTGTCAAGGAGAGCCAGAAGGGTTGGCACTAAGAGTACTTGACTTTACTGGGAAATGCGGGAGAAGAGTGCCGTCTCTAGTATGGTCCGGCAGGATAGCAGAGTCATGCGGTGAGACCTCTACAGTTCACCATGCGGTTTTGTTCCCAACCATCTATTTCTCTAATTTCTCATTCGTTTTACCCACCAAAGCTCGCAGTTTTATACTCGACATTACTTGATTCCACAAGATTTTTTCGTTTTATTTCCGTCGGTTCCCCTGCAGCCAGTTACGGAGATTCCCTCTCCAGAAACTTCAAGGCTACTTCTATCGACATTCGAGAAACACCCGGCACGTAGTGGCTAACAGGTTGCGGATCGATTAACCGGAAGAGGGCACAATTTTTTTACGTTTCAAACTAGGTCCGAGCGTGGGTGACTCATAAATTTTGTCTGAACCCGATTCATGCACGACTAACCTCTCCTTCTGATAACCAACATCGTTCAGCGCCTTAGTGGGGTGCGCTAAATGGCAGAAGTACCCACAGAGCGCCGCAAAACAACCCCACTTCCGAAATTACAGACCACCGTCGCACTCTTGATCGCTTATGCTGAACCAGTGACCGCACAAGTCATCTACCCATTCATCCCTGCTTTTGTTCTAAGGACTGGAGTCACAAACGGAGACGAGAAAAGTACAGGGTACTATGCTGGAATTATCGTGAGTTCTGAATGTCTTCACAGGTGACAGGAAACTACACTGAGGATTTCTTACCAGGAATCACTGTTTTTTGTCGCGGAGTGCTTAACTGTTTACCAATGGGGACAAGCCTCGGACAGAATTGGAAGAAGGCCTATTTTACTTCTCGGCCCGCTTGGACTGACTTTTGCAATGTTGGGATTCGGAATGTCCAAGAAATTTTGGCATTTGGTGGTTTTTCGGTGTGCACAGGGTGTATTCAACGGGAATTTAGGTGAGTAAAATTGCACACGCTATTTAGACGGTGCATGCTTAAGAACCTGGTCATCTCTGTAGGTGTTGTCAAGACGTTCCTGGTGGAGGTACGCCCATTGCTTGAAGGATCAAATGCTCAACATTCAACCTGGGATTCAGCTTACAGACGATACCAACCTAGCAGACGCCCTAACGCTGTTGGTTCTTGCCTGGAACGTGGGCTCTACGATTGGGTATATCTCTTTCATCTCATGTAAATTTCAAGGCTCATTATCGTAGGCCCGCTCTAGGGGGTGTTCTGTCGGATCCTGCAGACCACTGGCCTCGTATATTCGCACACCCATTCTTCCGGGAGAATCCTTACTTTCTTGCGTGTGCTTCTGCAGCGGTGTGTTCGTTTACTGGGTTTCTGTTCGCGTTTTACTTTATGAAGGAGGTGAGTTGCCTTTTTTCTCTCCTCTACCGGCAGACTGACCTCAATGAAATCGCTTCGTAGACACTCAATACTCGTGTGACCATTCCCCCCAACGACTCTGAACCATCGGAACGCGATCCGCTCCTTTCTCGAGGTGAAGCTCAGAGCCCGGTTTCACCGAAGAAGGCACAACCTACGATCTACGAGATCGTTGCTCCAAACCCTCCGCTTCAAAGAGCCCTCGTCGCCAACGCAGTCCATTTCTTCACCCATATGTCATACAGAGTTCTCATACCCCTCATTTATGCCACTTCGATACCCAACGGCGGCCTTGGCCTGTCTCCATACCAGATCGGACTAGTCCTCGGCATATACGGCGTTTGCAACGGTTTCCTTCAATTTTTAGTGTGGAGGCCTATGCTGAAGCGAATCGGACCGAGACGAATGTTCCTCCTCTCGTATTCGTTCCATATCGTGAGGATGTTGATGATGACGCTCGCTAGAGTTGCGGCAGCCAGGGCAGGGAGAGTGAATTGGGTAGTTTGGAGTTTTATCATCGCTCAGAATGCAACGTCTTCGTTGGGCGCTGCTGCGTATAGTGGGTGTTTATTACTTTTTTTTTTACACTCATTTCCGCTGGACAACTGTTCATTTACAGATGCCATCACGACACTGGTAGTCAAATCATCTCCGCCAGATGTTCTTGGTGCGGTCAACGGTATTCAACAAATGATTTCGTCTGGATTCCGAGGGTTAGCACCTACAGTTGCTTCATCGCTGTTTGCGGCATCTTTGGCGTTCGATTGGCAAGTCTCGGGTGGTACAGGTGGAGTATGCAGGTATATGGTTGATATCCTGATGATGGTTTTGACTCTGGCTGGGGTTTTGTACTCGAGGAGGCTTCCTGAATATAGATTGATCTGAGAGGAGCTCGGGATAAGAAAAAAAGTCTTGGGTTTTCATGATCAGGGTTGGGGTATGGTATGTATAAGTGAGTCGTTTAGCTACAAACTGGTTAACATGATAGCCAAGAGATATAGAACATGTCCATAGAATAAAAACTACATACATCCCATTCTTTTTTTATTTTTCATATGTTACATTTTATAAGTTGAGACTTTTGAAACACCAAGTCATTGGATTTAGACTGCTGCTGCAGAGATTTCCTGCACTTTCAATTGCATCCAATGTGAACCAGCTGGATAGTGTGCTCACTAGGGAACCCCCAGTTGCTCCTTGCACTAGAAAAGCTGTTTGACCAGTTTGAACATGAAGACAAACTATTGTTGCTTACCTGGTTGAGGGGATGTGGAATTCCCCTGTCCAACATCTGCATCATTTTGGTAAGAGCCAGATGTGCTTTGGGCTACAAGAGAATAGCAGTGAATAGACAGGTATTGAACAAAGCAGGGGGGATATTATTACCTTCCTCAACATCAATTTCTTGGAATTGGTTCTCTGGAGACATGATTACACAGGTGGGAAGCCCAAATCCCCTTGCAACTTGATAACCATGAAGAGCTTTGTATATCTTGGTGGGCCAGGACCATTGATAATAGGCAAAGCTGATGGAAAGTGTGACAGGAAGACCAAGATACCTGCACATATATCTGGTGAAACTGGTTCTTGGCCAGAAGAGTCACAGGACCAAAGATAAAAACATGTATCAAGAGATGGGGAAGGGAGGAAAAATAGATAGATTGGTCCCCCTAATTGACATTGTTGAGATTTGCATTTAGATTTTTGAAGTGCTCCTTTGAGCCTGAAAAAAGGGATGATGAGCTCTGGTGATGTTGACCTGGTTTTGTTGGTATATAAAAGTTACTCACTGAAACTTGAAAGGTCTTAGGCCTGTGAAAGCCATGATTCTGTTTCACCAAGAGATTCTACTTCAATATGACACCCATGGGCTTTGAGGAGGAACCTATGGAATAGGTTAGTAAAGAAAAGCAAATTGTTTTTTAGAGAATTGCCTTGTGGCACCATCTGCCATCCAGTCCTTGAAGCAAAGATGCCAATCCACCGTCGTACATTCTGATAAACAGCAATTGTCGAGTAACTCAAAATGACATGGGGGTAATAATTGGAAGGAACTTCTTTGATACACTCAAGACAACTACTATAGTTAAGTGCTGAAGACCTAGATCATGTCTTATGCTGGGAAAGTATCTGATGATCACATCTCCTTTGTGAGCAAATCGAAGAACTTGGTGAGAAACTGCATAATGCCGACTTTCTCGGCGCAATCTTTGCGTCTGAACATTACAACGACGACCCAGATACCTTTGCTACTGTGCACCGACTCGTCACTCCGTATTGCACATGCTGAGCTGTCTGGGCGATCGATTGCCCTGCCGTGGCCCATTGGATAGCCAGGATTGAGCAACAACAGTGATATCACCCAAAGTAAGCTAGAAACTCACATATTACAGGTGAGGGAACTGTCGACAATGTAGTAGGTGACCGTGGATGGCATGGCATGAGCGTTCGCGGATGAGCAACACGTCTTTGTCATCATTCACCACGACTCCCACACCATCATCATCAGCTCTCAGGCCTCAGGACTGAAAGAACAACTGAAAGAAACTCCGAATTTCTGCCTTCCACGATGCGCTTCCGGACTAACAATCCGCATTAGAAGGACTTTAAAGGGGGTTATTGAGACATTAGTGGCCATGTAAGCCCCCTTGAGGCTTTTGATTCTGCTGTCATCTTATTGACAGATTTTCGCAACAGAGATGGGGGAGAACTCGGAAGCTTGGTATCGGGTTCAAGACTGGTAAGAAAGACACCTGTAATCGAATCCTACGGCACGATAGAACACAGTCCCGCTTGCTCCCGACATTGATACTATGCTAGAATCATCGTGAGTGTTGGATGTCGTC
Source organism: Marasmius fiardii PR-910 (assembly GCA_014904975.1). Taxonomy (NCBI): domain Eukaryota; kingdom Fungi; phylum Basidiomycota; class Agaricomycetes; order Agaricales; family Marasmiaceae; genus Marasmius; species Marasmius fiardii. The sequence goes on from MU127813.1 coordinate 359,937, forward strand.
CAGTTTTGGCATGAAATTCGGAGGATTTTGTTGTTCAGTAATCTCTGTTTCTCGTCACGGAGCGGTTGACCGTTTCATCAGTGGGGACGAGTTTCACACAAAAATCGGGAGAAGGCACTACATATTCCGCTCCTCAATCCGCTTGGGGCTGAAGTTCGCGATAGTTGGCATTGGAGTTGGGGTTGTCGAAGATATTTTAGGCAGCTGGCGGAATTTGTTTCTTGGTGTGCACAAGGCGTGTTCAACGGGAGATCAGTGAGTGGAATGACCACTTCGATGCCACCCAATGGCGGTCTTGATCTGACTCCATACCGGGTTATAGGCCGTTAAACGAATCGGAAAACGACTATCCTCTCGTATTCGTTCCGTCTCGTTTGAACGTTGATGCTGTTGTGGCAACCAAAACGAGAAGGACCGATAATTGGGTAATTGTGGGTCGTTCAGAATGCAACAGCTTCGTTGACTGCTACTGCCTCTAGCGTAACCGCTCAAACCCTGCAATTTTTAACTGACGCCAACATTCTCTGAAAATAAAACGTCAATGATACCGAAGCGGTCAAAGCGCTGGTAGCCAAATCGGCTCCACCAAATGCCTTGGGTGCCAGTCAATCAAATGGTATGTAGTAAGTCATTTCGGCTGCATGAGTTAGCACTTACTGCTTCATCACTTGTTTGCGGCGTTTTTTGACACTCGATTGGCAAGTCTCTGGTGGGTATGGAGGTACCTAGGCGATATAAAGATAATGTTACTCGTTTCTAGTTGGTGTCTATGGGCTTCCCGAAAATAGACTTAGTTGAAAGAAAATCTGGGGACGTTCAATAGGTGGTCCTGCTTTTTTGTCAGTCTCAACCATCCAGGTACCGTCGACAAACTGTATAGATCGATTGACGGTGAGCTATTTAACATGCATGCTACGTTGATAGTAAGTAGCATTTTGATTTTGATGTGGATTTTGATGTTGGCTACCCAAGCGGGTTGACACTGACACTGGCAGTAGCACTATGTAGTTGATAAACTTTCGAGCTCACTGATCCAGCTTTCTTTTACATAAGAATGTGCCGAGTGTCTCGCTTCGTTTAGTGAAAGGAACGGAACCCCGTCGCCAATTAAATGTGATACACAATACAAACAATTCCTCTAGTATGGTACATACAAAACTGTCCGAGTTGCATTTTTAAAGCAGTCCTATGTCAACTTCCCTAAGTACATTCAGATGCGAGGGCGGTCCCATCGACTAGCAAACCCTGAAACACGAACCCAGGTGATCTAACACTCTAGAGATTCAACACGAACATTAACTTCAAGGCCCTGCCCGTCAAGTTCAGATAGACGGCCATCAACATCCAACTTTTCGTTCTCAAAACTGCACAGCACACACAACCGCGACAGCCTCATCACTTCATCGTCCACTTGCCACCTCGATTCAATCATATCGCAAAAGAGGGATGGATAATCTCGTGTCCAAGCGCCATACCCAAACTCCAACTCTTTGAGGTTTTCCAACAGTCTAGTCGACTGAGGGAACGTCATCCGTCGTAGGAAATCGTCCCATTCACCTCTACACCCTAGATGGCACATAACGAGGCTCAGACGGGTCAAGGTGTTGTTGAATGGAGTGAGGGTGTCAATCAAGTCTCGAGCTCGATCGAATAGTAGACAATTAAGTGTCAACGAAATGAGTGGAGGAGGTGAAATCGAAAATGCTCGGGATGAAATGATTTGAGTGTCGAAAAGACCTAGCGAACAATCTGATCGACCAGAGATGGTGAGATCTGCTAGTTGAGGTACTTGGACGTTGTTGAAAAACGCGCAAACAGGGTTGATGCAAGTACCCAGATCGCGAATCGCTAGTGACGTCAATTGTCGAAGGGGCAAGGGAGGATTGAGGGTTTTTGACGAGCGGAACGACATTCTTTCGACTTCAAGGGTTGTCAGCGCCGGTGAACGTTCGAGCATTTCAACAAAGGCAAAGAAGTCGACTACGTTTTCCAGGGAAAGATGGGTAAGAGAGCGGGTATCGAAACGAATGGAACCTCCCATCTCATCGTGTAACCTGAGGTTCTGGAGTGCCGGGCTGAAAACGTTGACAGTGGGCAGCTTACGATGAGATGTTCCGGTGAGGGTTAGTGTCTGGAGTAGAGGAACATCGGTAGGAAAGTCGCTATAGCCCGAAAAACAGTCGACTACGACGTCCTTCCACCGGCGACAATTTTTAACCACCTCAAGGAATGCGTGACACATTTCAGGGTTATAAGACTGAAATGATATCTGGAGTGGTAATTCTCCAGAGTTGTCGAGGCAAAGCCGTGCAAAACGATGGCTGCTGGTGGAATCATATGATTGTATTTCCTCGGCGTAGATCTTAGTCCAGAGGGCGGGAGAGGAGTACGTTACGTCCCGCCATTGTGAACACACGCGGCCGAGGGTGAGGGCGGGGTGTACACAAGACTTTCCCTCGTTCCTGCCCGCATCTTCGAGATAGATGTGGAATATGGCTAAGAGTATTTCGACAGGGAGACGAAAAACAGATGGGCGAAGAAGTTCGTCTATTCGCGTCGTTGCGCGCATTAACAGCCCTCTCCTGGTCTGCAGCTCTTGCATCAGCTTTCCGATTCTCTGGATTTCTTCGGTGTATGCAACGATCTCCTGTTTGGCCGAGTCAAGGCAGTGCTTGAGCCCGATGAGCTCCTTGTATGTTGGGTGACGGTTGGGATTGTGAGTGAGGTAGTCATTCATGGTTTCCATGCTGGGATTAGGTTTGGTTGGGAAGGTATAGTGGCAAGAATCACATGTCTTCAACGGCGTCTGCAGGTCAAGTAAACTGGAAGCCTAGATGAGAAATAAGAGGTAGAAAGTGGTCAAGTCAGCTGAGAAGACGGTGGAGGGAAGGTTCTGGGGCACTTGCCATGGGGAATGATAACATGGGGGGCGGTGGATAGTCTGCGGTAGCCTTTTATTATTTAGCTCGGTCGCGGTTACCCGATCACACGAGGAAGAGACGTCAACTGAGTTCTACTTCATGCAATGGGTTTATATACTTTCTGAGAGCCTGTATGGAATGTTAGTCATCTAGTAAATATGATAGAGACAAGGCCAAGGAACGTGTGTGGTAAGAAATTATTGAGGCGAAATGGAGAGGAAATATGGTCGCTTGGCCACAGTCAATCGCGCCGACTCGGAGCGCTGCAGTTCATTCCACAGGAACCAGGTTCGGTGTCAAGGAAAACCAGGCCCAAAATCAACATAGTCCGGACTAATAAACGCCAAGGGTTGGCACTAAAGAAAACTTGACTGCGGGAGGGCGTGGCCCCTTGGAAATAATTGAGAAAACCGTTGTACTTGAATCAGGCCAAAAACGTCGCCGAGCCTCAATATCTTTCTCAAGCCTTGATATTGGATAACCGAACTGACCGAGCAAATATTATTGATACAGCAGTAGAGTTGACAAAATACATGGAATTCCAAGTTTCCCGGTTCTCATTCGTCTCCAATATCGTGCTTCTGTTTCAACGCTGCCAGCTCCTCCTCTCGACGAGCCAAATCAGCTTTTGCAGCAGCTGCATCCTGTTTTGCGGGCATATGGTATAATACGACGATATAACGCTCTTGTAAATGGAATCCATTCAAATGTTCTAGTGCGTTCTTTGCCTGGATTAATAACGTGTCAGAAGAGAGGGGAAGCCTTGTGAGTAAAAAAATACGCACATCCATAACATCGTCGAACACAACAAAAGCAGTGCCCTTAGTCTTACTCTCATTTCCTATCCGAATTTGTCGTATGCTCCCATATCTTCCAAATAAATCGTACAAATCTTCTCCAGTAATTTGGTAGTTCAGGTTTTTCACGAATAATATGCGGTTGGCACCTGTGGGGAGTTTTGTCTATGAGAGTGTCAACGTACGCAGAAAGCATCCAATATCGTAAATATCTCACCGTTGGTCGGGTGGCCATCGTGCGCAGGTTTTGGTTATAGATAGAGCGAGAATGACCGGGTGAGGTCAGAGTGAGAAGCAAGCAAGTGCGTCACGCCCAATAAATCATAACGTTCCTCACGACCCTCACCATCATCAACAATGGGCAAGCTCAACATCGCTCATCATAAATCTTACCATCCCTATCGACGAGATAATATCGAAAGGGTTCGCCGAGATGAAGAAGAAGCCAAATTAAAGGAGGCCAAGGAGGAAGGTCGTCTGACGTTGGCAGTGAGTCCCCAGAGTCAGCCCGAAGCCTGGATAATTTCCTTATATTTTAATACCTTTTTAGGATTCCGAAGCTCGTATAGATCTTTTACGCAAACGAACAGGGTCAAGTAGCAAGAATAAAGAGCGAAGTGACGAGGATTTGCGACCTCCACCGGCACCATCTATCTCGACATCCAGTGGTCACATAAATTTTTTCCAAGATCTTGAACAAGTAAGCTGAGCCTTCAAAGTCGCTCGTTGTATGCGCTAATAAACTTCTTGATAATACAGAATGCCATTACAGCTGCCGTTCGTGCTTCCAAACAAGCTACGACAAGTGAATCAGAGAAAGGCATCGCTCTGGCACCATCCAGCAAAGATCTGAACCCTTGGTATTCTGACAAGAACCGAAAGCAAGGGGTGTTCGACGATGAAGATGAAGGGCGGAGGTATGGTCTCATGTCATGAAAATATTCAGTGTTTACTTATCTTGCTTGTTAGGAAACGAGATAATACTCGGAAATCACTACACGATCCCCTTACTTCAATAACACACCAACTTGCTTCATCTTCATCTGCGAAAGCTAGCGCTCATCCTTTGAAGTCACACCGAAAATCTGCTCCTATTGCGAACGGTTCGCATCCTCCTGAAGTAAACGCCCGAATAGTTCGAGAGTCTTCGGAGAGGGAACGTGCGTTAGCACTTATACGACGTAAGAAGCGCGAAGAGGCGGGCAGTGAGACGCCTAGCACTGTACACGGAGGAGCTTTTGAGTACGGAGACAGGTATAATCCGAGGGAGGCTGAAGAGGCACGTCTAGCACGCGACCGAAGATGGCATGACTCTGGTTCGAGGTCTTGGGGAAAAGGCGAAGGACGAGGACGAAGGTGGTGACGACGACGACGGTACCCAGTACGCCCATACCTCTTCTCGCTTTACAGGGCTCATCTAATTCTCCTCCCAGGGATTAACGCATGCTTTATGAGACCCACAATAAGAATCTTGCTAAGAAATTTGTTGTAAACATCTCGACCCACTCGCCATCTAAAAGTATTCTCATGCACACGTAACGGTGAGTACAGCGGCTTCAGCTCTATATACCACTGTGCTAACACCTGTGTCATGCGGTTCGGCCAAAAGAATGTACATCAATGTATCATTATGGACTTTATAAATTTCATCCTAGAATAGTATCACCTCCGCCACCAAGGCCGCCGAATAAAATCCATGTTCCAACATCAGGCATTCAATAAACCGGGCATTTTCCGACGAAAGCGATCCTAAAGTTACACGTTACGATACGTATTGCGGAGATCACTCATTCGTGTTCCATTAAGATTATCAGAACTTGGCGTCTATTCTGGATTCTATGGTACATTTTATACATCCTCATACGTTTTCCTACTTAACCCGTCGTTCCTGGTAATCAAGTGACAACTTTTTCTTATAGCATCCCCACGAACAGCACGCGTCCGACATGCCCGTAATTGCGATAATTTCCCGTCTATGTCGCGGAGAGACCCTTTTAATAAGAGGCCTGTGGAAGGAGGAGGCTTTTGCGCTGCCATCATGTTGACGACAGCTTTCGCCACTCTTTTCCTTGCATCCCTATCGTTCGTTCAAGCTGCTGAACCAGCCTGGGTAAAATGTCTTCGCCAGATTCGCTCTTGACCGTTAATTAAATCATCTCTTCTAGCCGTTCGATTTGACCACCATTTCGGCTCCTGATGGCTCCATTACCGCGAAATTTGTATCGGTTGGCGCAACGATGACTGAGCTTTGGGTCAAGGACAGGAATGGGAAAGCAAGAGACGTGATTTTGGGCTATGATGACAACGTAAGTGTCCAAACCGAATCACGAGGATTCAAACCGGTTCTAATGAGATGATCAGAGCAAGTTGTTGACCGACCCTGACCACCCCGTTTTTATGAGTTATTTCCTGCCATCAATCGACTTGTCAAAACTAACTCTGTTTAACTATACAATCCTATCGTGGGTCGCTATGCGAACAGGTTGAAGAATGGTATGTAGGGCGCTTTCACCATCGTGGTGTCGTTTCTGAACACTTCTTACTTTCGAAAGGAACGTTTTCCATCCCTATCACTAAGACTGCACAACCACCCGGTCCCGGTGTTTACCAAATTCCGACCAATGATCATGATGGTGAGTGCCTATTTGCAATCCTAAGCTGAGTGTTGAACTCATTTCCCCCTTCAGGTCAAGTATGTATTCGCCACCTTTCCTATCTCACCGTGAATAACATACGCTTACCAGGTAACTCTCCACGGCGGCATCCTCGGATGGGATCGACGAAACTGGACTGTCGTCTCGAAAACTCGGTCGAGCGTGACGTACAAGCACCTTGACGCTGCTGATGAAGGATTCCCCGGAAACGTTACTGCCTTTGTAAGTACACTTGGCTACGTAGCTACTCGACCCTCACATCATTTGTTCCTTTCAGGCGACCCATACGGTTTCCAACGGCGGTACACTTAAGACCACCGTATTCGCGAACGCCACTGAGAAGACACCGATCATGCTCACGCAGCACATCTACTGGTCAGCGACAAAGTCGCTGCTTACTGTATCCCTCTCCAAACTAACCGTATCTCTTTTTCCTATCTTATATCAGGAACCTCGATGCCTTCCAAGACGGTACCAACGACATCCTATCCCATCACCTCCAAGTCGACTCTTCCAAAGTCGTAGATCTCGATGGAAACGCCATTCCGACTGGCAAATTCATCTCAGCTCCCGGTACACCTTTCGATTTCCGCAAGGAACAGAAGATCGGTGCTAGGTGGAACGACACGATCGATCTTTGTGGACAAGGGTGTCAAGGATATGATCATTGTTGGATTTATGACCATGATGAGTCTTCGAGAACTGGAACCTCGCTTTGGAGTGATAAATCTGGGATTAGGTTAGTCTTTTTTTTTTCTCTGGCCCCTCTCTTGTCGTCGGACGTTTCTTACCTGATGGAAAAACTGTGTAGAGTCGACATTAGCAGCAACCAACCGGCTGTTCAGGTTTACACCTCGTTCTGGCTCAACACCCCTAGGAAGCAAGTTCATGGAGGTCCCAACACGACTTATTCGAGGTGGTCTGCTGTAGCGATTGAACAGGAAGGATACGTTGATGCGATTAATACGCCCGAGTGGAATGTGGATCAGATCTGTGAGTATAATGACTCTTTTCCTTTCAGGAGCTAATTGCGTTTACGGTAGATGGACCGGACAGAGACTTCACCTGGAGCTCTACCTACAAGTTCTCTGTAGTACCTTGAATAGTCTGCGTAGGAACGTCGATGATGTGTGTACCTTTTACGTAACGAAGGAATTACAGCTTGGATTCAAACGTGATGTTCCATTCTATCATAGTCGGAAATTTGGAAGGCCCATGTCGACATCTTTTTTTCAAACGATATGTGACCGCGTACTGAAAAGCAAAAAAAAAATACGGTTGAGGTCCTAAAATGCTCACGCCCGGGATTGAACCGGAGACCCTTGCATTTCTCTGCTTGGGTGGAGAAGTTAACCCATAAGTACAATGCTCTACCACTGAGCTACGCGAGCGATGTCAGATGTCCAGTTTGGTGAAATAAGACACGCTCTGTGCGGGCGCAAAAATGTACAGTTCCACTCCACACAATTGTAGTAGACTGCCTTCAAGGCTGGCAACGATCTGAAGAGCTGCACTCGGACGAGCAGTCCTAGTCAGCCGAATGGAGGACGGAACGCATTGACAAATAGAGTAAAACAAAAAAGGGAAATCGCGGGGTCGTTTGTCGTGTTATGCAACACGACTCGACTTCGTCACCGAGAGATAGAGAGAAAGATATGCATACGAAACTAGAGCATTAAGGACAGAATCATAATAATTATAAACGCATAATTGTAATCGTACGAGGAGGGGGGGAAATGGCTCCAGCACGGTGGCTTAGCTCATTGGTACATGTCTAGAAGCGACAACGTGAATCAGAATCAGAATTTAACCATCTGTGGTACATAACGGGAGGGAAGGTGTACCGTTTTTCGTGGCTAATTTCCAGTGAACGATTCAGACGAGGAAATTCGAACGGCAAGAAAGAATTAAAAAAAAACAGTAAGAAAGGAGAAAACGATCGAACGCGTTCATTGGGCGTGTGGTGGAACGCTGTATGCAGGATGATCTCCTCGGGAGACCCTGCGGAACATGTTGTGGATCAGGTAAATGCATCTCGTTACCGACCAACGCGTACTGTACAGAATCTGGCTCTTCATTGATAAGGTTTTCAGAGGCTGATGGATGCTCGTCTGGCAACGGATGGATATCCACAAGGCAAGTTGCCTTAACAAAGTTTGGCTGTGACACTGGTTAGGGGAAGAAGAAAAAACGACTGCTATGTACGAAAAAGGACTCACAAGACGACCTGCATGCGACAAAACAAACACTTCAAGCTGCCTGAAATAAACCGTGCTCGCAACAACATCTTCACATTCGGGTGAAAATCGTTCTTCAACCAAAACCACGAAAGCATGTCGATCATACATCCCAGGATTATTTCTGACATTGGCAAGTACGGTAGACTTCACTGGCAACGCTTTAGAGGTCAAAATCGCGTTTTACAAGGGAGCCGTTCGCAAATACACTTGAGGAGACTGGGGAGTGAAAAAAAGAACACATCCTTCTTGTGATTGCGAAGAAACACCATTGGCTTCCACGATTGTTTTACCTCCACCTGGATGAAAAGTCGCCACTACTTCAACTATGTATGGGATTTTCGAATGGTATGACGCGTACCTCCCTCTACAACTTGAGCTCGTTCTCCAGAACCTCTAAACAAAGCTTTCCCTCCACAGTAACAATCCGGTGAAGAAGCAAAACTTGACGAATCTCCCGGCGTGGAGAGATGTTGAATGCTGCATTGAGCTTTCTTTGCACAAGATATCATGAGAGCGACAACGCCCGGTAGCCCACTTGCTGGAACAAGCAGACTCGGAACCCCCCTTAGGCTTGAGCATTGGAGGCTGAGCCACCACCGCCGGATTGGTGGCATCGGAACGCACATGCAGCGCCTGCGCCTGAACCAAGTTTTCTTTGGACATGCATCACAGGGGAGAGCTCCGCGCAGAGATGAGAGAGATGAGATAAAGAGCAAGAAAAACAACTGTATCCTCGGGTAATAGCCTGTGCTTTGCCCTATCGTCGGCCCCAAACACAGCAAGCCTACGACATGATACAGGTCTTCCAGATCCATTGTATCCAACTTGAAGTCTTTGAAGCCCTTGGGCCAGCACAGGTTTGGATGTTACGCCATTTAGGCTGGGAGAGAACTTCGAACGATGGGAGTCGGGATGATGAATTAATTCGGCGTAGACTAGGTATGAATGATGTCTGGGTCTGGCCTGAATGTCTGCTGATTTAAGGATGTAGTCTCTTTCTCCCGAGCAGTAGACAAATCATGGGTGGGTCTAAGTGAGGGAGGTTGGTGCTGGGGTTGGGAGGGTTGCAATTGGTGGATATGAAGTAAGCTACGACCCGAGGCGGACCGACGATCTCACTGAGGGTACGCTTCGCGATCGCCAAGCAGTCTGCGCACGTCGTTCCCTTAACCCAATCGTCCATCTTTCTTCAAGATCAAGCTACCTACCCGGAACAGTCAACGGCACTCAGGAAACAATATTATGTTACCGGACTCTCATCCACTCGATGGAAGTCTGAGAATTCACATACATATTCCTGTCTGAATAAATACTTATAACAAGTCACTGTACATTTGCGGCCCAGCCTCCTCGCAAACTAAACTAGTCATCATCATCCATATCTGATTTGATACAACTAAAACGTTTAACCCTCCCAATGAAACGGTCAAATAGCGCATCAAATCGCGAACGCTTCCTGGCCTCTACATAGGACGTATCGACTAGGTAATCAGTAACCGCTGGCAAGGGGAAAGCTCAACGAGATTCTCACCTTTTGGCATCGATACCAAAACCTCCCGAGAGTGGTTTCGGGGAGACACCACCTCGTAAACGTCACGTCGAAGAGATCGTGCAAATTCCGTAGTTTTAGGGTCAAATCCCCTCCTAACTTGATAATCATGAAGGGCTCTGTAGACCTTGGAAGGCCAGGAAAATTGCAACTGCTCCGATGCAAGAAAAAGTTTAAAAGGAAGTCCAAGATATTTGCACAGATCTAGTGAAAGCGGATCTCCGCCAGAGGGGCTGTGAGACCAGAAATAGAATTGAGTGGCGAGGGAAGGGGAAGGTTCGAGAAATAGGTAAATGGGGCCGTATAATTCACGTCTTTGCCGTTTGCGCCTTGATCTTTGCAGAGTTCCTCTGAGTTCGAAGCCGGTGTGAACGAGTTCTGATGGGGTTAACTTGGGATTGGTGAAGGATGCAAGTGGGGGTCACTTACTAAACCTGGAAAAATCCTGCGATTGAATGTTGTGCGCATGAAAAACATGGAAGGCTTGTGAAAGCCAAGAGGACGTTACACCAGCAGATTTCACTTCTATAGATCGTCGTTTGTTCCGGAGGAGGAACCTATGAATGGGTTAACTTTTGGCTCGACGAATGGTTGAACGAATGAAAGTCAACAAGCTACCTTGTCATACCATCTGCCATTATCGATCTATCACAAAGACAATCTTTCCAACTGCTCCATTGTACATTCCGAGTAAAGGCCATTGTCGAGTTTGTCAAACTCGAAATAATTTGGGGATAATATGGGGGAGAGATTTCCTTGCCAGTTTCAAAATGACCACTATAATTGAGTGCCCAAAGAAGACCTCCATCATGTTTTGTGTTAGAAAGATATCGGATGAGGACGTCTTCTTTGAGGAACTCTACGTCGGAGGGAATAGCGATACCGCGAAAGTCGCCAACCTGATCACGACATTGAGGCCCGGCTGGGCCGCGACAGAAACCTCCTTTCGTGGGATCCATCCACAGCTCACTGGTTGAACATTCCAGAGCTGTCTATACCCAGAATCGTCAAGGTCAAATTCAGTAGCATCATATGGATTGACTCACTCTCAGTATCGCGATATAGAGGTGTCCCACAAGCCCTAAGCCTTCTACAATGAGTGCCATGGGTATGAGCTCTAAGACTAGAGTGTCAACGAAGTGCTCAGATTTCTGTTCTTGGACACATACCTCCGTAAAAGATCAGTGAAGGAACCGAGGACTGATTATAGCCAAATAGTGGAACGTCCCTGTCCAGAACGTTTCAGACATCAAAAAAGTAGAATGAAAAGAGGACTGAGCATACTCATTTGTAGAACACCGAAGGAAATCTCGTCGCCATTCCTAGCAAATCCATTCGTGAGTCTACCGATTACAGGTACCCAATCTCGCACTTGTACTACCTTTTTCGCATTTCTTCCGTGATACGCCTTGACAGTAAACTTCTTCTGTCCAAAGGATCCGGCAATGTTGATCTCAGCGTAATAGACGGCTGCCTCTGTTTCGTCTTTCCCATTTGAACATAGTCGCCACGAGTAGCAGACATCCCGGTCTTTATATATATCCCCTCGTTTGACCTGGGTAAACTTGAAGACAGCCTAAGTGGCCACGAAAACCTACAGATAAACGCACAGAAACACACCTCTGAAAGTTCCAACAGATCCCCAGTGATTGTTTTCTTCTTGGATTGCGTCTTGTCAGTCATGTAGTAGTTATACTGGTTACCCTCAATATTCGAGAAATGGCTTTGATTGATAAGAACCCCAGAAGCACCAGCGAGAATCTGCATCGCAGGACTAGTTGAGTTGGTCATTGCACGGCAGTAAAACGACGGCAAGGAAGGGTGGTGTGGACGTCAAGGATGAGGGAGGCGGTACATGGCAACACGAAGGATGACAAGACTGCAACTGACTATCAATCATGATTTTTACGCCGGCGTTGGCGAAAAAGGTTTGATGAGGACCACTGATCAGCTAACGAGGCCAAAAGTTGCGGCTATGCCGCGGATGACTCAGCTCAGAATGCTGTCAAAACGCCGGCAACAACGATGTTTACGCTCACCTCACCACTGGCTTTGGGTACTGGTTCCAGTGCCCTCGAGGTGCTTATCAGTGAGTTACATCCCAATCTCTAGCGTCTACTGAGGATTTTTCAAAGTGTCCTGCATTATTGACTGTCAGGGAAGCATAACACCTGCTCGTTCAGGATTCCCGATTAGCGAACCGAATACGATTATCCATTCTCCAAAAATCCTGGCTATAGCCTGCCATTTTTCATCATTGCATCCGGATTTCTCGACTGTCCAGGACCAAGGTCGTTCCCTCTTCTGTCGACTTCTGATCGGGTCAGAAAGGAACCTCGGCGAGCTCATTGCTTTTTACAAAGACCCGAGCAGAAACAGAGTGTAGTGGAAATTCTATTCAGATGCCGTTAGCGTCGGTGAAGTGACTACTTAAGCGAAGGAAATTTCACTCCTTCCCCTCCCCCCCCCTCCATGTTACTGACAGGTGCAGTTGTAGCTGCATTCCTCGCCTTTGCAGCGGGGAAATCCTCTACATGTCGAAAACTGCCCACCGACTCCTCATGGCCCAGTAAAGACGTATGGGACGCTTTCAATAGCTCCGTTGATGGTCGTCTCATAAAAACTGTTCCCATCGGCAGTCCATGCCATGACCCAACGTATGACGAGGAAAAATGCAAGATCGTTCGAGAAAATTGGCATATCCCTGTTTTCCAGTACGTGTCAAACTTTCCGTTCAACCATTTAAATATATTCAATTTACTCCAGTGAGGCGAATCCATCTTCCGTGATGGACCACATTTATCTCAACAAGAGCTGTGATCCGTTCGACCCGCGAGAAACCCCTTGCAAAATCGGCGCATATGTCCAATACGCAGTCAACGTTTCCTCGCACGACCATGTCATTAAAGCCGTTCAGTTCGTGAAGGAGCATAATATTCGCTTTGTTGTCAAAAACACTGGCCATGAGTTGCGTAATTTTCCCTTTTTCAGCATAAAGCTAATTGACCCGGTCCTTCTGTTCAGTTACATGGGAAGATCGACAGGAACCGGAGCCCTGTCAGTTTGGATGCACCATCTTAAGGAAACCAGATGGATACCTGAATACGAAGGATCTACTTACAGAGGGCCAGCCTTTAAAGTTCAGACCGGAGTTATCGGTATTGACATGGCTATAGAAGCTCGACGTCGGGGTGTCATCGTAAATAGTCCCGAGGCCCCAGTACGTGGACCAATCGACGATTCTCAAAAGGCGACTCACCAGTGCAATTAGGATGTAGCCTTCGCAGGCGGATTCATTCAAGGCGGAGGTATATCTCGTTTGAGCACTACCTACGGGCTTGCTGCCGATAACACTCTCGAATTTGAAGTGATCACGACCGAGGGTGAATTCGTTCGTGCATCACCCACAGAGAACCGAGATCTCTACTGGGCGTTGAGTGGTGGAGTATGTTTTTTTTTCGTCGCTTCAAATCATATTCATTGCTCACGTCTTCCGCGATTGAATAGGGTGGAGGTACCTATGGCATCGTTTGGTCCGCCACCGTCAAAGCCCACCCAGATGGGCCCGTAACTATTGGATCACTCAACTTCACATCGAAGGGTATCACCCAAGACAAATTCTGGAAAGCTCTTGACGCGTACCAAGCTACTACCCCGAAACTTACAGACGCCGGACTCTGGGCTGGTGCACATTACTCTACCGAGTACTTTGTCATGTACCCGTTATTTGGAATCGACAAGACTCCTGCAGAGCTATCAGCCTTATTACAGCCTCTTGTCGACACTCTAATCAAACTCGGAGTGAATTACACCTCGAACATCAAGTCTTTCGACACGTACTTTGACGGCTGGGCTTCGAACGGGTTTCTCGAAAAGTTCAAGCCCGGAAAGGCCGTGTTCGGGTCCCGACTGTTACCGAGGTCGATTTGGGAGGATGAGCAGTCGTTTGAATCTTTTACAGCGGCCACTCGATCTATTTTGCTGAACGAGCCTGGGGTGACGACCGTGTTTGAACTCATACAGAAGCTGCCGCCTGATGAGGGTCAGAATGCTGTTCTGCCCGCTTGGAGAGAGGCAGAGAGGCATTTCATGGTCAGTCTGTACGTCGGGTTTCTTTTTGCCTTGAACGCTTTTGGTTGACTCTTTTTTTTCTGCTACAGACCCTTGGTTGATGGCGAGTCTTTGGAAGACATACATGCCAAACAGGACAAGATAACGTATGAAATCTTGCCAGCTTTGAGAGACTTGACACCACATTCTGGAGTATACCATAACGAGGTTCGTTCAACCCTCCCGTTCCTGTTCCTGTCCCTGTCCTAACGCGGTGACTTTTTTTTTTTTTGCAGGGGGATCCAAATGAACCAGACTTCCGACAGGCGTTTTATGGTTCAAATTACGACACGTTACTTGCTATCAAGGATAAGTGGGATCCTGATCAGGTTCTTTACGGAGCCACTTCTGTTGGAGGAGATCGGTGGTTTGAAGCAGAAGAAGGGAGATTGTGCGTCGCTGAAAGATACGGTGAAGACGGTGCTTCTCAGGCTACTTCCGAGCAATTGCCCTTGGGGCTGTAATTTGTAGAGCTGAAAAATAGAAGTACGACGGGACTAGAGCTGAATGAAACAAGTCATTTTTGAGTGCGTGGCGTTGTTGAGTGGGTGACAGGGCGTTTGCGAGCCCAAATCCGAATCCCTCCTGTCGTGAAATCCAAGTTGATGATTCGGCAACAGATACGATTACCCATACCCAGCTTGAGCTCGTTCTGCGTGTCAAAGGTGATCCAGTCTGGGTTATGAACAGGAGACTCTATGACCGCGACATCGACTGGACGATCGGGGGAATCTGGTCAACGTAGACTCAGCGAACCACAGTAACAGCGGCACCAGTGATTACGGGGACTGCAATCGTCCACGCTCATGCACGACCGGCGTGAACTGGATGTCTGCGAGTGGGTTTCTTTACGGGCGTAGGAGAGGGAAAGATTGTGGACGAGCTCAATGAGATGAAAAAGACGTACCATTTCGACCTCATAGACGTTATTATCCCCACGGTGACTTGCCCAGATCCAAGCTCAACCCAACCGAGTTTATCATATCCACCATTCTTGCGCGTGGTGTAGATTGGTGGCAAACGCGAGAGCAGTCGTTTATTGATTCGATGTGAAGGGAGTCCCTCGAAAGAGTTTTCATCCGTGTAAAAGAGCGACAAGCGGTTTTACCAGAATGATATGCGCGTTGGAGAGCTGGAGAGATGCTGAGGATGGCTCATTTGAGCGGGTTCATGGTGATAAAATGAGTTGCAAGCCAATGTGCCGAATCGACTCTTTCTATAAGACTTCTCGATTCAAGATTCAACAAGAAAAATGTTTCTTCTTGCTCACCGTGGGCCAAATACCTGTCTTTGAGTCTTGATATACGTTTTCAATGATTTCCCTTGAATTTGCCTACTTCTGGTACTATCGAGTGCCTTTGACCTTCTCTGGAAGCTAGCAATGAAAGAAATATCAAGAATTCGTATTCTCAAGATCGAATAACGGGTCTACAAACCTTTGCCCTTCTATAACTGCTTCAGGATCCTGAGCGCAATTGCTTGAAGGTAAACTAAACGTTAGCAAAGGAGTTAAAGGTCGTCGTAGCTTGTTCAAGCATAGAATTATAGACTAACAATGTCGGGAACATTCAACCGTCGTCTCTTCTCGAAAGATCAGTACTGGTAGTCTCGATTTCTCGAAATTTGGCAAGTGGACGGCAACATGGCATATTGACCATATTTTTACTGCAAAAAGAAGTTGACAATAGAATTAAATCAAATCTGAACGAGACTTGCTGCGTGTTGAACTTGGAGTAAATATGAACGACTCAACGAGGTGTAAAATATTGGCGGCGACGCCAGAGTCCGGACTCCGAGTCCGACCCGCTCCAGCACCGGGTCGTCAGATTCCCACGTTTCCTCGGCACAATGAGACGGTCAAACGAGTTTGACCGGGGTCTATGCAGACGAGACATGCGCGCTTTAGTTGTCTCAGCCTCAACAATACCGGCCTCAACAATACCTGCCACCGTTAGTCTCGATGGCAAGGCTGGTGTCGATGCCAACCGTTCTGCTCTTCCGAGTGACTGGCGATGCAACTTCCAAAACCTTCCGCAAAGCTTTCGTACTGTCTATAATGCCCACTGACAGATGATTGGGTCTGGATGGCAAGAGAGTTTGCACCGACATTGCGGGTTTCATTCCAGTTCGTATCAATGCTGTTGATTCTAGGTTATCCGCAGCAATGGCACTGGTGGGTGACCGGTGATTGGCTCCGGTATTAGTGCGCACTAGGGAAAAAGGCTGGTAAAGTTGAGTTACGCAGTCAAAGTCGCGTGCTCAAGCAAGGCGATGCCTTTCAGAATTGACAAACGACCGCTTAGCTACAACGACGTAAGTATCTTCCATGCCTCCACGTCAGTGGTCAGTGTTACAGTCTTTAAAAAAGCAAAGAAAATCTAAGCGGACCCGACTCCCCATAGGACCTTTACCCATGCAAGACCAACGAGCTGTCCAAGACGCTATCGCTGCCCATGACCCTCTTCTGAGGTGTATCAAAGATGAAATTTTGGATTTGAATGAACGTCTTGATCATTTGTCGATACAGGAAAAAGAGTTATCTCTCAGTGGTACACAAGTACGTCTCTCTTCAGTAGCTTACCCGCGGTTTTGATTTGTTTCATACAAGTTCTTTAATAGAACTCTGAAATGACCGTGAACAACGCAGCTTCGGACCTAGAACTCACAAGGTTCACCCTGCTGTCCAAAATCAGGGAGCGAATAGAACTTGAGGAAACCCTTGACCTTTACAAATCCGTTTCAGCCCCCGCTCACCTACTACCTTTCGAAATCTGGGCCCAAATTTTTCTTCTTTGCACGCCTGATACCCGATATCCAAGATGGGACGCTCAGTTTGCTCCTGTTGTATTTGGGAGTGTCTGCTCTAGGTGGAGAGCCATGATTTTATCGATGCCAGAGCTGTAGACGTCCATTTCATTGGAAACTCTTCCAGGCATCGAGAACAAATGGCCCAAGTGGATGTCTCGCCTTCACAATTTTTTGAGACGCTCTGCGGATCAGCCACTTTCAGTTCGGATCGTTTGGTATCAATCCCAGTGTGGGCCCCGAGAGCAGGCCACCTTCAGAGCTTATCTATCGGACTTGATTGCTTCCTCCACCCGCTGGAGGGACGTCGACCTCACGGTCCCCTCTGGATATCTTCATCCATTCCTAGAGGCTAATCTGCCAATCCTGGAAACATTCACGTTCGGTAGCGATGACGAACTACCACTTAACCTCCCCCACGCCCCACGTCTTCACACTGTCATATTCTCCGGTTATTATATCCGACCTCTGACTTGGAACATCCCATGGAGTCAACTGACTGAACTGGGCTCCAAAAGCATGATGTCAGTCAAGGATGTAAAGCGCATCCTGAAACAGTGTCCACACCTCGAATACTTCCATTTATCCGTTTCCGGGAGACCTTTAGTCTGGTTAAACTTTGTGGCTATTGATGCCGAGATGTCGGATATAGTCACCTTACGGAAGCTTAAAAAGTTTACCATGATCATCAGCCATGACGAGGACGCTTTGGAAGTTCTTCGTCAGTTCAATTTTCCCAAACTTGAGGAGATCCGATTCAGCGGTACTCAAAGTCGTGCCCGTTCTTCCTTGGATTATTCTATCATGTTCTGGCCAATTATTTTAGCTCTCATATCAACATCTGGATGCACAATCCGAAAACTTGTTATTGAGGACTTTCCAACTATCAAGGATCGGGAAATCCATGAGCTCTTGGATCACATACCTAGCCTGACTGAGCTAGAGGTGACATGTAAAGGTTCTGATATACTGGAAGACACCTTTAAAGATATATTGATGGACCGTAGGAA
Organism: Marasmius fiardii PR-910; assembly: GCA_014904975.1. Classification (NCBI taxonomy): domain Eukaryota; kingdom Fungi; phylum Basidiomycota; class Agaricomycetes; order Agaricales; family Marasmiaceae; genus Marasmius; species Marasmius fiardii. The sequence continues at coordinate 378,023 of MU127813.1, forward strand.
GGAAGCATTATTGATGAATTGAACAGGCAAGTATATGTTGTGGCTGCCATCACTACTGTTCATAACCTGATGCTATATCTTTCTCCTGCAAATAGATATGGTCATTTTTCTGTTATGGAACTTCTACCCTGGCATGACAAAGACAATCTGAATTATACTAGTTGCTGAGTTGCAGCTGTTACCACCCTTAAGTGTGTCAAACTTGGCTGCTCCAAGAGTCAATCACAGCATTTGGACCCTGTAACTTTCAACAAAACCAATGACTCCTACCAAGAATCTACAATCTTTAGCTTATATCTGGTTACAGAGGTGTCAGAATAGTCAATACAACTTACTGCAAACTTACCATCTGTGATAAGTCAGATAAAATCAACAAACAAACTCAACAAGATATCTGCAAGGGAGGGCCATTAGTGTCAGTAGACAGTATACTCAGTACAGCATATAGCCATCTCATTCAGATACAAACTTGGCAATGTGCAGACCCCTGAGATTATACAACAGATTCCAAGAGAATATCAGAAGTCAAAGTGAAAAAAAAAGAATTGTTGATTCAACTTGAATGGAATGGAGGCTGAGACAATTTTGGTTTGAAAATTGACTGTAGCAATGAATCAGAGATATCCATTCAAGGTTTCCATTAGTATAATCTTATTTAAAGTTTCAAGTTGATTATTCCAATGTCCCAATGCACTGTGCAAAGTTTGGAGGTCAGATCACTGCCATGGGGATCTCTAGACTCTCCCCTAACTCCCAGGTAAACCAGTCAGATAGTGTGCTCAAAAAGGAACCTTTTGCAGCTACTTAAATTTTAACAGCAGATTCATGAGTATAGTGGGAGAGGAAGCATCAACCATAAGTTGCTCACCTGGTTGGGTAGATGCAGAGTCTATTTGTTCATCATACCCATCATCCTGAAGAGAGTTGGACATATTAATGGATCCTGACCAAATTAGAATATGGTTAACAGTTACTCCAAGACCTGAGAGTGGTAAGCTCACTGTCTGCTTGATTGGGGAGGCCTACAAGTTAAAGGGAGCATTGATGCATTAGTGTTAGGTAAGGAGGAAAGAGAGGAGAGCATATTTTACCTTTGTCATCATCAACTTGAAAGCAGTTTTGTGGGGATACAATTTCAAAGATAGGAAATCCAAAAGATTCTGCAAATTCTACAGTCTGGGGATCAAATCCCCGTGCAATGTGGTAATCATGAAGGACTTTGTAGACCTGGGTGCACCAAGATTGCTGGTGATACTTCACACTGACAGAGAGCCTGAATGGAAGTCCCAGGTAATGGCACATCTCTTGTGAGAATTGATCTTGGCCAGAAGGGTTGTGGGACCAGAAATAGAATGTATCCGAGGAAGGGGATGGAAGCACAAAGAAGTAAATTGGTCCATATAATTGGCGTCGCTGTTGTTTATTTTTGGATTTTTGAAGTGCTCCAGTGAGCTGGAACTGAGCACTAAAGAGCTCTGGTGATGTTAGTCTGAATTGGTGGATAAGTAAAAGGCTACTTGCTCAAGTTTGAAAGGTCCTCCTCCAACTGAATTTTATGAGCATGAAGAACTTTCAAGGCCTGTGAAAGCCATGAGGCCTCTTCACTAAGAGATTCTACTTTTATACAGCGTCCATTGTCTACAAGGAGGAACCTATGATACAGATCAGGAAAAACTTCAAAAGGTGGATTGATTCTTGGACAATTACCTTGTTCCACTGCCATCTGGCATCCTACCCTTTTCCTGAAGACAACTCTTCCAACTCCACCAATGTACATTCTGGTTGAAAGCGATTGTTGAGTTTGTTGAACTCAGGGTGACCTGGGAATGACACATTGAAGGCATATCTTTAGGATGCTCAATATGACTGCTACAACTAAGTGCCCAAAGAAGACTCTGGTCATTTTTAATGCTGGATAAATAGCGGATAAGGATGTCTCCTTTGAGAAATTCCATGTCCAAGGGAATCACAATGCTGAGAGAGAGATCATACCAATCTGGACCTTTGGGTCCAACTGGTCCAGGACAAAATCTTCCTGTCATGGTATCCATCCACAACTGATTTCTTGAGCATCCAAAGGTTTCCTTTGACATTAATGGGTTGATATCAACTCTCAAGAAGACGGCACTAATCACTCACCTGCAGCAAATGGAAATAGAACCTTCCCACACACCCCACTCGTGCTTCAACATGTGCAATTGGTATGAGCTCTAGATTACTGTTCCAATGAATGATCAAAACTTTGCCAGTAGACTCTTACCTCCATGGAAGATCAGCAGAGGAATTGATGAGTTGTTATAACCAAATAACGGAATATCCCTTTCAAATGTGTCAACTACTTAAACGGATCAAAAAAATGCTCGACATACCCACGCCAGTCCTTCGAGCAGTGCAGGAAATCCCGTCGCCATTCCTAACATTTATCTATGAGTTTGTAGATACAGGCCAGCCTCCCACTCATACCTTCACTGCATGTTGTCCATGATAGCTCTTGACTGTGAACTTTCTTTGTCCAAAAGGTCCAGCAATGTTGATTTCAGCATAGTAAACAGCTGCCTCCGTTTTGTCTCTCCCGTTTGAGCACAATCGCCATGAATAGCAGACATCCTTGCTCTTGTATATGTCCCCACGCTTGACTTCAGTGAACTAGCAGGCATGGTCATAAAGTCTGCCGATGCCGGAAAGTATGGGGAAATGGCACACCTCGGAAAGTTGTAACAGCCCCCTGCCAGTCCTCCTCTTCTTCTCAGTCTGAAAGATAGCCTGATGGATTGTACAGTCATTGTACTGGTCTCTTCCTACATTCGAAAAGTGGTTTCTGTCAATAATAGCCCCAGTAGCGCCTGTAAGAACTTCCATCCGGGTAAGCTAGTTGTGTGTTCTGATCTTTCTTGAGAGATCGCGACTTCGACTGGGTGAGAAAAGAAGCGGCGTCGAAGACAGAGGTGCAAAGAAAGAATGAGCAAAGCTGGTGTGCGGTGACGACAATATATATAGAAGATGAGACTAGGTAAGACCCTGTCAGAAATGCCGTTCTGACACTGAGTCTAAGCAGGCTTGTCGCGATATTGCGGACAAAGAAGGACCTATTATGTATGGTTTTTGTAAGTGAATCCCATGTGTCATGTGGATGTTACAACCACAACGCGCTCCTAAAAAGTCCAAGTCTGTAAAACGGTGAAGAAATGAATCATTGAGGTAATCAACAGCATTAAGGGTGTTTATTTCGAAAATTGGCCGTGAATCGGAGGGCGAAAACGATACCCCACGACATTTGAATGATGATGCACATCTAGACTAAGTTAGTCTCCTGCTGTTAAACCCAGGTTAAAGATAAAATATTTTTTTTGCTGAACGTGGATGCACCGACGATAGCATCCCTAATTAACGCTCCTCCCTGGCTGCCTATACCGAGCTGTCTGATCTTTTCCTCCCGAAAGCTGGCTATACTGCAAACATTCAGCGTAAAACACAGGAGTGGTTCTCCGAACTTTCATACTCCGGGGCGAATGTCTGCGCCAACTTCCAAGTTAGCTTCACGCCATTCGGGTCAAGTACTGCTGTTTCTGAATCTAAGCTATTCCGAATTCTTCATGGCCGTTAGTAGGTAGTGCAGTGGAGCTCATGTTGGGTAACATGCAGTCCACCTCCATCAAGCACCGCTGACTTAGACTGCATAGAGGTATTGTCGACGTTGATGAACCGGCTTGAAAGGTAATTATCTGATAACTCTGATCAGCCACATTTACAACTGGCTTGGGGCGGCCAAATACTCAATCAACTGCCGAATGGATGAGTTGAGTGGGACTTACTAAGTTAGTACATTTAGTACGGGAAGCGGGCACGCCGGTGTAGTCCTGAAAGCCCCAACTCAACGATACCGGGAAGACAGTCGTTCCCTTGATGTATGGGGAAACGTTGTGGACAAATGATTAATGAGGCCTTGAAGCTCAATTGTCACTCACGGATCGCGATGACTCCGGCGCCATCGAACTTAGTTTCCCACACTTCCATCTCTTGCCTGACCGTCACGGTACTCCTTCTCGAACTTCCGCTTCATGCTCTGTAGCAACTCAGGACTGAAAGCACTGCTATAATCGATTCAAATACGGATTCTGTACCTCCTAGCATCATCTAGCATCCTTATACGGGCTCAAACATTCTTGTTCTGACAGTATTAAACAGGGTCGCAAACGGTGAGCAATCTGTCAACCTTGTGGTTTGTATCGAGCTCTTACCTTACTTGTATTCACCTGGAAAAGGATTAGTTGGCTGACGACGTTTCTCTTTACTTTCCGAGATCTATCTTGATGCAAAAGAACGGCATCTTACCAATCTTTCTTCTGTAAATTATTTTTGCGTACTGAGCTCTATAGAGGCGAACATTCAACGTGTGGGAGATGGAAGGGGATCAGATTGTGCCAGTGGTATGGACTCCACTGAGCTGTGTTTTTTGCTCAACTGATACTTCTCTCTAGCCTGGTATTGATGTCCCGTAGTACAATGGAAGAGCGATCTGCTACCCAATAATTCACTCCTCGATTCAATATACCACCCCACCAGTTATCAAGACTGTCCCTGCCGAAACCTTGGTCTACTGCGCGCCTGAAAAGGGCCTTTCACCCCATCAAAATATCCCCACACACTCACGTCCGACAGCCATTGGTGGACGTTCGCGCTTGAATGCACCATTTCTCTGTTATTGAATAACCCAATGCATCGTCACATCGGAATGACTCATCAGTCGTTCGAGAGGTCTAAAAAACACGTCCTCTCACGCTGTTGTTGACTGTACATGATGGCGATCCTGCAGCGGAGGAAATACTGTTGGGCCTTGTTCAGCACCTTCATCGGTGGAGGTCCATCATTTGCGCTTCACACACTTCCCTATCCGCTTCTCGGTCCCCACGTATTCAAGAAATTTCTCCCGAACCGAGGCAATGCTATTTGCAGACAGCCATACTGTGGGCTCGTCTTATAATTGTTATTCTGACGGGGAAAACTTGAACGAGGTGAGAGATCGACTATACTATGTGCTCAAGCCTGTTGTAAGGGAGAACACGCTGAGAGGGAAGGAGATCGTTTTGACAGATATCATTAAACGTATCCTATCGCAACCTTGAAGTGGGTGATTACGGCCATCTTCTGCATGGCTTCTCCGTTGTCAGTCATTGATCATTCTGTACACAACTTTTCGTTTTTTTTTTTTTTGTCGTCCGATATACTGCAAGGCCACTGGCGTTATGTTTGTGAGACGTCGTTGAATGTCATGTCCGCCCGCCCGTCGCGGTCAAATGTCTTAAACATTGGTGACGCCTAGAGACTAACCTAAGATAGGGAAGTTATTTGAGTGCTATTCATTGATTTTGAGTCGCGTTCGAGTCAGTTGAAGAGACTGAAGATCTAAACAGCTTACCAGTGTTGTGGATCTCCGTTTGGACAAGTGCGAGTGTAGAAACTCATAGAATATTCTCACGGTTTCTCTCTGTTTCTTTCTCTATTTCTTACTCAGATACTCCAGTCGCTTACTCATATGCTTACTGATCCAGTAGTTACAGAACCTTCTAGATAGTCTACCAGTAGGTATATAAGCTAGGATGTAGCTGGTACACAGAACAATCAATCCTTTTCCTTATTCTCACAATAACCAGGTCCGCCGATACGCCGAGTCAGTTAACTTGAGGCCAATGCATGATGTTTGAAAGGTCGATATAACCTCAGCTAATCCTGTCGTTGTTTTCGTTGAATGCTTCTTGTACCATGGGTGACCCCGATTGCCCGACTGCTAATTCACGGAGAGCAAAGACCTTTATTCCGATGGTTGAGGAAGCTTCGTGTACTCTCTGTGAATAAACTCGGACGCCACTATCTGCCGCAACGCTCTCAGCAAACTGTGAACCCATCTGACAGAATCCGCCGGAATCTATTTGTCCCTCTTGCATTCAACAAAACTTCAGGGTAAGGGAAAGAAAAAGATTACTCACGCAGGAACGTCACTCGACCTTTCGCCTTCTACAAGAATACGTTTTGACTCCGATGGGTCGATCGCAGGAAGTCTCGTCTCCATCTTGACGTTCATCAGATAGTTCGCACGTAAAAGAGGTACTCCACAACATTCAGATGAGAGACTTAAGATAGCTAAATCCTCCTGTCGAGATGTTTAAGTTCAACCTTCAACTACGACGTTCTACTCACCGTGGGCTCGTCCCTCATCCTCAGTTCCGCGAACGAAAAAGTTGTTCTGCATACCCTTCCATCTCAGCTATACCGTTTTCTTTTCTTCAAGTTGATCATTATCGCTGCTGCTTTCAAAAAAATGATTTGGAGGGTTGACCGGCATGCACCTTGTTGATGAAGTGTCCTCCCTTTGAATTCCGATCTCACTCTCGTTTTCTGCACCATGATTGAACGCGTCTTTGGGCTTGTCAAATCGAGGACATTATTTGGGGCTGACTTCTGATCAGTAAATAAATTATGTATGTAGGATAGGTTAATGAGACTCACACATTACAGCGATTGTAAGCGGGTACACCGATAAACGCTGATAAATGTCGCAGAGCACGTTTGGATAACGTTCCCATGAAGGTTAGTTGGAAATCCCGGCCCGCGGTCGGCACGGCCGTCAAAAGATTCACGCAATCCAGACGCGGTCGCTCCAGTGCCCTTCCCTCTCGCTCTGTGCTCTTCTTAGTTCACCTCCGACAAACTACTTGGCCTTGAGCTCCCAAGCATGGCCACGACCACGGTTCAAAGTCTGCATCATGGAATAACTCGGTTTACTCCCCGTAACTAACCGTACCCATATATGGTTGTCGTTGTTCAACCGGTTCGCAACCTTCGCAAAGCAAACGAGGTGAGTGATTTTGTTGACTTCGTGATTGATTTCGAGCTCTGACCTTGTATTTCCAAGAGAGTGCCCATGGATTGGCGACCTTGTTCTAATATGCCGATACTTATAGGTATCCACCTCACGAGGGGAGAATATCTTTGTATACCCTACAAAGAACGAAAGTCTCCCCAACTTCAAGACCTCTCTGAACACATCCTCATCGCGCATCTGGCCTCTTCAGGCAATTCTCATTCGAGTGGTGGACTATTTAGCGAGTTGAACAGAAAATCAGGTTATGGTACGTTGTACAGTGAACTATACGTGTTTCTAGTAGAGTTGACAGCGTTGGTTTAGCTTGTTGGCGATGATAGCTCGTTGGAGAAGGGCTCTGGTACCCAATCAGTGCTCTCGAACTGCCGTTTCTCTCCGCCAACGATTAACGCCCTCCCTGTCGAAGTCCTAACCGACATCTTCCGCTACTTCCAACCAGAAGCATTCTTTCTAATGCCCGATATACCCCCACTTGTTCATTTAATTCGTGTCTGCAAGCATTGGCGCACGGCTGCGCTGAACGCGCCCTCTCTATGGTCGACAATTGCCTTGGAGAATCCGAAGCATTTCCATATCGCAATGGTTCGTCAATGGCTTGAAAGGTCCAAAAGCTGTCCCCTCACGTTATCGTTGACTGTCCATGTGTTTGATGGAATGTTGGGACCGAACGTGATGGCTGCTCGGGTGGAGATGATATTGTGCATTCTTTTACAGCATATTTGCCAGTGGCGATCCATCTCTCTGCACTTCACAGATTTCCCGATCCGTCTTGATTCACCTCTCCTCAACCTTCCCATATCACCAACTGCAGCTCCATTGTTGGAAAAAGTTGATGTTCGTCACTGGGAGAGCTTTTCTTCCGAATCCAGCGAGGCATTTTGGAGAGCCGTTGGCAGTTATCCCTCGGTCCGTCATGCCGTCTGGACTGAGGGATTTAAGGATCGAAAAACATATCTCCCTATCGTTATCCCGGTGTCATGGGCAAAACTCACCTATCTCGCTTCTCGCTTCATCCTCGATGACACCTTGATGACGTTTCTCTCAAGCTGTGAGACGTTGGAAGTCTTTCACATACTCTCCCTCCACCAATCAAATTCCACTTTGACCCCTCGACCTCGGGTGTACCTGCCATCCCTTCAAACATTAGCTTCCTCATCATCCCCGCACGCTCTGCTATCGCAACTCCTGGCTCTCTTGGAGGTACCGAAGCTGAGTTCCCTAACTTTGGATGAATGGCGGCAGGGCAATTCTTGGACAGGCTTGTTAGAGCATTCCTCTTGCCATTTGCGGACTTTATCCGTACAACTACATGAATCCTCTGAGGCAGATATACAGCACCTATTACTGTCGCCCAGTTTGGTGTATCTCGAAGAACTCGAGGCATGGCGGCTCTGGGAGTCTGGCGACAGTCTTGTTCAGACTCTTACTTGGAAGCCAGAAACTCCTTCCCTGCCTTCACTACGGCGACTCAGATTGTATATGGAAGACGTTCAGGATGGTTTGATATCGGCCATGCTAAAATCACGCCTCAGAAAGGCGCCACGTTCGTTGGATAAAGCTCATTTCCACCTTCCCAGGGGGAGTGGTGCTCATGTAGACGCCCCATTCTTAAGGAGTCTGAAAGCCAGTGGATTCGACCTCTCGTACCGCCTTTGAGCTCTCTCGTCCGCGTACCGAGTCCTAGATGTAATTAAAAGGAACTCTGGGCTGATACACGTCAAAAGAATACATGATTTATGACGTAATAGTAATATGGTCCTGCACTCTAATCGCCTTGCCTTCGTGCGACAGCAGTACACTTACGTTTGGGCCACCGCTCGACGCTGTCCTAACAACCTCCTCGATATCCACAGCGAGGACATAGTCGTCAGCTGGAAGTATCAGTTGTTTAAGCCTCTTCAAGTCGGAGAGCCGTTTCAGTATAACCTGCCCATTCAAATCCTCAAGCTTCCGTTTCGAGAGACTGAGCCTAATAGTATGAAGGTCTTCAGCGACGAACTTCCCAAAAAGTAACTTGCAATCGACATCGCAGCGATCGGCGATGGTCATGTCCCGAATCCCAGTCTGTACCCGGCCAACGCGAGTTGCGGGTAGAATAGAGTCTTCAGACGTTGGAGCTGAGTATACCATCCCACTCAAGCACAACGACACCAACTGCGGACACCTCCATATCATCTCCAAACAGTCATCCATCGTCATTAGCACATTCCTCAGCTGTAGCCTCGTCAACTGCTTCCAGGGTACATGTTTGAAATCAGCACGTTCAAGCGGGTGAGGATCGCTTGCTCGTCCGATGAACGTGAATCCCTGTAAAATGGGAACAACGAGCTTGTAAGAGTCGAGTTTCTCTTCCTCCAGAACACCAGTCTGCGGCTGATCACGAGAAGCCTCCGAAGGGAAATCCAAGTTCGGAACCCCATCGAGACAGTACAAATGGCCAGGCTCGTAGTCGAGATGGTCATTGTTCAAATCCCGAAATCGTGGTTGAAGGTCTACTTTGGCGATAGAAGAGAGAGCCTCATCCCATGTGTTTACCATAGCACCTTCGCCGGATTTGTGTACCTTGTGTCCTCTTGTGGGGCCCAAGCGTCTACTCCTAACATGCCTTTTGTCCTTTGCAGCGTCGGTTTGCGAGTGAGAAGTAGGTTCCCAAACTGAAATGAGGTCGATTTCGTCAGGTCCGAAAGCGAATCTTCTCGAATGACTATCTGTAGTACAGTCGAGGTGAAGTACGGGTGGGTTAGGTGGGCCATGGTGGTTCGAACCAGTTCGAGCCTGGAGTATCTGGTAGGTACACTGAGGGTTCTCCGAGGTGGATGAAGGGGAGGTCTCGGCGGGTGTCAAGTCGAACAAGTTCTCCGCGCGAATATGAGGAATAAATGAGAGATGAGGGGTCGCCGACGTCTCGAGATCAACTGCAGGTGACGTGGAAGTGAGTTGAGGTTTTGGTTGCGGTTCTCTGGGGAAATAAGGTATGAAGCCAGGAGGGTGATGGCTTGTATATTTCGGAAGCGGGGTGTTTTTTGGCATACTTCCTGCGTATTGCTGGCCCAGGAAACCTCGAGTAACTATTTCGTATGTTACAAGAGACAGGCAATGCTAGAAGATAGGAAGTCTGGGTCAGAATTATGGATAATGTAAATCCGTTGAATAATACTCACTTGAGAATTTCCGGTGTGGATGTCAGATTTCTGAGGGATTGTTTCAACGAGAAAGCTGTCATATTTCCTGTCCAATTTAAATCCCCAGGAACAATAGCAATGCATCTGAAAACGACACAAAAGAGATCAGCAACATGAGAACAACAAAAAATTGGCCAACGCATACTCACGATAGAAACAATAATCATGGCGGTGCGGAGGTTTGACAATAAAGGGTTCATGTGTTCTGCAGCCTCTATTCGTTTACATCTCTGACTGGGGATTCAATAAAAACTACGATTGAAGTGCTGAAGGATCGAGTGACGGTCGAGAAGGAGTCGGACTCGAGCTGAGGAGAGGTGATCATGCACGTCACGGCAAATAATTCGCCCTCTCCCTTTTCGTCGGCGCAAGTGAGTAACTGCAAAATGGTACTCATCTATTCTCTTTCCTTGACCCACTAGCCATTAGAATAAAAAATCCTTCAAATGAACTGCAACGCCTGTGGTTCCACGTTTCTTCCCGTTCAAAATTCTTCCGTCCGGAAGCTCAACGATTATCTTTCATCAAATCCTGGAAATTACGTCGCCTCCTATGCGGACATACCCGGGCTAAAGGATCTTTTTCGTGCAGGCATTGAAGAAATGGTCGCCTGCGGCACTGAGATTGAAAGGATCACTGGTATACTAGAAAGGTTGAAGGAGAGAAGGGACGCACTGTCGCGAGTAACAGCTCAGGTCAACGAAACCATACGCCCATCAATCCGTTTACTTCCTGTGGAACTCTTGTTGAAGATCTTTTCCGTTGTCTGTGAAGAAAGTTCAACTCTGTCACCTTTTTCAATCGACAACATCCTGCCTTGAACTTGAGTCTGGTATGTTCACGATGGAGAAGGATCGTACATGCGGAACTGCGGTTATGGACCAGAATTCACTCGTCTGATCTGCAGTTTGAAGGAATGGTTGACCCATGGCTATCCGAGGGCCCCCATATTCAAGCCATCCCCAAAAGATAACGCAGTTCTATCTACAGAAATCGGAAGCACTTCCTCTCTGTATACACTTCAACCTCAGCCACACCAACGACCTGACCAGCGCTTTCCAGGAATTGGTCAAGCATTCCCATCGATGGAAGGAGATCACGATGCTCTGCACCAAAAGGTACCGTATTTTTCCGGTTTCCCTACCCATCGTGGTGTCAATGAATGTCCGGAATCTCGAAGCTATCCGTCAATATCCCCGTGCAATCTCCACCCCAAAGCTCCGCAGACTTACGTTGTATGACCCTCTTCGACGCAACTTGACACCAGCCCATTGGTGCGCGTTTACTTCCTGTGGAACTCTTGTTGAAGATCTTTTCCGTTGTCTGAAGAAAGTTCAACTCTGTCACCTTTTTCAATCGACAACATCCTGCCTTGAACTTGAGTCTTGTGTGTTCACGATGGAGAAGGATCATACATACGGAACCGCGGTTGTGGACCAGAATTCATTCGTCTGATCTGCAGTTCGAAGGAATGATTGACTCCTGGCTATCCGAGGACCCCCATATTCAAGCCACCCGCCAAAGGATAACCCAGTTCTATCATACACTTGGATCTCGGCTACACCAACGACTTAACCAGTGCTTTCCAAGAATTGGTCAAGCATTCTCATCGGTGGAAGGAGGTCACGATGCCCTGTACCGAAAACTACCGCAATTTCCCTGTTGACTTACCCATCGTCGAGTCAATGAACGTCCGGAATTTCGAAGCTATGGATGATTATCCTCACGTAATTTCCACCGCGAAGCTCCACAGCCTCACGTTGTGCGACCCTTTTCGATATACCTATCCGCAACTTGACACCAGCTCATTGGTACATCTGCTCGTTAATGGCAGCATACAACACTCCCACCTTTCAGATATCATTCAGCGCTCTCCAAATCTCGCAACACTCGAATTAGTCGGTTTCTACGGTTTTGATCAAGATTGGACCCCTGTTATCCCTACACGGTTGACTACCCTCACAATCATTGGTCCCGGACCCAGCGCTCGGTGGAACAATGTGGGCCCTCTCTTGAGATCGATGTCAGTTCCTGGACTGAAAATCCTCACTATCTGTCCTCGTCTATCTTCTCCATCTCTCTCGATTACCTTCGATGCCGCAGCTACGTTCAGGTTGAAGTCAAGTCAGCTGCAGACAAGCGTCAAGGGAGAGCATATGAAATTGTGGAGTTATAGCGAGGGATTTCAAAAATTTGAGGACCGGCCTAGTGATAGATAATGTTTTATCTAGTCTACATCAATCTTAGTGACACTTCTTTTGTTGTCTTTTCGACGAGTCTAATCCTAATTTAGAGGGTATCTGTGCACTAATCCGTTTCGACAGCAAATTTTGAGTGGTTCCATCTTGGATTGGCTGAGTGTTCTTCAATATTCGAACGAGATGGAATACAAAAGGATGAGCATTCTGTTCGATCTGATTCGCTTTAACATAGGCCCCACCAAGAGTTGTAAAAAGCCGTCAAAAATACTGTATATGCGTAGGACCAAACCGATTTAAGTGCGGAGTATGAGAGCTTTGTACGCTATCTGAGTGAAATAATAGCTAGCACAGCAGACGAGGGGTCTTTGAAACGAGGGTTAGGAGCCACAATCTCGAGGGTTGGTTGAGCCCGTGTTTGTGAGATGGGTTCTGAACTTTTCTCGTTTTCTCGAGAGGTAAGAGGCTCGCTTTCGATGATTCAGAGTCGCTTGAGGGAATCGTTACATCGAGTGTCTACAGAGCGACTTGTTGATGCCAATTTGATAGCAGAGGAAAATAAGGAAGCTCACGTCTTTCAAGAACAACGGGCCCACCTCCACCGTGACGTCTTGTGCCTACTAAAAACCTTAAGCACGCGCCCGCTAGACCGAGTGTCTAATTCCACTCACCTAGATCTTTCCCATTGAATGCACCTTGTGCACACCAAAAAAAACCGCCAACTGCCGAGATCTCTTCGACATCCCCAAATCATCCCAGTCGTCACGAAAGCCAGCCCCAAGCGGATCAAGAAGCAGAATAGTCATGTTAAAACCGCGTGGCGACCTCCAAGCTCACGATGGTCAACGGCGGGAACGAGTAGACTGTGTTTTGGTGGCCAGGCCTATCGTGCCGTAGGTTTCGATTACAGGTATCTTTGATACCAGTCTTGAATTCAAATATTGAGCTCACAAGTTCGCTCTGTTGTGGAATTCTGTCGATAATTGAATTGGTTGGGAGTGCCGATGAGATGATAGTTCAAAGGCCTTATGGGGGCTTAGTGACTTCTTTCTAATGCGGATCGCAAATCCGGATATGCATTGTGGAAGGCAGAAATTCGGCGATTCTTCCAGTTGACGCGTAGAGGGTTGATGATGGTGCTAGGAGTCACGGTGAATGATGACAAACGCCTGTTGCTCATCGTTCACGAACGCTCATGTCATGCCATGCCGCCTATGCTCGCCATGGTCACTATCAACCATTCCCTCTTCTGTAATATGTAAGTTTTTAGCTTATCTCGGATGATATCACTGTTGTTGCTCAATCCCGGCTATGATCTTTCTAATAGGTCTCGGCGAGATAAGTAATCGCCCAAACAGCTCGGCGCTCAGCGTTTGGAGTCAATGCGTAGTAGAAAAGGTATCTGAGTCGCCGTTGCATCGAGTTATGGAATTCATACCGGGCAGACCTTGCGCAGAGAAGTTCAGCATCAGGTGGGTTTCATCAAGTTCTTTCTGTTGACCGGTTTTTCAATACAATTCTATTTCCAGATATGTCTGTATTAATTGGTAAACACACTCAGGCTGTGCTCTACAGCACCCTTGGTCGCCTTATGTTCTTGTGTTGCTAACTACCGCCATCCTCGTCCCCTTTTTGACGACAACACTACCCACCCGTACGGTTTATTGATTCACCGACTTGACTCGCCTTACAATGGAGGTGCTCACTGGTGCTACCGGGACTAACATCGAGAGAAGCTGCTTTTCAAATGTTAGAAGAAATCAGTACAACCACTGTACGATCCATCAGACCATCATAGACAAGAGGGCAAAGATCAACAAGAATCTACCAGAACTTTCAGAGGTACGGGTCTTTGCGTTACAATCTGAGTTCAAAGTTGCTTTAAGCTTTCCTAGTTCACGGAAGTCAAGCGAGGGGATATATACAAGGACAATTCTGTCTGCTACTCATGGCAATTATGCTCGAATGGGATGGACGACACCAAGGCGGTGGTCTATCACGCCGAGATCAATATCGTTGGGCCTTTTGGGCAGAAAAAGTACACTGTCAAGACATATCATGGCCGAAGTGGGAAGAAGGTACGAACAGGAAGTTGGCGTGCAACAGCAGACTCACGGATGATTGTCAGGAATGGCAACGGGACTTCCTGAGATGTTCTAGGGATTGGCATCAGTATGCTAACAGATTAACCTTGGATTCTGTTGGAGAGCCTGACATTTTCTCAAGGGACGTTCCGCTATTCGGATATAACAAGTCTTCGGTTCCTTCATTGATCTTCCATGGTGGTAAGGGCCTATTCCTAGAGTTATGACGATTCACCGACACCATAGTTTTAGAGCTCGTACCAATTGCACACGTCGAAGCACAAGCGGGAGGGGTAGGGCGGCTGTACTTTGAAATGTTGAAAGTGAGTCATCTGTGTAGTCTTTTTTTTCTTTTGATTTACAGCATTACAGAACGTTTTGAGATGTTCAAGAAACGAGTTGTGGATGGATCCCACAAGAGGAAGATTCTGTCGCGGACCAGTCGGGCCAGAATGCCATGAATGGTTTAATGACTATGACGTTACCGCAATTCCATCAGACGTAGACTTCCTCAGAGAAGATGTCCTCATCAGATACCTTTCCAGCATCAAACACGATCTAGGACTTGTTTCGGCGCTCAATTATAGCAACCAATATGGGTTTCTCGAAGAAGTTTCTTCCAGTTATTGCCCCCATGTCATTTCGAGCTTGACACACTCAACAATTGCTTTCAATCGGAATGTACGATGGTTCAGTAGGAAGGGTTGTCTTTGCAATAAGCAGGGAATGGCAGGTCATGGTGCGACAAGGTAATTGTCTGAAAAAGCAATTTGCTGTACTTCCTTTATTGATCCATTTCATAGGTTCCTCCTCACAGACCATGGGCGTTCTATACAAGTAGAATCTATCAGTGAAACATTCTCATGGCTTTCACAAGCCTTGAGTGTTTTTTATGTTCATAATCTTCAGTTTGATGAAGACCTTTCAAATCTCAGTGAGTAACTTTTACATATCAAAAAAATCAGGCTAACATTGTCAGAGCTCGTCTTCCCTTCTTTCAAGCTCAAAGGAACACTTCATGGATCAAAACACAAATGTCAGCGACGCCAATCAGGGGGACTGATTTATCTCTTTCTCCTCCCTTCTCCTTCTCCCAATACACATTTCTATTTTTGGTCCCACGACCCTTCTGGCCAAGATCCACTTTCGCCAGATATGTGCAAGTATCTTGGTCTTCCCATCACACTCCCTGTCACCTTGGACTATTATCAATATTCCTGGCCCACCAAGACCTACAAAACTCTTCACAATTACCAAGTTGTGAGGGGATTTGACCCCACAACCACTGATTTTGCACAATCCCTTGGTCATTCCATCTTTGAAGTTATGTCTCCAGAGAACCGATTCCAAGAAGTTGACATTGAGGAAGGTAAGGGTGTCCTCTCCTCTTTTTGATACCTATCTATTCATCTGCTGGTATTCCCTTTCTTTTGTAGTTAACAACACAGCTGACTCCAATTATGGGGATGGTGAAGATGATGGACAGGTGGGCTTCACATCTATTGGACTAGGTGAGCAACAATGCTTTGTTTCATGTTCAAATTAAACAAACCACTTTCCCAGTGCAAGAAACCACTGGAGGTTCCCTACTGAATAAGCTATCAAGCTGGTTTGTATTGGATGCAGTTGAAAGCTCAGGAATATCAGCAGTGGCATTCTAAATCTAACGACTTGGCATATCAGTAGTCTTTACTTGTAAATGTACTATGCAATGGGGACATGTATGTGATGTCACAAAGTGTGTACTAATTCTTATTTTCCTATGGTCTCTTTTTCTCCAGCACCCTGATGTAGGGTTTTCTTTACCACATCATCTTGAGTATCCTCTAGTACCCCTTCACCAAGAGTCATCCCACCAATTGCTTCCCCTTCTCTGTCTGGTACATCCTCTATCATTACTCTGTGGGTTCTAATCAATAGCAACCCTCTCAACCAGTCTACGTCTGGGTTCAACCATCTTAACCAAGGTAGCCCCAGTATCACATCCTCTTCACCTAGATCTGTAATCAAAAAGTCCACCCAGTGTGGTGAAGCGCTGGTAGCAAACACACAGAGACTGGAGCTGAGGCTTGACAGTCAACAACTAGTCCCAAGACAAAGATGATCAATACTACCCAGTAACCTACAAAGTACAAATACACACCTAGTCCCAAGACAAAGAGGTCAAGATGGGGGACTAGGTGACAAGTCGTCCTATATATACTACCTGGCATGTGACCTATGATGTCGTGACCTGGTATCATGTGGAAACTGATAGAACGTTGTGGAAGTAACGGAACACAATGAAATGAAGACAAGATCAAGGATGAAACAGTAATAACTGTGTATCGTTGTAAAAAGAAAAAGAGACCATAAGAAAATAGAGAGAGTAGTACACACTTTGTGACACCCAGTGCTTATGTCCATCCACTGTTATTGCCAGCTGAGCGAACTCCTGTATGTTGCCTGCCTGGTTAGAGGTGCCGTCGATGTTAAACACTTGTATTGGCTTCTTTAACCAAAGCCTCCATAGATTTTTCTCCTCTGCAAACCTCCTACTCAAGAATAAACCTGTCACTCCACTATCCACCATGGCTGCCGCTGTCGTTTGTAGTCTCCCATTCTCAATCTTCATGTGTACTTGGAAATGGGATGAAATAGGTGTACATTTGCAAGTCGTGTTTATGGTACATGAAGATATAGAATTGTAGTTCGAAGGTGGACATACTACACTCAGCTTCCAGGACGCTCTCGTTGCGGCTGAGACAAGCGTCCTCTCTAAAAACCCTGTGGCTTGTTCACAATGGAGCTGAGACTGGACAGAAGGCTGTTGAGCTGGGCAATCTGGGCAGTGAGTTGTCCCTGATTGTCTGGGGCTGCAGTTGGGTTGTTGGGCATCGAGGATGAAGTGGATGCGACGGTGACCATGGAGTCATTCTGGGACCGATGACTCCCCCCTTCCTCATTGAAAAGCAAGAAGTTCTCTTCCATGCTAGTCACTGCAATCTGTGGGTGACCCCTTCCAGCTAGTCCTCCTCCCCTTTCCTTTCCCATGAACTTGTCCTGGTAAACTTGTTCCAAGTGACCCCCCCTCTTACAGTAGCTGCGTGTAGCGCCTTGTGCACAATTGCAGTCCCTCTTAAGGTGTAGACCACCACAACCAAAGCATCTGTTCCTCATTTGTCTCAAGAACTCCTCCCTGGTACCAGTCCTCCAAGTCGAGGTCAAGGTCGAAGTGGCATTGATGTCCATGGCATTTGGATCCCTTCCTCCTCCACTGCTGGACTGTGCTCGAGTGCCTCCTCTTCCAATGTTCAGAGCTGGGTTGTTGATACTGATATCCAGCTTGTTTGCCCTCGCAATGAGTTCGCTCAAGTCCTTTGGCTCCGTCGTAGCAACCACTGATGCCAATCCCACTAACTTCCGCATTTCCAGCGTTAGCCCATCTACAAAGTATTGGCGTTGGTCGTAGTCCGAAAGCTTGGTCAGGCTGGCCAACTCTGTAAATGCCTGTGCATAGTTGGAGACGGACTCATTCCGTCCTTGCCTCAGGACCTTGAGGTCAGCCAATGCCTGCTTCTCCTTGTTGATAGAGGAAAAGTGGCCCCTGAAGGTGGTGGTGAAATCGACCTATCTGCCATTGAAGATTGGGTAGGCATTGGCAGGGTCATTTGACTTGGTCAGAAACTGGTTTGCCCAATCACCAGCCTTGGATGTCATCAGATTCAGGGCTGCCCAGATCTTCTTCAGATCGTTGTTGACCAGGTCAGACTGTTCCTGGGCCCAGTTGTCAAACTGGTTAAGCCATCGCCTTGCATTGTGACTCTTCTCTCCCTTGAATGCCTTGGGTTTACTGATGACGTCCTTAGAGCGGGTTGCCTGAGTCTGTAGGGCATTGGTTACAGCAGCCAGGCCCTCCAAGAGATGTGCAAATTGCTTGTGCAGTCAAAATCTACTAAGTCAGTTAAGACTGGTCTCATTCTATTCTTGTGTCTCTCTCTATAGAAGTTCCCTGCTTACTACTGCCCTCATAGTACAGCAGCAAGACTGGGTGGGTAACTTGGAGCTTTCCTGATGAAAACCCCAGCCCTTATATACTTTCTACCTAAGTATCATACCTGAATCTGTATCTAATTATATATTCGTCTATATTGATGATCATCTAGTCTGAATCAGTACCTAACTAGGATTAACAGAGAGAGTTTTGACATTATTCTCTGCTATTTTGCCTGGAAGTAGAAATTAATATCCTCCTTCTCAATCATTCAGCATTTGTTATTCCTGGTTCTGGGGTGGTCCCCTTGGTTCTATACAGTTCTGAAGCAGGTTGTCTCTTCACTCCAGACTCTATATGCTCCCATGCAGATGGTTCAACTCCATCCTTAATTCTGAACCTCTGACTAAAGTCTGAAGTTCCTCATTCATCCCCACAGTTGCAAGTCCGTTCTCTAATATTAGATTACTGCTCCTCCTACCTTAGAAGACAAACTATGTGTTCAGAAGTAGGTGATAGGCCTGAATATCAGCTAGGTAGGTTGTAGGTATCTGTACCTTTGATCAGGATATACTCCCATACCTCCAAAGTTGACCAGCTTCTGTCAGCATGGCTGATACCTTAGCCCATCTCTGTTCTTCATTGGTCTGGGCTATTTTCTTTTCATTACTAGTTCAGACCCTTCATTCTGTATTTTAACACCTCTAGGTAACCTTTTCCCATACTATCAAGTGCTTCAGTACAAGTCCCAGCCACCTTATTGGCATTCTCTGTGTTTTAATCAGCGGCATTGATTGCCTGACTGACTCTAAGCCCCGGTAATCTGGTGCCAAAGGTTGGATCCTAGTTCCAAAACTCAGGTCCAAGGTTAGCCAGCCAGGCACCTACAGTCATCTAGTGTGACCTTTGTAAGTGGCCTTCAGTGCCTCCCTCAGGATTCAGAAGTGGTCTTCACCATTTCCCTAAGTTCAGAAGTCGTCGTTATGTGTGTTAAGTCTATTAGAACTTCCCACTCTCTTCAGCAGTAGTTTCTCTTTGTCAATACCACCCTTGGTATAGTCCTACATGCTTCAGTAGCTATCCTTTGTATATTACCAATGATAGCATAGGCTCAGAAGGCTTCCTACATGTTTCAGAAGTTGCTACCCCTCAGTCCTGTGAGATCTCATAACACAGTGTTTACTTCTGAACACGTGTAATATGCTTCCAAAGGTGAGTCCTTTTACTAGCAGCTCAGGTCTCACTCTAGTACTTAATATTCCCGTTGTACTTGTAGTAATAATAGGTTATTATTACTTAGAAACTGCCAAAATGTAGAGAAATAGGTAAAATCTCTAAAACAGCTGCAATGTCGCTACTCACCAAGCTATTGCATTTTGAGGGACAATTAGAATCCACACTACCCAATTGTTGACCCTTTCTACTCTGGCTGCCACAGCTCTAACAAGCATCTTACAGCTTTATTGAAACAACATTTTAAGCTTATCCAAGATTGTAGATGTTGGATTATCTGCTGGAGATACTCAAACATTCAATGTTGAACTTGAAAACTGGGAATTTCAGCAGACTGGACTTATCTGTCACGAAGTGCATACTATTTTCCTTTTACCTCCCTACAGTCTCTTTCCCTTTTACTATGATACTCGACACCATTCTTGTTTCATCTTTTGACCCTACCTTTTATCTTTATTCCACTATGTTCCGTTGGTTTCCGCTATGTTCTATCAGTTTCCGCATGATACCAGGTCACGACATCATAGGTCACATGCCAAGTAGTATATATAGGACGACTTGTCACCTAGTCCCCCATCTTGATCTCTTGGTCTTGGGACTAGGTGCATATTTGTACTCTGTAGAATACTGGGCTCATATTGATTGTCTTTGTCTTGGGACTAGCTATTGACTGTCGAGCCTCTGCTCCAGTCTCTGTGTGTTCACTACCAGTGCTTCACCACATTATCCTTGACATGAGTGAAAAGCTTTCTATATATAGATCCTGGCATTAGCGCTCACTGAAGTCTTGTGGGAGTGGTTTAGGTAATCTCTTTGCTTTGCCAGTTCTACCTCCATTTGAACTTGACTATCTCCATTTGGGTCTGATGTGGAAATGAGGGTGAATTCACTCACTTCTTCTTGCAATGACTTACATGGTAGAATCCTGAATGTATTTTCAGTATGACAATGTAGGAAGGTGAAGATAGAATGAAAAAAATAAGAGCTACAGATAATAAAACCAAGTTAAAAAAAAGGGTCAGCTGATATTTTCAGTGGATCATTGGAGGCCAGCTTAATAATCCATCATGATGGGATTGATGGGACGGTTACCAGTCTGAAAAAAAAAACAAATTCTTCATTTTATTACAAACTCGTAACCAGCAACAGCTCCAGACTGCGGTTCACCAGTTAAAAACCAAGACTGGACCAGAGTGCTGATCAGTCTCTGCCAAAACTGGTTTTTTACTCAGTTCAGTTTCAAAACTCGACCATGAGACCATGGTTCCAGACCAAACCAATGGCCACGCTAACTGGAAGTCAATTTGATTGAGTATGGTGATGCCACAGACATGTGGTCAGACCATATCCAGGGTCCAACCTTATATCTGAATGGCAAGACCTGTGACAGGTCTGTTAGTGCAACCACACAAGGTGCCTCTTGCTTATCATACGTCATGAAGTAACAGTAAGGGGCTGGTTTAGCAATCCCACTGGTTTGTTTCAGTCTGTTCAGGTTTGATGCTTATATGGTTCAGTTCCAGGTAAAGAACTGAATTATAAAGGCTGTGCAGTTCTAAAATGGGACCAGGGTCTCCCAGCAGTTCTTTGGCATCTGCATTTACGCTAACGTACATAATTTACTCAGAACCAAATGAAAATGCAGTTTTTCCCCAGAACTGCATGCTATTTTGGTTCTTTTGGAACCAAAATAACAGCCCAGTTCTCGTGATTTTGGTTCCAGTTTATGGTTAACCATGGTTCAAACCAGACTCATGGGATCACTAGGCTGGTTATGGGCCTACCAAGCGCCTCAGGTGCTCAACCCTGGCATATACCAGCAATGGCTTGAGACTGCAGCTCACTGGTTAAAAACTGAGACCAGACCAGTGTGCTGATCAGTCTCTGCTGAAACCGGTTTGTTACTCAGTTCAATTTCAAAACCAAACCAGACTATGAGACTGCAGTCCCAGACTGAACTGATGGCAACACTATCTAGCGATCCCACCAGTCCATTCCAGTTCATTCCAGTCTGGTTCTTTGACAGTTCAGTTCCAAAGTAGAACCAGAACCGTCAAGGCCATGGGGTTCCAAAATGGAACCAGGGTGTGTGAACGGATCCACAGCATCCAAGTTTATACATTTCTGTACATAATTTAATACAATTTACCTGATTCTATCAAAACCGTGGTTTTTTTCCATAACCACCTGCTATTTTGGTTCTTTTGGAACTGAAAAACTAGTCCAGTTCTCATGATTTCAGTTCCGGTTCTCGGTTAACCATGGTTCAAACCAGAATTATGGAATCACTAACGCTATCTCAGGAAATGGAAAAGGTGATAAAGGGAAGTGGGGGGCAAGGATGGGAGAGTGTGATGTTGTCAGCAATTGGTGGTCACAAGCTGTCATCGTCATTGCATGTAGTCATTGGACCCAACAACTACTCTGCCATTTTAGGCACCCATTAAATCCACCCTCCTTCCACTGTTCGTCTACGCTACTAGACATTACAAAATAGCTTCTGTGTTTAGTGCATAATCAATGTAAGCAAAATTGTCTCCAATCAAGTCTCAATGGCACTCTGACCAGTTGGATTTGCGTTTTCTGTAGATAGATCCTCTATACTGCACTCAATATGGCCCATTTTGTTTATCCTAGGATATATGCGATCCTCATCAAGGCTCCAGATGGTCAGTTGTGGGCAAAAATTGGGAAGGCAGATCTGTCCCCAGAAACACGTTTTCTGGCACGCTTGAAGGAGTGTGGGGGAAATGGAGTTGAATATGAATTTGTTGGATTTGTCCCTGTCCCAAATGGAACGATTGCTGGTGTGTTCTCTTGTCAGAATTGCTTCTCGTTGGATCATGTCTATGTTAGAACGAAGGGCTTTTGAAATTCTGCAGCTGCTGGGCTACAAGAAGCAGTTGATAAGCTGTCCAGGTATATCTCGTTCATTGACTCACATGAGATAATTGACTGAAAGGTTTTTGTCAGGTGAAAAGGAACATCGGCACTTGGAGTTTGTTCCTTTGCATGACGTGGGACTCAAGCAGGTGGAGAAGGTTAGGGAGGTCCTCATACTGGTGTTACAGGCTGTGTATCTAACATACTGCGAGTGGTTGAAGGGGCTCAAGTGAGGACGGGTATTCATTGTGCAAATCTTTTTTTGGCACATTTCTTGTAGTGTTCGTTTGTGGAGTGTCCTAGTGGTTCCAGTGCAATGATTCAGTCTTAATGTATATATATGTTTGATGGTGTCTGATGTCGTTTATAGCATGATTTAGATCTAATCTAGTCTCATGAGGTGCTTGTAGTACACCAGATTACAACAGATTAATCAGTATGTTGTTGCAGGCCATTGTCCTTGCAAGGCACTCAGATTGGATTATTTGGGATTAATCCAATCTTTTAGGTGTGGCTTCAGATTTCTCCCACAAGGGCAGGGAAGGATTGGATTAAAAAACCACTTGTGGGATTAAATAAGACTACAAAAATTTAGTCTTTTTTGTCTTACGGATCAATCCTAGGAAATGCAATTGTTGCGCCAGTCTAAGTGTTCCAAACACGGGTGGGAGGAAGTTGGAAAACTCACAAGTTGGATATACACGACGAAGCGCTAGTGATGGCCGTTGCTTTTGCTCTCGTCCTCCCGAGTCAAAAAATCAATTTTCGGTATCATGCTGGAAATCGGAGATCGTACTAGATTTCAGCAGGATACACCCACGAGAGTGGGCCTATAGAAGCACTGAAGAAGTTGAGCGCCCATGTTCTACAGAGGTGCCCATGCAGCGATTAGCTTCTCAAAGGAAGGGGGAAAGACGGGACAATATGAACGTACATGACTGTAAAAAATCCAAAAGGAGAATGTGAGTATTTATAGAAAAAGCTGACTAGGAACCATACTGATGAAAATCTAAGGAACGTGTCAATCCTCCAAAAACCTCATCTTTTCGCACAAAAGGGTGACTCACATAGTGCGCAGCATCGCTACGAGGGGATCCATTAGCACAGGGCAGAAAAGTGAGACCTAGAGACATACTTATCAACAGTTCCTGGCCATCTGGCCATCAAAACACTCCGAACTACAAACAAGAGCCCAGGAGCGATGTTTCCAACAACAAGCGGCCTCCGTCTTCCAGTATGATCGACCCAAATAACGCAGCATGCTTCACCGATAAGCGCAATAATACTGTTGATTGATTGGAATAATAAAATCCGGGTGGAAGTGAATCCCATCGTGGTGAATATCTAAAAAGGGGTCGCAGGTCACAATCAACAAGGTCGTTGTCCAAAAGAAGGGGCGGAAACCGTACGTCGGTCGAGTAATACTGAATTGCACTGACACCTATTCAAAACCAACCGGTCAACCGCAAAAAAAAAACCGAACATGATTTTCATACTGACCAGTCATTTGCACCGAAAACTGCAGAGTAAATCCCAAACTCAACCTTCTAAAGTTACTCGGCACGCGAAACAGCTCTCCCCACGACGCAGAACCAATTTCCTTTGACTTTTGAATTTCAGCTTGAATGTCTTCAGCTTGAGCTTGAACGAACACGTCCGACTTGTTTCCATGAGCGTGAAGACGGGCAAGAGCGGCCGCCGCTGGTATATTTCAAAGTATGAAGGGTTAGGGAGGTTCATTTCAGGGGCAGTTGAGCGCAGCTGACCATCTTCGCACCTGGATACCCAAAGGAACTCTCCACTCGGCTTGTGTACCCGGAATACCTTGTATGCGTCAGTATGTTGGGATAAGTTGAGATAGGCATTGAGCATGACGGGGGAGGGGAGGAAACGTACAATCCAAGATGCACAAAACGCTACAGTTAGTGAGTGCTAGATTCGAACTTTCTACAACGTGTATACACGTACCTCCAATTCCCAACATGAACTATTCCAATCGAACGACAATGAGTACGAGACTAATTCAATTCGAGGGAACACACCTGCTGCAGTGTCGTTAATCTTCCTCGGGTACTTGGATGAGCGATTTCGGCTTGGTAAAGAGATCCGCCAAGATTCCAATTTCAAAGCATAAGGTTGGCCACAAGGATGTCATACGTCGAAGGTTTTTAAAAATACCCATCACCAGCAAAAAAAAAACCCCCATGAGCGTCATATCCATACAAGTTGGTGCTCCTGATTGCATAGCTCCTCCGAACCTATGGTTCGTGTATGAGTTAAGAGGACAGAATAGGTTTGAGGACCACACGCACATGTAAACCAAACAAGTAAACTGAATTGTCATCCTTCTCCTTCTCCCAAAATGGTCTGCTGCATACGCAACGGGGAACATTCCAGCGAAACTATTGGGGGTAAGTTCGTGAGATTCACGTCGCGGGTAAAGTTCAAGAATAATCGACGCACCACCCAAGCACTACAAAAAACATATCAACACCCAAAACTAGATGATCGAAGGAATTTACGCACCAAAGATACTCGTAATCACCCCTACCAAGCTCAGACTGGGAACTTTGCTGGGGAGAAGCTGCTGGTAAGGACGAGACTGTATGGTGGTAGGTACTCACTGCACCGTCATTGACCGTTCTCTCCCGCATTCCTAGTCAATGTCAACCAACCTCTGGCGTTGAGTCCGGACTCCGATAATTTTGCGGCCTGGTTTTACTTGACACCGAACCCAGTCCCAGTTCCTGTAGAGACGAAAAGGCTACCGTCGACTATCATCCATGTCCTCATTCCCCATGGCAAGTATCTCGCCTCCACCGTTTTCTCAGCTGACATGACCACTTTCTACCTCTTGTCTCTCATCCTTACTGAACTGAATCCCAGCGTGGAAATGATGAACGACTACCTCAATCCCAATCGTCATCCAACATGTGACAGGACTCAAAACTGCCTTGACTCGGCCAAACAGGGAATCATTGCATACATCGAAGAAATTCAGAAGATCGGAAAGCTGATGCAGAAACTGGAGACCGGGAGAGGGCTGTTAGTACGCGCAACGATGCGAATAGACGGTTTTCTTTGCCCATCTATTCCTCTCCCTAGAAATCATGGTCGACTTCTCCGAAATGCTCGAACGTTCACCAGCGCTGACAACCCTCGAAGTCGAAAGGATGTCGTTCCGCTCTCGTCCATCCTCCCTTGCCCCTTCGACAATTGACGCCACTACCCATCGCACCAACCCCGTTTGCGCGTTTTTAAAGTACGTCAACTAACGGATCTCGCCATCACTGGTAGATCAGATTATTCGTTTCGCCTTTTCGACCCCCCCAAATCATCTCATCCCGAGCGTTTCAATCTAACCTCCACCAATCTTTGACCCTCAATCGTCCACTATCTGATCAAGCTCAAGACTTAATTTACACCCTCACTCCATTCAACGGCATTTTGGCCCGTCTGAGCCCCATTATGTGCTATTTAGGGTGTAGAGGGGACAATTTTCTACGACAGATGACGCTCCCTCAGTCAACTAGACTGTTGGAAAACCTCAAAGACTTGGAGTTTGGGTATGGCGCTTGGACACGGAACCATCAATCCCTCTTTTGCGCCACTGTTGAAACGACGATCAAGGGATGAGGCTCTCGAAGTTGTGCGTGCTGTGCAGTCTTAAGAACGAAAAAAAAGTTGGAAGGCCGCTTATCTGTACTTGACGGGCAGGGACTGAACGCGATTGGAGTCAACCCCGTTCTTATTACAGCAGGATAAAAGATACACGATTCAAACTATCGCTTTGGTATGTTACATTTATACAAAACTGTCCAAGTGCGGTTCAAACCAATCCCATGTCACCTTCCGTAACTACATTCAGATACGAGGGGGTTCCCATCGACTATCAGACCCTGAAGCACGAATGTAGCGCTCTAGAAATTCAAGACGAACATCAACTTCAAGACTTCTGTTGTAAATTTTGATTTCATAGGGTGTCTAATGATTGGGAAGATCAGGTTCTAATATTGGAAATGGAATTGACGAGGTCGACCTCGCCGCGCTAACCAATAACACGTTTTACACTTCGTTATGACTGTAAACGAAACAAGTCCTGTTATAGGACAAAAAGCAGGCCATGTTGAACAGATACAAGGATTGAACAAAGGTCATACGGCTGTAAGTATCGAGAGACTCACATCAGTCTAGCGACGGGGTTTTGCTCGTTGCACTGAGCGTAGCAAGACAGTCAGCATATGGATTCTCGTGTAGAAAGAAATTGAATCGGTGAGCCCGAAAATTTATGCCTAGTACATATTCAATAACTCGCCGTCAATCGATCTCTACAATTCGTTGACGGTGCGCCTGTGACCTAATGGTAGAGACTGACAGAGAAGTAGACCGCACATGAGGGTCAGGGGATCGGTGCCCCGGATTTCCTTTCAACCAAGTCTATATTCGGGAACCCCCCAGACACCAACCAGAACAGAGAACATCATCATTATATTAGGTACACCCGAACCACCAGAAACTTGCCAATTGAGTTCCAAAGACGTCGCCCTGGCGAC
Organism: Marasmius fiardii PR-910; assembly: GCA_014904975.1. Lineage (NCBI taxonomy): Eukaryota > Fungi > Basidiomycota > Agaricomycetes > Agaricales > Marasmiaceae > Marasmius > Marasmius fiardii. The sequence continues at coordinate 405,009 of MU127813.1, forward strand.
GAGGAAATGGTAAATGCCAACCCTTGGGAGGCAGCCGAAATGACTTGCTGCCATATACCATTGACCACCACCCAGGGCGTCTGGTGGAGCCGATCTGAATATCAGCGCGCTTTAACTGCCATCTATAGACGTTTCTTTCGGAAATTAATGACGTGGTGTCAGTAAAAAAGGTGAGACGAGAGAGGGTTTCAACCGCTACTCACCAAGCCGTTGCATTTTGAGGGACGATTAGAACCCACACTAGCCAATTATCGACCCTCCCTACTCTGGCTGCCGCGGCTCTGACGAGCATCATCAACATCCAAACGAGATGCAACGATTTGCAAGGGGATGAACGTCCTTTTCTGTCCGATTCGTTTTATATCATAGGCCTCCACAACAGGAGTTGGTAGAAGCCGTTAAGAGTACTGTATACGCCTGGAACGAATCCGATTTCGTCGAGAGATAGATCAAGACCGCCGTCGGGTATTAAAGTCGTCCACGATACGGGGTATGAGCGCTTTCTGCGTTATCTGGGTGAAAGGAAAACTAGCGCAGCAGACGAGGGCCCTTTCAAGCGAGCGGTTAGGAGCAACGATCGCGGGTTGAATCCGGTTTTGTAAGACTGTACTCTGAACTTTTTCCGTCTTCCCGAGAAATAAGAGGTTCGCATTTCGATGGTTCAAAGTCGCTCGAGGGAACCATTACACTGAGTGGCTACAGAGCGACCCGTTAATGCTAGGTTTGATAGTAGAGAGTAAAGAAGCTCACCTCTTTCAGAACAACGGGCCCGCCTGCACCATGAACCTCTTGACAACGCCTAGTAGTATACAAATAATAAAAACCTCCCGCTAGACCGAGTGTCCAATTCCACTTACCTAAATTCCCATTGAACAAGCCTTGTGCGCACCGTAAAACGAAAACCACCAGCTGTTTAAAATCTCTTCGATAAGCCCACTCCTAACCATCGCGAAAAATCTGCTTTAAAAGGTCGAGACGCGGAATATGTAGTGCCTTCTTCCGATTCTGTATGGAAATCGTGCCGAAAAGTTGAAAGTTCAAATATTCCGTGACAAAAAACAATGGCTATGGTGGCCTATCGTACAGTAGGATACGGTCTCCGAGTTCTGTCTTTCACACCAGTCTTGGTTTCGATATTAAGCTTTCAAGTTTGACCCTGAAAGTCTGTCGATAATTGAGCAAGTGTGAAACGTCAATGAGAACATAGAAACGTACCATGAGGCGAGTCCACCAACGTCTCTTTGAGCGAGACATAAACCTCTCCAACTCGAGTCACAAGTCAGGATGTGCTCCGTGGAAGGCCGGAATTCGGAGTTCCCTCCAGTTGACGCGTAGAGTTGATGGTGGTGGTGAGAGTTACGGTGAACGATGATGATGACAAAGATCGTTTGCGACGGACATTTATTTCCGCGAAATCTTTCCTCGTACCCGACGGTCATCATCTTTTCCAATAGGTCTCGACGAGATATTTGATCAAACAGCTATGTGGGGTCAGTAAAAGGTACTATCAAGGCTGAGTGATTCAAAGGCAGAGATTGCACAGAGAAGGTCGGCAGTACGTGGGTTTCCTTCATCTGCTGACCGGTTTTCAATACAAATTTATGCCTAGATCTGTCTGGCTGTAATTTGGACTCTGAACATGCTAGGCTGTGCTCTACAGGATTTAGGCATCGTGGTCGCCTCATGTTCTGTGTTGCCAACTACCACCACCCTCACTCGTCCCATTTCTGACGACAACACCCACCCGTACGGTTTGTTGATATACCGACTTGCGCCTTACGATGGAGGTCCTCACTGGTGCTACCGGGACTAACATCAAGAACAGCCACTTTTGGAATGTTGGAAGAGACCAAAACAATTACTATCAGACCATCGTTCAGAACGGAGGGAAGAAGAGGAAAATCAACAGGGATCCACCAGAACTTTCACAGGTGCAGATCTTTGCTGTACGGCCCTGGTTGGACTCTAATGTTCTCTTCCCAGTTTACGGAAATCAAATGGGGTAATATTTACAAGGATAAGGATGTCTGCTACTCTTGGCGATTGTGCTCGAATGGGAAGGATGATACCGAGGCGGCCGTGTATACTGCCCAGATCATGATATCAGGTCATTTCGGGGACAGCAAGTACACTGTCAAGACCTATCATGGGCGAAATGGGAAGAAGGTATGAGAGTGAAGCCTGAGTATAACGGCAGACTCATAAATACTTGCTAGGAATGGCGACGAGATTTCCAGAGGTGTTCTGGGGATTGGCATCGGTACGCTAAGGGAATACATGTTTGATTGTCCAAGAGACCGACGTGTTTGCCAGGGACATTCCGCTATTTGGATATAACAAGTCTTCGGTTCCATCATTGATCTTCCATGGTGGTGCGAGTCTGTTCCTAGAGTTCTGAGGATCAGTTGACAGTGTAGTTCTAGAGCTCATACCAATTGCACACATCGAAGCACAAGTAGGATGGATGGGGCAGCTGTACTTTGAAATGCTGGGAGTGAGTCATCTGTGTAGTCTTTTTTTCTTTTGGATTAACATAATTGTAGAATGCTTTGGGATGTTTAAGGAATGAACTCTGGATGAATCCTATGAAAGGAAGTTTCTGTTGTGGGCCAGTTGGACCAGAATCCATTGAATGGTTCGATAAGTTTGACTACATTACCACAATTCCATCAGACACAGAATTCCTCAAAGAAGATGTCCTCATCAGATACTTTTCCAGCATAAAAGATGATCTAGGTCTAATGTGGGCACTTGTTTTTAGTAGTCATTTTGAACATCCAGAAGTTCCCTCCTTTCATTACCCCCATGTGATTCCAAGTTTGACACACTCGACAATTGCTTTTATTTGGAATATACAATGGTGGAGCTATGGAGGTTGTCTTCAAAATGGGTGGAAGATGTCAGATGGTGCAACAAGGTAATTGTCTGAAAAAGCAATTTACCTTCTTTACTGATCCAATTATAGGTTCCTCCTCACAGACCATGGGCGTTATATACAAGTAGAATCACTTACTGAAGCAGCCTCATGGCTTTCACAGGCCTTGAGTGTTTTCCATGTTCATAATATTCAGTTTGATGAAGACCTTTCCAATTTCAGTGAGTAACTTTTACATATCAACAAAATCAGGCTAATGTCATCAGAGTTCATCCATCCAGACTTCAAGCTCAGAGGAATGCTACAAAAATCAAAACACAAATGTCAACGACGCCAATTAGGGAGACCAATTTACTTAATTGTCCTCCCTTCCCCATCTCTTGATTCCTGTTTCTATTTTTGGTCCCATGGCCAAGATCCACTTTCACCAGATATGTGCAGGTATCTTGGTCTTCCCATCACACTCTCTATCACTTTGGACCATTATCAATATTCCTGGCCTACTGAGATCTACAAAACTCTTCACAATTACCAAGTTGTGAGGGGATTCAACCCCACAACCACCAATTTTGTGCAATCCATTGGATATCCCATCTTTGAAGTTTGTCTCCAGAGAGCCACTTCCAAGAAGTTGACGGCAAGGAAGGTAAGAATATCCTCCCCTCTCTTTTAATACCTGTCTGTTCATCTGCTGATACTGTTATGCCCTTTCTTTTGTAGCTGAAAACACATCTGACTCTTATGAGGATGGTGGACAAGTGGGCTCTGCATCTACTCAGCTGTGTAGGCAACAGTTTGTTCATTTTGTGTTCAAGTTGACCAAACCACTCTCCCAGTACAAGGAACCACTGGCCATTCCTTACTGAACACCCTATCTAGCTGGTTCACATTGGATGCAGTTGAAAGCACAGGAATCTCTGCAGCAGCATTCTAAATCTAATGACCTTGGTGTATCAATCTTGTAAGGGTAGAATGCATAAAAAAACAACAGGGGCATGTATGTGATTTCTATTTGACAGACTCATTCTGCATTTCTTGGTTGTCATGTAGTGTGTACTTATTTAACCAGCTCCGGGGTAGCTAAACGACTAGAGACTTGTTTCTTATCCCGAGCCCCTTCCAAATCAGTCATTAGAACATCACCTGCATACTTCACCCGTACCACCCGGCGGGACTTGCCAATTGAACTCCAAAGACGCTGCAAATAGGGATAAAGCGGCTGTAGGGTGTTAACACTCGGAAATCCTAATGACTCGGAGGAGTCTCTTCCAGGAGTGCGAGATCGTAACCGTGCAAGCCGCCTATTTTTCACAGGGTTCAAGAGATTCAATAGCAGTGGAGAGACACGAAACCAACAAACAGCCTCCACTTTTGAGTCTTGATCGTAAATCGGGCGCGCTGTGCATGTGGCGACACCGTACCTCCGATCGAGACTCCTCGAGGCAACAACTCGGAATCGACTCATTAAAAATCCATGCATACGAAAAGGTAAGAAAACTGAGCAAGTGAGCAAAGTTCCGGAAAGTACCACAACCGAAAGCTCAAAACTTGACATCCTTCTCATCAACCCTCTCCTCATCACTAACAGTCCTCCGAGCACCGTCACGGTCATGAGCAGTCTCTGTAAGATTTCCAGCAACAATCCTCCCATCCCTCAACTCGTTCTCAGCTGCATGTCGATCTCTTGTCTTGTCGTAACCAGTGAACGGAACGAAAATGGGAGCTTTTTCGAATAGAGCGTCCATTTCTAAAACAAGAAAAAAAAAGAGCGGAGTACACCGTAAGCAACCCGAAGCGAAAAAGAGAGGGGATTTGGTTTAACCTTCCAGCCGACGACCTGTGGTCTCTGGGAAAAATGACCATATGAAGGCGGCACTGGTAGCCGTAAAATCAGTCTCCTTATAACATTGAAAACAAACGAGTTGCGTTCCGTACTTTGTATGACTCAGAATCGCGAACACCAAATAATATTTCCACCCAACGGCTCTAAACGCGAACGGGGTGACTTGTGCGATGAAGCTACCAATGCCCGGTCACTTGATTAAAACGCGGAAGCAAGAAAGTCGGAAAAACTCACAAGTTGGATATCCACGATGAAGCGCTAGTGATCGCTGTTGCTTTTGCTCTCGTTCTCGTAGAGCTATTACCGGGTCAAAAAATCAGTTTTCGGTATCATGTTGGAACTTACTAGATTTCAGCAGGATACGCCCACGAGAGTGGGCCTATACAGGAACTGAAGAAGAAGTTGAAAACCCAAGTGCTACAGAAGGTGTCATACGGTGATTAGCTTTCTCGAAGGAAAGGACGGGAAAATATGAACGTACGTGACTATCAAAATGCAGAGAGAAGGTGAGCGTTTATTGAAAACAGTAAGAAGTTTGGAACGTACCGATGAAGATCTAACATAAGGCCGTGTCAACTCTCCGAAAGGTTCATCTTTCGCAAAAAAAGGCACTCACATAGTGCGCGGCATCGCTACGAGGAGACCCATCAGCACAGAGCATAAAAGCGAGATTTACATGAGAGCATACTTATCAACGGTTCCCGGCCACCTGGCCATCAAAACACTCCCAACCACAAACGAGAGCCCAGAAGCGACGTTTCCAACAACGAGCGGTCTCCGTCTTCCGGTATGATCGACCCAAATAACACAGCATGCTTCGCCGATAAGCGCAATAATACTGTTGATTGATTGGAATAACAAAATTCGGGTGGAAGTGAATCCCATCGTGGTAAATATCTAAAAAGGTGGTAGGTCACATCATTAGGGTTACTATCCAAGAGGAAGAGCGAGGAGACCATACATCGGTCGAGTAATACTGAATCGCACTGACACCTGTTCAAAACCAAACAGTCAAACACCACAAAAAAACAAAACGAACATGATTCCTCATACTGACCAGTCATCTGCACCGAAAACTGCAGAATAAATCCCAAACTCAACCTTCTAAAGTTGCTCGGCACGTGAAACAGTTCTCCCCACGAGGCAGAACCAGTTTCCTTCGACTTTTGGATTTCAGCTTGGATGTCTTCAACTTGAGCTTGAACGAACACGTCCGACTTGTTTCCGTGGGCGTGAAGGCGGGCAAGAGCGGCCGTTGCTGGTATGAAGGGTTAGGGGGGGGTTTTCCCGACCACGGGGCAATAAACGTAGCTGACCATCCTCGATACGGCCTTTTTCTGCAAGCCAACGCGGTGACTCGGGTAGGAGGGGAATGAAGGCGAGAAGTGGAAGGGCTGGGATCATCTATGCAACAAATCGATGCTTCATTTTAGAGGTTGTGGTGGGGAATGCAAGACCGAAAGGCACACCTGGATACCCAAAGGAACCCTCCATTCAGCTTGTGTACCCGGAATACCTTGTGCGCATCCGTACGTCTAGATCAAGTTGAGACAAGCTTTGAGCATAAGGGGGATGAGGGAACATACGATCCAAGATGCACAGAACGCTACAGTTCGTGAGTTCCAGATTCGACCTTTCTACAACGTGTATACACGTACCTCCAATTCCCAACATGAACTATTTCGAACGACAATGAGTACAAGAATGATTCGATTTAAGAGAACATACCTGCTGCAGTGTTGTCAATCTTCCCCGAATACTCGGATGAGCAATTTCAGCTTGGTAAAGAGGTGCAAGATCCGCCAAGATTCCAACTCCAAAACCTAAGGGTAGGTTGACATAACGATCAAATGAGGTTTCATATCTTGAAGGTTTTCGTACCAGCAAAGAACCTCCCTGCGAGCATCATATCCATGTTTCGTGCTCCTGTTTGCATCGCTCCTCCGAACCTGGTGGTTCGTGCATGAATTAAGAGGACAGAATAGTCGTCAAGAACCCCACACACATGTAAACCAAACAAGCAAACTGAATCGTCATCCTTCTCCCAAAATGGTCCGCTGCATATGCAACAGGGAACATCCCAGCGAAACTACAGGCGTAGTATTCGTCGCGTGTAAAAACTTCAAGAACAACCAAAAACGCACCATCCAAGCACTACAAAAAAAAAAAACAATAACATATCAGCACTCAAAAACCGCACGATCGAAGAACTCAACACACCAAAAATACTCGTAATCAACCCCACCAAGTTCGGATTACTATACCTCGGACCCATAACAGCTTGGAAATCCTTCGCAGGCAACACACCCGCAATGACACCTAAATCATATCCAAAGATAACGCTCCCCAAACCTAATCAATCGTTTTTCCCAATCGTCAACTTCTGACGCGAAACCCACAAAAAAAAAAGAGAGAAAACCCACTCGCAAACAGTCCACAAAGCCACGTATAAACCTTTGGCGGAAGCGGCATCGATATCCTTGTAGAACGCTAGCGGGGACGGGGGGAGAGGGAAGGTGAGGAGAAAGTCACAGTGTGTGCGAGAGGTTTTAATGCCATTTTTTAATGAATTTCTTTTCATGTGCCCCGCGCGCAAGTCCAGAACAGACGGTCCGGATGAGAAACAGCGAAGGTTTGGTAGTTCAGGGTAAGAGAGGTCACCGGTCATGAGATGAGGGGGGAAAAAATCTCGGAGAAATAAGCGCGTGATGATGTACCTTCCCGCGCCTGGATTCCAGCCTAAAAGAAAGGAGCTATCGGTGCCTCAGGCTTGCCTCGTTGGAAGTGGACCCTGACGTCACGCGGTATGCGTACGAAAAGTGACCGCACATTCAGTACAAGCTCATAGTACGGGTATCAAACAGAACGGTTACAAAAAAGGCTACGCCTTCACTTGAAAAACAAGCACTTGGAACAAAGAGTTCAGAACATACCCAACTCGCGCAAAAAAAAAAAAAGATCGAGGGTAAACACTCACCCTGAAAAGAATGCTTCTTCACCTCATACTTCAACCCATCATCTCCCAGTCCATCCACCTCCCTCTCAACCGTCCTCACCTTCTCCCCCTCAAACCCATTCGTATCCTCCAAACGATCCGAATAAACCTCATAAACCTTCACCCTCTCTCCAACCATCTCCATCCTCGGACCAAACAAAATCGGAACTTCAAACCCATCCGTCGGATGACGATTAACAATCGCTACCCGGATCTCCAAAAGAGAATCCGAAAGAACAGCCGAAACGTCTATCCACTTCCTCAAATCCCTCGAACCGCCCACTTCCCCCCCCTTTGGTGAAATATCCTTCACAAACGAAGGAACCGTCTTTCCCTCGTACACAGGCGATTGAACATGCACATCCAAAGACGTCCCATGCATGAGCGTCGCAAAGAGTTGAAGGGGATAAAACGTCGTTTGTTTGTATAGACCGCTTGGGGAAGTGATTATTGGGGATATGACATTGACCGACCTGAACCAGGGACAATCGTGTCAGAAGGCCCCTTACTTGACGACCTTGGCACAAACTCACTGGGCGATACAAGCAATCTTTACCACGTCAGCTTTTCGGACAAAGACGTTCAACCAAGACGCTACAGCTTCAAAGGGAAGAGATCAACAAGGGCGTTTGTAAAACGGAAGGTGAAAGTTTCTCACCAAGAGCGTCACTCAGATCGTAATGTTCTTCAGCACCTTTCTCGCCTGGCGCTCGAACTGGATCCCAGACGTTCCATTCATCGAAGCAACTAATGGAATGGAAAGTAAACAATCAGCGATTGGCGGCCTGATAAGCGAGATAACAGCCATACGTACACAGGAATCTCTTTGTCGAGCCCAGCCTCAATCAGAGCGAGGTCAGTAAGAGACTTGGTTATTTCGATCGCCTTTTCTGCTGCAGCGGCTGGGAAGGAGAAGAAAAAAGGGTGAGCAGCAACACGAAACACGACAAGATAGATAGGTCATACGGCCCATGACATTGACAGAGTGATCGCCTTGACTAACAGTATAGACTAGAATCAGCGAAAATAAGTCGACTCATCCAACAAGAACAATCGAAAATTCCTACTATGTATCGAGTGAAAGTCAACGACAGGAGCAAGCTTCTTCAATACCACCCTATCCCAGTCAGCATAGCCAGTCTCTGTAGAAGACGTTTTCAGTGCGCACGGGGTGTAAAAGAGGGGAGGGCTACGTACCCCCACAGCTTACAAGCTTAATGCTCGGATCCAACAACTTCAGAGCTTTTGCCCACTGAAACGCCTTTTTAGCGTAATCCTCAGCCGTCATCTGCCCGACTTGCCAAGGTCCCCAGACTTCGTTTCCCAAACTCCAGTACTTGACGCCATAGGGCTCTTCATGACCATTCTTTCGGCGAAGGTTGGCGTAGTAGGTGTTGGCGGAGCTGCGAAAGGGGATTGTGGTCGAAAACTTGACGTTTTTTTTTTCTTTGCTTCGTCTGGTAGCGTACCTGTTGCAATATTCCAACCATGCCAACGCGTCTTCAAGAGTGCCCGTTCCCATGTTGAGACAAATGTAAGGTTCGGCGTTCATTTCGCGACAGAAAGTCATGAATTCGTCCGTGCCGAACTGGTTAGATTCTTCAGTCAACCAAGCTAGTTCTGGACGACGAGGTCGATGTTGTTTGGGACCGATTCCGTCTATGATAAATGTAAGATTTGACAAGCAACAGAATGAGTTGTCCGCACCTTGCCATCGATAACTACTGACAAAATTCCCTCCTGGATACCGAAAGACGGGGATATTGAGGGATTTAAGAACGCTCAGTACATCCTTGCGCAGCCCTGTATTAGGATCTGAAAGTCCGTGTTGATTGTCTATCGAGACAAAGGTGAAAAATCAAGCCGCGTTCAAGAACAGTGAACCTCACCTGGTTCATATATTCCACCATAGATACATCTTCCCATATGTTCTGTAAAACCAGAATAAATCTTAGGATCTACTGGCGCGATTTGACGGCTCTTGTCGATATGGATCACGGGCATCGGTGTTCACGACTGGAGCTGAGCTGGTGGTTAATGGGCAGAAATTACGGATTTTTTTGAATCGGATATGCTCACCTCCATCCCAGGTCCCTCCATACACATAACGGCCCGAGGAATTGAAAATTGTAGAGGGCAGATGACCTCGATGGCGAGGTACACAACGCGGTAGTCACTGGGAGGTTTTTGTTGAGCCGCTTTGAATTTCGGGCCGGTGTTCCTTTACGTTTCGCGACCGTGGTTGCGAAGGCCTGGCTTCACTACGTTTTCTTTTTATAACTGCGTAGACAAGGTTGATGCTCGCAGGGTCCTCACAAGTCCAGTCAAAATCTGTGATTCCGACTTTGCTTCAACTGTCGTTGAGTGCAGTATCCAATGAAGCTGGTTTACAGTCACGACAAACATGCAGGGCCGTACCCTAATGCTTGTACGACCATCTTTACATAAAAAATGCTTTCCTTTTGGCTCTTCAGTGGATTATAATTAATACGGTCGGACTGGCCTGCCCATCGTGAGTGCAGATTCGGTTCAAAATCCCAACAAAGCGCATCAGTATCAGGTGCAAACCTTGCAATCCGACCTTTGAGTAGCTTGTGAAGCTTTGAAGTCGTGGGCCTCGGAAAATGCCGCATAGAATTCATTCGCCGTTTGAACCGTCATTTCTGACCAGGTCACCACGTTCTCTCACCTTTTACTCTTTACCTTCTCTTTCAAACTCACTTAAAGGTCTCTGGATATCATTCTAAGCCTCCCCTCTGTTTGGGACTGCTGTATCCATTGACGGTTGGATCATTCACATGTTCGATTTCCAGGCGCTATTATCTTTCAGCTGAACAAGCAAAGTCTGATATCTGCAAGCTTCGCAGTCTGCACCGTGGCCCGTTTCGAGATGCCGGGGCCGAACTGAATGGATACATGTGTATCCGCCACGCCACATCAATATGGGTGCCGTACTTTGCTCTTTCTGGATTTTTTCAAAGGTGAGTCGTCTTCAGTATCGGAGTACTTGTATCTGTCCCAGAGACTGGAACGCGACCGCCGACGGCTTGATATCGATAAATCGGAGGATGCACCTGGGACCATCGTTTTGACAGGCCCTGAAGGAAGGAATCGATGGCCAGCGGCGTAGCAAGCTGTCTAAAAATTATGACAGGAGCTCCGACTCCACTCGGATATATGTTTCATTATGTTTTTTTACCCGCGGGCTCGTTATGCCGCTCGAACACTCCTTCTAAATTTAGACACTATATAGGCCAGAGGACGACAAATCCCGCCTCTCTCTCCCTTTGGCTTTCCTCTTCTGTGCCCTGGGATTTCTCTCCCAATTTTTCTTGCATAGATTTGCACCTGTCGCTCATTTTTTAAACTTGTCTATACCTTCGACCATGCGTATCTCCACATTACCTCTATTCACCCTCCTCTTCACGGGTGTTCTCGCTCAGGATAGGACGACTGAGGATGGAGAGAGTAAAATCACCGGTGAGCAAAACAATATCTTTTTTTTTTCGGCTGCCTTATCTATCCTTATCTCCAGATCCCGCCCAAGAATGTTCAATGTACTCTTATCCTAACGTTGCCAACAACCTCGCTCAATTCCCCAAAGTATGGGACCCGGCAACACTGCTTCCTAGCGACTCCGCCGGACAAGAAAAGTGGAACTCGATCAAGGATTCTATCCCCAACACTCCCCCCAAGGTTCCGTGGGCGCTTACACTCCTCCGAGACTCCTACTAAAATTTCATCTCCAGGGAACGATCAACGGTGATTTTTCACAGTTTACTCCAACTTATAATCCGTCAGATTCCGACTGCTGGTGGACTTACAAGCAATGTGTTGCCAACAGTGATATCTACAAAGTACCAGAGGTGCGTGTATCATCGGCAAATACGGGATGTCATTACTCAAGTTATTTTTTTCTTTTTCGTCAGCCGTTGACAGTAGGCTACGGCTTCGATGATGGACCGAACTGTTCGCACAATGCTTTTTACGACTTTTTGCAGCAGAACAATCAGAAAGCTAGTGAGGATATTGTTGAAATAATTGTCGTGATACCTTGTCATTAATGTGGATCGGTTCTCTAGCTATGTTCTATATTGGGAGCAACGTCATGAATTGGCCTCTTGAAGCACAAAGAGGACTTGCTGACGGTACGCGTCCTTGATCCTTTCGGTGGTATTCAAAAACTAATGTTCTAGACAGGCCACGAGATATGTGTTCGTGAGTGGCCGTTTTATCTCCAATCCTCCGTCCGCACGCAACTGAATGGTTCCTTCGTAAGATACCTGGTCCCACCATTACAGTAAGTGTTATTCTCCCTTTCTATCGGAGTTTCTTGCTCATCTGCTCAATCGTGCAGTGACCGCCTTTGCCAGCCAGGATGCCTTTGCCGAATTATGGTATAGTAAGTCTCTCACGACCTATTCGCCAGAACTGCTTTTTTTATTGTTATCTTTTGTGTCAGCCGTACGGAATCTTTGTTACACCGAACGCGCTGGCGTTTTTTTTTTTACTGACATGTTCCTGTTTATAGATGCAAGCGATCAAACTCGTCGTCGGCGTAACTCCGACTTGCTGGAGGGTACGTACCGTTTACTCTATATCCCCTCGTGGAATTCCATAATCATATCCCCACACAGCCTCCGTTTGGTGATGTCGATAACCGTATTCGGGCAATCGCCAAAGGTCTCGGTCTCGACACGATAATCTGGCAGTATGATTCCGACGATTGGCAAGTCAGCGCTGGAAAGGCGACTCCGGACCAGGTCGATGGCAATTATCAGAATTTTATCAATAATGCCAAGAATGGAAAGTTCAACTCGGTTCGTTCTTTTTTTCAAAAAAAAGTGGAGTGTCTGCTGATTTGTTCGATCCCTGGTAGGAGGGGGCGATTATTTTGACTCATGAGCTTAACAATTATACGATGTCAGAGGCTATGAAGTGGTATCCGGCGATGAAGGAGGCGTTCCAGGTGTGTACCCCTATGTCTTTTGTCTGACTCTTTGTCTCGCTGAATTAGAGCGGGAAAAACTAGGCCATTGCTCCTGTCGGTGTTGCTTACAACAAGACTCAGCCCTATGTCGAGAGTGATCATACTCAACCTTCCTTTGCAGATTGTACGTGTTTTGTTCTCTTTTTTTCAGTTTGTCACTAGAGACTGATCCGTTTGCGCTGGTTAGACGTGAATGGACGTAGAACGGGAACGAGCACTCCTCCTCAGTCTTCCTCTGGTAGCAGTCAATCTGCATCTAGCCAACCTAGTCATTCGTCCAATTCTACGACGAGTTCGTCTACGAGTCATGGGACTAATAGTGCTGCTTCAGTTATACCCAGCTCTGGTTTGCTTGTTTTGGGATTTATGATTAGTGCTTTGATGATTTAGTTTTTTTTTGCCCCTCCCGTGTTGTGGACTACTTATTCGCTACATACTTAAAATACCTGAATGTTACGTATTGGATATTCTTTACGGAGACTCAGACTGGTACTATATGATGTTGTTATTGCTTATATTGTTCATCCTACTTGTGTGTAACGAGGACGTTTCAATTACCATCCATCGATTCAGCCAAGGTAGTTTTCAACGAGTTGTTTTAGTTTGACTTTTTTCTCGCTTCATTTTTCACGACTGTCCTTTGATAGACCCGAATGCCAAATCGATAATCGACAGTTGCAGTAGACGCCTCCCCTCGATTGTCTTCCGATCGTTTTCTTCGGTTACCTCGAGATCTCAGCTCCCCACTCGAATGGAATGGGTAGTAATACCTAATGTCTGGATGGGAACATGTCAATTCTGCTGAATTCTAATGTTCAAAGTCGCCCGGGGGGAACGAAAGAATCTAGAAGTCGTCGCGATAGATTGCAAAAAAAAAAATTGATTAACATTCGGGGAGCCCTTCCAGGAATTCTTCGCATACGAAAAACGGGAAACGAAAAAAAAAACCTACCGGATGCTGAACCCTACCCCAAACAGATGGACTGAACAACAACGATAAGTCGTCTACACCGACGGCTCGTGCAGACACAATACACATAACGGGGCCACAAATGCGTCCAACAGGAGCGGGGGGATTTTTCTTTAACAACTGAGGAGGAAGACCCACCGCTTCCAGAACCGGGTAACCACACGAACTAGGGCAAACAAATCAAAAGTAGGTGAGATAGTCGCCATAAAAGAAATAGCGGAGGTTGTGCCCACCAGTTACTTTCCAACATCAAAACAGACTCCAAAATATGCACTGGAGGGCCCTCACAAAAGCACCTTGTCGAAAATGGGAAGACAAAGGCCTTCATAGGTGTAGCAAAATGCGAATCTATTTAAACTTGCGGCGTCCTGTCCTCCAGAGTCGAAAGGCCACTCGGGAATAGAAGGAAACGAAAAAAAAACAGACGAACTAGCGAACACGGGGGAGAAGGAAAACAGCAACCGGACCAGAATTGATGTTAACAATCCCACGAAACCTGGTAAATCTCGGGAGCCAAACTCAAAGCGGCTCACACAAGCTCTAGCGATCAGAGAACTGAAAGGGGAGTCAAAAACCATCGCGGAAAGAAGAAAACGAACGGTAATATGAAAAAAAAACCTTAAAAGCGAGAAACTCGCGAGTAAGCAAATATGGAGATCCCTCAAGTCCAACAAAGATCTATCCAGGAACGCTCGAAATTTCCTGTTCATGGAGGGTATATGGTAGGAAAATTCTGGAACGTGCGACTGAACTGAGTCAATGCGCAGGAAATCTGGCGGTTGGCAAAGGCGGGGGCATAGGAACCCTACTGGCCTGTGAGCAACCCCTGTTTAATGACGAAATCAATAACGGGACTCGCGAGCTTTCCAAATTCTGATATCGGAATCTGCATACTTGATATGGAACCTCAGAAACCAGAGAGTGATCAACGAATCCACCCATAGCGAAATTGTTTGTCCCGGCGATGTCGGTCCAAGCAGAGTCCCTCTGTTAGGAAACGCACTATCTACTATGGTTGGGGTCCCAGAGCAATCAGAGGAACCTAGTAGAGCGTTGACGAGCAACTACCCCAAACGCTCCACAAAAAAAAAAATTAACATTCGGGACCCCGGACAGCCGACGCCGGACGGTAGTAGGACCTAGACCTAAGTATGGTTTTCTTTTCCTTGAGCTTTTCTGATGGTTGAAAAATGTCAGCGAGCGGTTTACAGTGGTCACTGTGTTGAGAAGCCTGAGGTTGAAACATTTACAAATGAACCTTGAGCTTGTGCTATGACTTCGAAGCTCATCGATGGAAATGTTGAAATGATGGTCTTAGGCTACACCTCTCCGAGTCACGTTTCTAGATACCTTCGTTCAAAGATACGATGTACATCGCTCAAGCGATTGGAGGAGCTCACAGGCCCTGCAGGCTGCGAGTGGAAGGTACAACTTGATCCATCTTCAAACTGTAGAACGGGGGAGGGGTCAAAAGCAAAAGCATCAGTCTCACGTATTCATTCGTTCTTTCTAGTCGCCTGGGGTGGAAAGAACGGATCGCGAGCACTACCACAATTCTCCGAATTTCAATTTCAACTAGTCTCCCCCCGGTTTACAACAGAGGTTGGCTTCTCTCGCTTAAACTATATGTATGTGATTATGACGCTTTCGATGGTTGAATTTTTTGAAACAACTTTCGTGAAAATGGGAATTCAGTTGCAGCGGGCGGCGATGCACTGTTTCTGGAGCAGGCCTAGCAATGGACGTGGTGAGATAGGGAGGTGTGGCATTCAGGTCTGACCGTAGAAGTGGGAGTCCAATGTGGTTTGAAAAGCGCAAGTCCAAATCTTCAAAAGACGCAGCCTTGAGTTTATAATTTCACTTCTGCGAGATAGTTTTTCCCCGTTTGAACCGAAGGCGACTTCCCCAAAAGTAACATTGTCAACCGACCATGCCTCGAGGCAGAATCGAAATAGGTAGAGTAAGATAGTAATATAGGGATCAAGCGCACCATCACTGATTTGTGACAGGTCGTGACCCCGCTGAAATAGCTGTTCGTGACGGTTCAGGTCGCTTGGACGCCTATCTTGATAGTAGGATACCACACACACACCATAATACAAATCATGACCTACAGACGACATATCACGCAAGCGCATCATCCAATTCTCCATTCACTGCCATCTCCTCTACAATGTCTAAACCGCCAACAAATTCACCATTGATGATGAGCTGAGGAAATGTTGGCCAGTTGTTCAGAACTTTTAAACCTGTATATATGGAGATATGAATACCAGTTCACGGACATAACGACCAACACACACCTTGCCGGACTTTCTCGTCCGAAAGTATATCAAAATGAGTGAATTCTATGTTGCGATCCTTCAACAGCGTTATCATCTTCCTTGAAAAACCGCATCTCGGGACTTCCGGATTGCCCTTCATAAACAGCACAACTTTACTCTGTTCCATGATCTTGTGCATACGATCATTCAGCTCTTCCGGTGACTCGGTTTTCTCATTTAAAACGGTTTCGAGGGATGCTTTCGAGGGGGGTTGGTCTGTATGAGATCGCGGGTTTGCAGAGGGAGGTGAAGCATATTTCGCAATAATAGAGGTCAACGCGGGAGCATCTGCACCATCTATCCGCTTCAAAAGAGTATGTCCCTAGATCCAGTGTCGGTTTTTGAAGTTCCCGTGAAAGATGGAGTAGGCTCACTCGAAGAATGATGAAAGCTGGTACAGCTTCTATACTGAATGATTCTGATATATCTTCCTGCGATTCTGCCTCAATCTAAACAAAATTAAAACCCGCTAATTCTCTATCAGAAAGTAACGGGAGGCGTACGTTGAGGAATAGAATCGTCGGATACTTCTTTGCAAGCTCTACAACTACGGCGTTCATCTGCTTGCATGGTTCCGCCCAATCTGCCCAAAAATTCAACACGGACACTCTCTCCAAGTCTTCCGAAAGCAGGTTCTGAAAATGAGAGGGGTTCGATACTTGGTGGTGGTTAGAGGAAGACATTGCGATGAGCTGGGTATTGCGCCATGCGAGCTGTCTATCAGTCATCAGGCGGTTGAGCGGCCCGCACCAGGACGGGCGTCAAAACCGCGGGACTTGTCTGTTTCTGTACATTTTGGTTCTGCCCCATCATCATGCCCACTGGGGAACGCTTTTCGCCGTGAGTTGTACTACAGCTCAAGAAGTCCGTGACAGCTGAGCAATTCTCCCATATACACCACGTCATGCTGCAGGGACGTACAATGAGATACATAAATGTATCGGGGCTTCAAAATGATAGCTCGATGCCATCCTTTCCCGCGAATAACCTTGTCGGCGTTTTCACTAGATGCCAGAGTCAGAAGCTGCAGTGTCGTTCCCGGCTCCATATAAAAGAATTCATTCACCGTAAATATCACTCTTTATTCCCCTTGTTACTTATCGGGCTTTCAGTTTCAGGTCTTCCCAACGGCCATGCCTGGAAATATCAGAGAGCTGGCACGTCATATCCCGGACGAGATTCAGGAAAACATCATCAACAGACTTCTCGAAGATACCGGCTCAAACTTAAACACTAGCCTCGTCTGCAAACATTGGCGCACATGTGTGTATCGCAATGCATTTTCTTCCATCGCACTCCACCCGCACTCCATATCTACCTTCAGATCTTTTCTGGACTCTCCATTTTCATCCACACCTATACTCTCGTCTATTCGACACATCGATATTTTGGGTGAAAGTCCTGATTGGCCTCCATTCAGTCCGGAACACATCACCGCCCTGACCTCAATCTTATCCCATTTTGCAACCCTGCGGAACATTTCCTCGCTATCCCTTCGAGCCGTCAGTTGGGACGTTTTAGGTACCAACTTGCAATCTCTTCTCGCCTCCGTCGACTCCATTCGCTCTCTGGAGCTGACTGACGTTACTTTCGGGAACTATGGTCAATGCTCCGAGTTCCTCGGCAGGTTCAGATCCCTAACACAACTCGTCTTGAAGGACCTACGGTTCTCCTCGTCTTCTGGATGGGATCCGGCCAGTCATCCTCCGTATGAATCATTCTCGAATTACCATGAAGATGATGAAGAATGCATGGGCACGGCCAACTTAACCCTCCGATGCCAGTGGGGTCCTTCTCTGCAGAAGGCGCTTAAGTGGTCGGGGGTACTACCCTACAACTGCCATTTAACGCTTGCCCAATTTGGGGCCCAAACCCGAGTGGACATCGATTCCTCCGTATTATTACGCAATTTAGGTCCTCTTTTGAACACATTGGAAATCGTATCAACAGGTATGTTCGATTTTTCTTCATTCATCATGTTCGAATAATCAGTTCCTTTGAACAGCAGATGTCTTCGGTGACTTGACAATGCGGTCATTAGACCTGTCCCAAAATCAACGCCTTTCGGAGCTCAAATTCATCTCTCCTGACCGTGTATTAGGAACCATATCCTGGCTCCCCGCACTCCTCGCGAGTGCGCCACCTTCCCTACGTTCCATTCAAATCGCATTTGCGGCTTCCCGCCAGTTCAATCTGGACCTCCCTTTTCTCCTTCGCATCGTTAACATCTTGGATCCGCGAAGGTTTCAGGAACTCCGACTCGTTCATTTTGATATTTTCAGCCCCAGGTCAGACACTGACCTAGACCAAACGATCAAGGAACAAATCTGTTCCGCTTTTGCTCGATCAGAGTGGTCGAGAAACCGTATAAATAGAATAGAGTTCACTTTTCGATGACTTTTTCCCGAAAGTTCTTTTTTTTTTAATTTTTTTTGCGTTGTTTATCCCCCCCTCTCTCTCCCCCTCCGCTTTCACCGTCTCCGTCGATGACCGTTCTGCCGAATTGGAGAGTACAGATGTCAGGATGGTATATGGTATCGTCCCGGCTTTTTCCCTTTTGCGTGTAATGGAAGCTTTTTTTTTTTTTTTTTTTTTTTTTGGCCGGTAATTCCCATCCTCCCCTCTCGCTGATTTCCTTTGATTCCCGTGGTTGACGGAGGGTACAAAGTACATACATCAAGTCAAATTTTAAAGATCCCCTTCATCGCCGTAGCTCTGAATCAAAAAGCCAATGGGTTTAGTAGAATACAGTCTCGCCCCCCGGGGACTAAAAGCAGACGTATTCATACCGATCGGTATTCTTTTTTTTTTCGAGACGGATGCGAGTTGACAAGAAATTACAAACTCCGAGTCATTCATTAACAATGTCAGACGATGAGTTCGATCACGTCCACCACTAGCAAATTAGCAGCGGAATGGAACAAGATGAAGTAGATCATTATGTACACTATGTTAGACTAAAATGATCGTGCATTTACACTCAGATATCCTAATGTGCATCTAACCATTCACCAGTCCGCTGCACGAGGTCGGCTTTCAAACCTTGAGTCGAGGCCCCTTTACTCTTCAAGAATTCCTAAAGGAAGATTAGTATCTGTCACTGCCCAATTATTAAAGAGCTTGTACCTTCAACTGATCCACGCGTAACTGTAGAAGAGTAAAAGGGGTCAAGTTGTCGTCACAGAGAAGCAAAGAAACGACACAGACCTTGGACAGCTGCCCCGCATCATGCTTACTTCGTATCTCTGCCTCGGCGACACTGGTATCCTGTCCACGAGGGGAAAATTTGACAAATCATGTCGTCAGAACCAGATTGAGATCACATACAGCCTTGCGTTTAGAACCAGTAACGTTCACCACCATGTTAACACTCGGGTCATCCATAAGAGCGTCTTTCCATGCTTTCATAAGTTTACCCGCTCGCTGATGAATGGAGAAGAATAGGTAAGATGACTCGAATATCTACGAGAAAAAGAACCTGTAGCGAACCTTGTGCACCATCTCATGTTTAGGTAATGTAAGATCCTCAAACGACTCGGGATCGTATTCCTCATTGAACGCGCTCGCTTGGAGTTGAGCATTGTGGAATGCCAGTGCTAGGTGAAAAATTTGATCAGCATTCGTCCGCCCGATGGTAGATTACTTGTTACTATACAAGGATTGGGGTACGAGTCAGGAGGATATGATCCGTTTTTCAGGGTGAGTTTATCCATCCATGCGCGTGCATCCTCAACTAAATTGTCAGATGCTATCGATATATCTCAATAAGTACTATCGTAACATGCTGATATAAGGGATGCATACCAGTTTCGCCTTCATCGATGGGTGCAGCTCGAATATCATCTGCAAATGGTAGAGGTATCAGATGGAAACCGGCAGGATCGGTCCATCCACCTTCCTCGACCTTCTCTTCCTAGATCATAGGTTAGGCTCGAAGTGGAAGCAAACGGGAATGAAGAGGCGACCAACTTGGGGTAAAAGGGCACAGAAAGTGGGTGAGGCGTTCCTTCGTGTGAGGGCAAGCACGAGAGCGATCTTGTTCTTCTTGACCATCGACTTCAGTAGGGCACTGAAGGTTCGTTTACTACCAGAGTATGCCTTTAGGGAGAACATGAGTAAGAGAGAACCTCGAAAATTTGAAGCTGTCCACCATCTCATCTGGGTAAATGAAAAGCGAATGCTTGACATTGTCCTCAAACGCTAGTTCACCGCGATCCTTGAACCCCAGTAGATTGATGACTAGAGGATCAAATCAGGAATCGTGATTGAGGCAATGCGAGGGGTGCTTACTAGGTTCCATACCCAACGTCCGAAAACTTCGTACTTCATCTGCCGTATAAAAGGGCTGCGAAAGATCTAAGAAAACCAGCCTATTATAGGGAGAAAGAACGACTTGCACGTTTTCCTGCTTTGATGACGCGGGTCGCTGAAAGCGAGTCATCCTCCTCTTCTCCATCTTCCTTACCGGAGGATACGCCCAAACCCATCCCAAAAAGAAGTTGAGTCTTTTTTACCGCTTTTTGTCGGTCCTGAGTCACCTTCAGTCGCGTGGTCGAGGTCCTGTATATTCTAACGTACCTCATCGAAGTTATCCGTTCTCACCACCACCTCCTCCATTCGATCTCCAAGGTCCATAAAATATTTGTATGCCCCTTTCGTTTGCTGCGTCACCAGGCCATACCTGAAGTTGAGAGTTCTCAGCTGTACGAGGGTGGTGGTAGAAATGAGACTCATTACCCTTTGATCCCGATGGTAAAATCCTTGCCAAGCTCGAATGGTATACTAAACTGAGCTCTCTTCGGGACTTCATGGAATCGCATCTGTGCCAGAAGATCTTCTATTCGCGATATCGATATAGATTCGGGGAGTACAGATGGATTGTCTATATCGTTTTCGTCATCTGCCAATGAAGTTGGTTGCAATACGGACTAAGAAGAGCTCAATCACTCAAACATCAAACCTCAAACATAGCAAAGCGAACACACCGAATAAAATTTTGAGACACTGAAGAGTTTCTCCTCTGTGCTGATGAAAAATGGCTCAACAGTAACCCCAGCTTGAGTCAAATCCTAGAGGGACGTCAACACTATCCACTCTTACGCAAAATGAACTATACTTACAGTCAGTGTAGTTCGAGCGGAAGTTATCAATTGTTTGCTCCCAGGCCCTTCATGAGGATTATCTTCATTTGTGATCAAGAAAACACGTTTCGATGCGGTCTTGGGCGCCCTGCGTTTATTAGGTTCGTTTTCAATCGAGGTGGCTAAAAGAGACCGACCCATCTCGAATCACCCAATTACAACTCGTAAAGACGTCACCCATAGCGACGCGTTTTTCCGTTAGAGGAGGGAAAGTCCTGCGCAACTCTTCGGGATCCTCCCTGGCAGCTATTCTTGCCTCTGAGCAGAACCTGGATAGATCAAGAGAATGGCGACGTACATTCAAGCAAGATCATTAGCTCCTGGATGATAGGTGCACCTAGTGGCGAGATCGGTTGGAATAGATAGGTGCCTTTCTTGATCTCGGAGCCTTGCCCCCTAGGCGCGTCGGATTTTCTTGTCTAGTACTGATGTGGGCAACATGGTGAATCGGAAAGACTATATAACTCACTGTGTTGAACAAAAGAATTCCTACGGAGTCGTTAGGCCCAGTTATGATCTTCTTCTTCTGTATTTGAACAGCTGCGTCAAGGGCGGCAAACAGATGACATGTCTGAACGCCTTCGTACACGGGGTCGTCGTAGAGTTCATGCATTGAAGAAGAGCAGTCAATGCAAAATAAAATTACATCTCTCTTAGTCTCCATGAACTGTTGGTACGATTAGCGGTCAGTTGTTTGGCGGTCCTACCATAGCTCACTTGAAGGACTCACAGAGATATCTTGAAGCTCCTCATCCTCTTCATCATCCACCTTATTCCAATCATCGTAAGGGGCCATGAGAACGTGAAAAGGACAGAGGCTGAAAAGCGCGGTGGCGAAAGAGAGGGATGGCAGAAGAGTTAAGTCGTGACTCGTCACGGACGCGTTTGTCACTAATCGTACACGTGCTGGCACAGCCTGCAAAGACTTACGTCAAGGTTTTCTGCTTTCGTCATTGACTTGGACCCGAACCTTCATGTTACAGGCGACTTGAACTGGTTTTCTACTGGAATTGGGACTCAATCCTTTTTGATCATGGATATTCGGCAATTATCTCTTTCGGATTTGGAAGAATTCGAGGTACCGAGCCAAAAAATACGTTCTGATCATGACATTCAGTTTTGGCGGAGCACTCGTTCCTATCACGATTATGCTATTTTTCTCAGACGACTCAACGAATCCGTCGTTGGCCACTATCTACCTTGGTCATCCGAGAATCCAAGCGATGTACGTGCTCATGGATCATCTTCAATATCTTCAACTCAAAGCCGGACCACAGGCAATAATCAATACAATAAAGCTATTAGACACATTGGACTCTTGGATCGACGAGATCCCGCCGCAAGAAGCCCCGCAGAGGTTCGGGAATCTTTCTTTTCGCAAATGGGGCGCGCGTTTGGAAGAAGTCAGTCGTTGATCGTAGTAGGGATACCAATACTCATGATCCTCGTTGCCCAGAAATCGGACGAACTTCTGAACGCGCTTTTGTCATCTGAGTACTCCCCCGTCATTCCTCACCTCAAACCGTACCTCCTCACTTCGTTTGGCTCATTTCTGCGCATGGATTACGGAACCGGTCATGAAACGTCTTTCGCACTGCTTTTACTCTGTCTGGTCCTCGTTCGTTTCTTCAAACCGCAGCCGGATGAAGAGCGTGAGCTTGTCTTTAGAGTGTTCGTCCGATATCTCCGACTGTGCTGGAAGCTTCAAGACGTATATAGACTCGAACCAGCCGGTAGTCATGGCGTTTGGGGCTTGGATGATTCCCACTTCCTTGGTTATATCTTCGGGAGCGGCCAACTTCGAGGTAACGCCTACACACCATTTCTCTCCCATTTCAGTTATTCATCGAACGTGGGTATGAATAGACCAAGAAGAAATACCCGTCTCAGCGGTCCTCAGGCCTCCTCTACCTCCTAACAACCTATACTTTATGTCCATTATGAGGGTCCATGATGTAAAACATGGACCATTCCATGAACATTCCTCACAACTACACTCTATTGCGGTCGGTGTCCCGAATTGGAGTAAGGTTAACGCGGGACTTTTCAAGATGTATGAGGTAAGTTTTTCTCGTCCGTCCTTTCATCTATCCAACTCAAAGATCTGGACTCCCATTCACAGGCAGAGGTCCTTGGGAAGAGGGTCGTCGTCCAACACATTCCGCTTGGAGGATTGTTGGAATGGTCCAATGATCATACGGGGACGGCCTCCTCTCGAGCTACTACTACCTCACATTCGCTAAACGTATCATCACCCACTGTATTCCACAACAGAGCGGAAGGAACGGACATGCAAATGACTGGTACTCGAGCCCCATGGGCCAACGTCACGATACATAGGTGATTGCACTCTAATCACCCTGAGGGAAAAATTTTCAGCCACCCAAACTTCGGAAACCCGGTGACCTGGCACTTGAAGGGCGGTGGCTTTCTTTGTCCCGATTACATCTGTTCGTCTATCGGAGGGGAAATCTCTCTGTGGTAATTGTTGTGCGACTGGTCGACCCCGGTCTAATCGTAACGGTCTATACAAGGTCTGTGATTATTAGATAGAGCGCACGCACGCAAGGTCTAATATGGTCTATATCCGTGCCTTTACTCACGCTGGGGCGAGCTCTTTTGTTTTTCCCTTTACGATACTCTTATCCTTACTTCTCTTGCGTAATTTGCTTGTTACTGCGTCGCGGGTAGGGTAACTACACAACTATATTTTTACACATTATTCACCCAGAGCCCGTGGAAACGCACGAGGAGATCTCGAAGACCTGGTTTGAATTTGTGCGAAAAAAACCCATAAGTAGCAGGTTGTCATATCCTGTCATAATGGTAGTCCCCGAGTAGAAAGAACCTTCGGAAATCAATTGCATCTTTCCCGCGATGTCAGGTAGCAATTCACAAAATTGTAGAATATGGAAATCCAGTACTTACTGTTTTTTTTTTCAGGGCCACAGGACTTTAAAAACGGTAACAGCGATTGGGAACATGGTGAAAAGTTGAGGAAGGACAACTTGAAACAGTGTATCGGATTTCAGATTATTAGCCGAGGATCTCCTTGATACTAATACAGTCTTACAGAGCTGAGAGCGCGCTTCGGGACGCAGAACGCGCTTCAATGCACATGCAATTGACAACATGGTCTCACCCCCATTCCCGTGCTTGAGTGCGGTTCTGCCGGCGGCGCCAATTAGTTTTGGCAGGGAAGTTGATTGCCTTGAATGGTCGACGTCGAGCACCTACCTACCGTCAGCGCTTGTCATGAACAATGACGGTGAAAGAAATACATATCACAAAGTTCCAAACCGTCTGTCACGGTTTGTCTTGTGGGATTTCGGGGGCCTGGGTCACCGGGGATATACAGGAGCTTACATACTTGAAAAACTGTCCCTGAGTGCAATTGCTCAAGCGCTCAAAATGCTCAGAGTCAAGGGCGTGCTTATTGATTGAAATCGACAGCGCATATCTTGGCCCTGACCGGAACCCGCCGTATCGAGTAGTGGAGTGAGGTCAATTTCTCTGATTGGGGCGATCTTTTCAAGGAGTAGATGGTTACAACAAGCGTGCGGAAAGGCGGATATGGACGGCCGAGGTACCCCATAGGACCCTGAAATGCTGTGGGCACCAGAGCTAGAACCCTGACACTGAAGGATCATATGACGAAAAAAAAAAGAGAGAAGAGGTCTCCAGGGAGAACCGAGGGTTGTGTCCAGCATTGGATAAGGGACGCTTATCCACATAGGGCCGCGTTGTTGAGTCCAAGGCCTGGCCAGACTCAGTGACAGCATTACAACATTTAGTCGCTTTCCCCAACGATTTGGCACTGACAGGCATTGGCCCCAATTCCAGAACCTCCGGACCCCGTGAAAGATTCCGCGTCGCAAGCCTGGTAATGGGGATTGAGAGTTGCCGAACTCAGGGACCTGCAATATCGGAAATGCGAAATGGATTCATTGAGATCTCGAGAGGTATGGTTTGCAAATGCTGAGGGGACGTAGGCCGAAAAACTGCAAGACGTCACTACTGCCGAGTGGCGATAATTGATTTTGGCGAAGGGAGACTAACAGCTCTCATTGCGAACGCCATCTTTCGCTCTAAGGTCTGGGACTACCAACTAATTTACCCGTGTAATAGCACATCGAGGGGTACGTGACCACTGACGAGCGCCACTTTACCTGGGCATCCCGGGAAAGAATTGGATTTGGGCAAGGTTGTCAAAAACTCAAAAAAAAATCCAGTGACCTTCCGCTTCACGACATACCGGCATGTATAGATTTCCCCCCCCAGCATTGAATGATCTGTGTTCACGGTTTCAAAGATCATCGGGATTCGGAGGCTTTGTAAGTATTTCTGCTGTTACTCAATAAAGGCTCAAGAAGTCTTCGGGAATGAGTGTGCATTCACTGGTGAATCCCGTAAACTCACCGGGTAATTAATGCTGCATCTTAGACCAAAATACATTGACACGACACGAGAGGCCCATTCCTCGATTTCGGAACCAATCAAGTGCTGTGGAAATGTCCACTTGGGGTGATGCGATGAATGCGGGGTGGCTTCGCCGTTGAGTCGTCCCCTAGTCCCTACAGGCTACATACAGGCGTTTGCTTCTTTGCATGGTGGTGGTGGTGTGTGAACATAAACATAAAGTCCATAAAGAGTATGTACTTGACTGACATCTATGATCTGTACAGCCTGAGTAGTTGACAGGATGTTAAGAGCTTGAGGTTCCAGACCGTGTATCGAATACCTTTCAACTGGATATTCTATAGTAATATGTCAGGTCCTTTATTGCGACCCCTAGTCAATTCCGTTCCAGACGATCTAACTCTGTTTCCAAGAGACTTGCATTGAGAAGGATTCGCCCGCCTCGCGCACAGCAACATCAGGTTCGTGTCCCGAGTATATAAAAGGAAGGCTGAAAGGAAAAGTGAACGTCATATCTACGGGTTCTCCACAGTTCCTCAATTTTAGGTGGAAAATCACGGTCCTCGGGATATCTGTGATTTGAAATTGAAGCAAAGAAGGGAAGACATGACATTGTTACATACCGAACTGTAACGACATGGGGAGTTTGTGTCATGTCCGCAAACGTTGCACCCGCGTGCTCGAAAACCTTAATAGCCTCCAAACACCTACCATACATGGCCAGGCTTCGAAACTTCGGACTGGGAGAAGCTGGTGACCGTAACAAGTCAAACATTCTTTCAACGAATGAGTTCTTCAACCTTCATATCCTGTTCACGAGGTTTTGTGCCTTGATAACTATCAAGAGCTCGCCCTAAAACAAGTTCGCGGGAAGATCGACATGGCTCGGAAAGCGAAGGTGACAAATGAGAGTTGGTTCGGCCCAAGTGCGTTTGAATCAAAAGTGCCGGAATTGGAACTTACGCAGTCCCGGTGCCTATGCATCGTGCCACGCAACGCCACTGAAAATGTCAAGTGGCCTGATAAAATTAGAGGTGTGGCTTCCATTCCGATGGCTACCCGCCTCTCCGGAGAACCGAAACTGCAAATTTACAACGACATGGTAGATATGTTTCCTATAATGAAAAGGGGGGAGGCGTTAGTGAATAGTAAACGTTATGGAGGGAATACAATGAGTCAAGTAACAGGTTCCACTCTAGCTTCCCTTCCCCGTGAAGTACGCACCAGTAACTCGAATCCACTTGAGTGCGTAAATTAAGCGGCTCGGAGATTCCTTCTGTGAATCAGTATGGAATCCGAATATGCTGTGGTCTAACCAACTATGACAATATTTCTCGAGCTCTGCCTCAGAGCTGTGCAGAAAGATATCACTAAAAGATGGATCATGGCAGATCCAAGATTGTGGTCTGTTGTCGACATGTTTGAATCAATCTGGATTGTGCTATCGTATTATAGAGTCCGTTCAGGCTCATCGTGAAGTGGAGTGACATTGTATATGAGTAATTTCAGTAATGGAGTTCAATCAACAGTGGCCCTCTACTCACATAGGACCGATCCACTATGACCATTAAAGGTGTACTCTTTGGAGACCCACCGATGCAGCCTCTCGGTTCTGTTTCTCGGGTTCCTTGCAGAGCGCTATGAGATGCATATCCTCTGCTGTGACGCTGAACGAAGGCCAAAGGACTAGACAGAAAAATGTTTCTTGAGTACACCGTACTCAGTCCGCAGCATCCTAATCAAGTGTCAATTAGCGGCAAGTGGGAGTATTGTGCATTGATACCTACGCTGGAGAACTGGTTTTCTGGTAGCAGGATATTGGCGACCCAAGAGCCACAGGCTGTGGAACCTCTGGAGGCCACGAGCCGCGTTCGCCGTCGGCGGTGGCCCATACGCCATGCTGCACGTGCCCGTAAAAAAACATTACATCGATGATTTTCGCCCCTGCGGACCTCCTTTTCTCCCTACCACGACCAGCGACTCTCTAAAAGTTGCAGTTCTTTGCACTCGTACGACCGCACGACCGCAGGGACTCTCCGTTTCACCATTTCTGATCAAGCAAGAAACAGCGATCTTCGTCTGTTGACCCTCGAGTACGTTTGTTGCTCTTTTTTTTTGAGCTGAACTGGCCGACTTACGCCTCATTTTCCTATCAATTTGAAGGTGGTCGTCTGTTAGAGGTACGGGTCAGCTTTTTACGCTACAAAGCATGTTTATCTTGACTAATTTTTACTTCTCTTTGTTGTAAAGGTGAACCACCTTGACACGTTTACTTCATAACCAAGTTTAAAAAAAAGCGTCAATAATCACACACAAACGCCCTCTCCTCTTTCCCATCTTTCATCTACAATTCGAGCCTTCTCGCCCTTCAAGCTATTTCCTCGCTGTACAGGGAGCGAGGAACCCACATCTACTGAAGCGACCGCTCTAGTTACCGTCCTACTCCCGCCCGGATCGTCACAGACCGTGGCGGTTGAGGTTCGGTAATCCGGGTCGCCACCAATCAGAGCAAACGACGAACGTGTTTCTGCCACCCTTCAAGCCCAAATTTATCACTCTCAGCGTTTTGGCCAACCATTGATCAACAACTGGAATCTACTTTTCCTAGACGTTCTTCCGCCATAGACTCCTTTTCTATCTCAAATACTCGCACAAAGACGCATACTCACAATAAAAGACTATCTTTATCTTCCGAGCAAGACGAAATGTCAACCGTAGAAATTTTACGATCAGCACACAATCCGGTCGAGTTTGATATCTCCCGATCGCCTACGATTGCTGCGACGACCACAACGACTACTACGACTGCATACCATCACTACATTCAAGAAATTCTCTCATCTACCACTCCCTTTCGGCTAGCAGCCGATGGTTTTTCCGCAGAATCGCCCTCTTTTGGCTCACCATCAACTGGGGAACGTCTATTCCCATCTCTTCCCCCCCTTCACTCTGGGCATCCGGATATACATCTCCGAAACGGCATCATGACTGCCTCTCATCTAGCAAGTGAAGGCGAAGTCGACGCAGAAAAAGCCTTTTTTGTCGCTGATCTCAGCAAGGTTTATACCCAGCATCAACGATGGGTTGCCTGCTTACCCGAAATTAAACCCTACTACGGTGAGTTCTCGCATCAGCATCTATCTTCTATTGCCCCCGAACTTCTATTTTGTACTAATGTCGGGTTCTCTTTTTGTCGTATAGCTGTTAAGTGTAACCCGGACCCGTTCGTTCTCCGGCTTCTGGCGGCGTTGGGCACAGGTTTCGACTGTGCTTCGAACAACGAAATATCTCAGGTTCTCCAGATCGGAAGTATCAATCCTGACCGAATCATCTTCGCCAACCCGTGTAAAGCTCTTTCATTCATTCGGAACTCTTGCAAAATGGGCGTCGACATGATGACATTTGATAACTGCGACGAGCTATACAAGGTGAAACGTGCTCACCCCAACGCCAAGTTAGTCGTTCGTATTCTCACGGACGATACCAAAAGCCTCTGCCAGCTCGGGCTCAAGTATGGAGCACCTATGCCGACCGTGCCCGGCTTGCTGGCGAAAGCGAAGGAGCTCGGATTAAACGTGATTGGAGTTTCCTTTCACGTTGGGAGCGGGTGTTATGATCCTTCCGTTTATTTGGACGCTATCAGGCGTGCCAGGTCTGTGTTTGATATGGGGATAGATGCGGGATATGCATTTGATCTCTTGGATATTGGAGGGGGCTTTGAAGATGGACTTTTCGAACAGAGCGCCATGGTTGTCAGAGAGGCCATTGATCAATACTTCCCTGATCGTCAAGGGATTAGGATGATCGCTGAACCCGGACGTTTCTTCGTGGCGAAGGCGTTCAATTTGGCTGCTAATATCATTGCTAGGAGAGCTCCGTTCCCGAACTCACATTCGCACTCCACCAGCAATGGGAATGGGAATAACATGGCTGAGCAGCAGATTGACGCTGAGCCCAATCAACCGACTGTTATGTGTGAGTTGTCTGTCAATTTTCTCATCTCTCCGTCTTGACGCGTATCTGAACACTCGCGTTTGTTTTTTCCCACTCGAAGATTACATCAATGATGGTGTATACGGTGCCTTCAATTGTATTATGTTTGATCATCAAACAGTCCATCCTTACGTTCTTTCCCTCGACGGTTCATTCCACGTTCCATCGACGGAGATCCAGACCAATTGCAGCGTGTGGGGTCCCACCTGTGACTCTATCGACTGTGTATGTCCTTGCACCCGATTGCCGAACAATCTTCGGGTAGGAGATTGGCTTGGATTTGATAATATGGGCGCGTACACTGTATGTGCTGCCAGCCAGTTCAATGGATTCGAGGTCAGCAAAGTGATTTATACTACTGGTGGTGGCGCCGCCGCCACTGAAGTACGAAACATCATTGCTGCTTTTGCTTCTGGGCAATGCGGGTGACGGAGGGGGCTGCTTTTGGGTTTCGGGTGCAGATTTGTTTGTCGACAGCATCTATACCGTTACACGGATTTGCGTCGTTACTTTCTCGCGTATAGAATAGCCGTTGATCTTTTGGCTATGTAGTTTTGTTCACCTGGACTCACGTACCCGTCTAAATAGATCGCTAGAGTTGTTTATAAAGTTCTCTCATTCCCTAACCTTCCCCCAACAAGGTTTATCAACGCGTGTGGGTTATCTTTGACGTCCCGGGACCGAAAGCACGAATACGACAACGAATCCGATGCGACCTTCGGATTGCTAATTATTTTTTTCTGTGTAGATTTCCATTCAATTCTTTTTTCAAACCTGACCCGCTGATATCGCGTTCGCCTTCGAGAGAGTCGGTTGCCTTATCTGGGTGAACTGTTCTCAGGGAATAAAAAACTCCGAGCAGGAAAACGCGTGACATGGCTCTCGAGGCAATTTGAATTGGTGATCGAGAATCAAACATTTCAGGTACACTATTGCCCATGGAAACAACAAAAAACAGGTGATTTCGTCATGATCGAAGTATATTTAGCCTTTTTTAGGCTAAATCCCGATCGACTCCGACGCCCAAAAAACACAAAAAAAAAAAAAGTAGGAAAAACCCTGCGAAATCAGGTTCTATTCGAGAATTTGGTAAGTTCTTCTTCGACAGGGTTCACTCTTCGCAAATCTTTCAGGTTGTCCGGCGGGTCAACTCGGGGCTAGGTGTTGTCCTTAGCCCGCCCGGGAGAATGGAGAGAGAGCCGCCCTCGCTCAACCTGCCGTAATTTCACCCTCAAAATATCTGGCATAGGACAACGGCGGTAAACCAACCGAATGGGGGAAGGAATCGAGGCTCACCTGATGACCCGCGAAAACACAAAAAAAGTCGCCCCGTAGCCGCTCCCAAGATCCACCAGATTGATTTGTTTCGGCCCTGTCCTGGGTGAGACATATACGCAGGAGGACGGCATATGTTATTGGGGTGGTCATTCGTTGCACAAGGCCAAGGACTTTGCGTCAGTGAAAAACAAGCCAACGTTTCCTTCAACCGTCCGTCTGTGGACCTTCTGGGAAATATGAAAGGATTCTTCTTCATTAACGTTTGGGGAGGTCAATAAGGGGGTAAGGCGGTGATTCATGATTGAATCTGAATCTATGAAAAACCGAAGGAAATGGGAAAAGAATTCTGAAGGGGGTTATCACTTCCTTACGCGGAAAATCATCGAATTTTTTCACAACCTTAACCGGGTCCCCGGGGCCGAGAGCCACCATCCGTTTGCCCCCCAAAAATGGAAACCGTCGTCCGCTTAACCTGTTTATGCGTCGTTTAAATATCTCCAAATCTTACTCAATATCTAAAATATCTAAATTCGGAACGTTGGGGTTTGTCGCGCTCACTTTCGGAATATTTTACTACGCGCCTTTTCAAATGGCGTTATGCTGCGGGCCCCTTGATATAATTCAATCCGAAATCGCCGCTAAGAGGAACCACCATACTTACATACTTACCGCCGCTTCCATACATATATACCCCCTCATATCTGGGACCCATTTTTCCCCTTTTTTCCACCTTCACCAAGTTATTCAGTCCGTGGAATGCGCCACACCACAGAGAGCGTGAGCCCCCCACCCCGACTACCTGCACCGACATCTAGTTTCACTTTCGTCTCGGAGGAGAGCATGGCAAATGGACCATACCAGGTGCGTTCGCCACACATCATATTCGCGTACAATCGCCTCACTGATAAACACAACCTTAAGGACACGGTATCCTCACCGCCTTCCTCGTCTACCACAGGAGGCCCCAAATTTCGTCCTTACGCGAGTTCAAATCATCATGTTACAAAGGGAAGATATATTACGAGTAATGACCCGAGGGGATATATGTGAGCAACTTCCTCGACGGTTTCTCTCAAATACCGAAATTAATTGACTTCTTGGGACGATCTATTAGACCCGTATATGAGTATCCCTTGAACGGACAGTGGATCATGATGGACATCGACGATGGGTACATCCTGTGGACCGGGATATGGAAAGGTTCGTGGCAACATGTTTGATCGCGTCCTTCATTTTTTCTCTATCTAACTTACGCCCCTCAATGATCGACATGTTAGCACTCGGAAATTCAAAGGGTCAGCTTGCGCTTCTTTCTTTTGGTCACTTGCCTTAATTGATTTTTGGACTTTTTGTCACGCAGCCGACATCGTGAAAATGATTGACTCCCAGCCTGATCTAGCGGCGCAAATAAGAAGGGTTAGAGGTGGATACCTGAAGATACAAGGTACATGGATGCCCTATGAAGTACGTTTCTGGCGACCCACCCTTTGCGAACATCACTTACACCCTCTCTTGTTCTCCAGGTCGCACTTCGTCTATCGAGACGGTACGTAACAGATCATCGAAGCCGAAAATGAATCTTACCGTGCTGTTTAGGGTTGCTTGGACCATCCGTGAGGACCTCGTACCACTGTTTGGGTAAGGACCCTCCCTTGAGTCCATTGGCTCGCTACGTGAAAGCCTGACTGACTTTTCATTGTTCCCGTTTGTGAAGGCCCACGTTTCCGTCCACATGTCTATCCCCCGATCAACCAGGGTACGGACAAGTAGTGGCATCTGGTCCTGGTCGACGTAGGACACGGAAAAGCAACGTAGTTCAAGCTATGAGCACGTCCATTCCGTCCAACTCGACGACATCCGGATCGACGCATCAAGGATGGACCGTCTTTACCTCCCAAGCTCCGACTAACAGTCAAGGAAGGGCACAGCAATTACATTCACAATTCGTTCCACAGTACGCACCATTCTCGGATCTTCCTAATTGCCCATCGCCTCCACCCCCCGAGCCCCAAGCTCGCTCCACTTCCAGGGAGCGAGGAAGCTCAAGGTATGCTCCCTACCCCCATCCCTCACCTCCCCTTTCTGTATCTGTACCCCCCTCGATACAACATGACACCCGGTCTATATCTCCTCTATCTCCTCTGCATCAACAACCCCACCCCCATATCGTATTACCACCGATAGGAAGGGAGACGGGGCCAACTTCTATGAGCGGTGGGGCGTCATACGCCCTCCCCCCCATATCCGCCCTAGAGGATTTGCGCGGAGTGGACGCGAGTGACTCGGCTGCCGTATTGAGGAGACTGAAAGGTCCTGACCAGCTTGGCGATTGCCCACGTCTGGGGACTCTAGGAGGGCCTCCTGCCAGGAATCCGGGCTATGCCGCTTCAAGCATCTCCAGCCTATCGTGGCCCCCGCCAGAGTATCATTCCACCCAACATTCATTACCCTCTATCCACAAGCTTCCTTCGGACCCTTCAATGAGGTCACATCACTCACTGCGGAGCTATAACTCTAGAGATAGTTTCCAGTCCGGTAGATTAAGCGTCTCTGTACCTTCCGACTCTTCGTGCGCTCCCTCACCTATTTCCCCTCCATCTCCGTCGACTCCTGCAACTCCTCTTAGCGTTGCCAGCATGGTCTCCGCCTTTGGTCGAGAGAGCATGACAAAAGACTCGCGGCAGGAGTATCACTACCACCACTCTCAACATCCGTCCTCTGACTATTCTCGGCCTTCCCTCCCCATCGACTCTAGAAGAGATTCGTATGGCGGTGAGTCTCTCAGTCGACGGTCGTCCCAATCGTCGGACATGCATCTCGATCATAGTCGTCAGCCGCACCGTCCCTGGTAGTCACCTTCTCAGTCTCCGACGTCCCTTCCCCCAAAATCTATTTTCGAACTTCGTTATTTCTGTTTACCTCTCTTGCTTCTCTTTTGAATTCCTCCCTTGAATCAAATTATCAAGTTAAGTTTGTTGTATCACTATTTGACACCGTAATGTAACACTCTCACTTTCCCACATTAATGGCTCTCCCCCTTCCATGGCACATATTACACCCACCTCTAATCGTCCTTCGAGCCTTCAAAAGTCTATACATTTTTTTTTTTTGACTTTCCTTATCCCTCTCCCCCCCCCCCCTCGCCTGGTCGCCCATCGTGTTATACCATTACAATACGTACAGTATACCGTGAATTCATGGCCAACCCCACGAATTTGTTTGCGTTTTTTTTGTTCTTTCTTTTTTGTTACTTCGCTCGATCTTTCACATATATATATATATACATATACGTATACATACGAGTCCTATTAGCTATTCGGATCGGCCTTAAACAAGTTTACTATATCTTTGTATACTAGATAACAGAGTTCAATGAGATCATTGAAAAAAAAACTTCGAATCGAAGGGACTTCGTTGAAAGAAAAAAAAAAAAAACAAACCGTCTTGTCCCTATGGGACTTGCCTGATTTTTTTTTTTTTTTATTGACTTGTCCTTTCTCCCGCCCTCCGTATTACATCTTTCTGATTATGTCTTTTTTCTTTTTCTCATATGAAAAAAAAAAAAAAAAAAAGAAAATGTCCAAGCCGTGCCAGCGGACCAACAAGGCGGACGGACTCAATTTGCGAAAAAAAAAAAAAAAATGAGATCATCCATATTCCAAGCCGACGAGAACTTTCCGCCCCAAATACCGCCCATTGTGACCGGATCCTCCCTTCCGAGAGAGAGAGAGAAAAAAGAGTTTGACCCCGGGCGTGGGCATGGGGAGGGGTCCGCTTGCTTTTTCTCCTGACCGCGTCGGGTAATAAGCTTCACGAACAACTTCACAATCTAACATACTAAACATCTCCTCATGGAAGAAAACTTAACAATTGCACCCGGATTCGTAACTGGCAACACACTTTTCTCCGTACGTAAGCCAGAAGAATCCACACTTTTTGAGGTACTAAGCGACGTTGACGTCTTTATTGCGAAGGACCACAAGGTATTGTAAGCCCCACTCTACGAGATGTACCAAGGACAATCCAAAGATTCGGAAACTGGGTAAAAAAAAAAAAACAGATTTGTTATTAGCATCTCACCCTTGCAGATCGTTACATGAGTGCCACCGCCAATGGTCGTTACTGTTCGAAAATATGTAAGGAATATTCAAGACATTACAGGCTCATAGTTGAACGCTCCATAAATCGAAAAGATATCCAATCATAGGCTTGCATAGACACATTATCAGTCCCGCGAAGCTGGAATAATAGAATAGCAGACTCACCCGATGGCTTGCATCAATAAGAAGCCGACGGTGGACACAACCTAAATATATTGTCAGACGTCTCGCAGAACGTCAGCCCGGGCGGGAGGACTACTTACCAACGTTGCAATAATGCTCGCGGGAACACCATTCTTGAGAAAATCCACGTTGGACAGGTAAAGATCCCCGAGTTCGTCTTCTTGTGCGGCTCTAAATAGAAATAACGTGGTTTTGTAATGAGTACCCCGCACGCCACGCGACACGCGACACAAGAGGGGGAGTTTTTGACACTCACGCTGTTTGATTCGGGAAGCCCGAAACTGGCATGCCCATTCCGGCAGAACATATGAGGGCAGTAACGAATATTAGAAGGTTCTCGTGATTTCCACCCATGCTGGCCCCCACCTCTTTAGCAATGGGGACCAAGAGAACACTAGCAATAGTATGGCTGATGAACGTCGAAATGATCTAGTGGGAAGGGAAGGTCGTCATGAGGATTGGTACCTGACAAGCGGGAAATGGACTCACAAGGACGATCGGTGATAGAATTAAAACAACAGTGTAGAGTTCGTAGCCATCAACTGCATCACGAATGAGGTCGCCCAAAACCTTTAGCAAGCCACTTGAAGTGACACCCTTCCCGAGGGCAATCCCTCCCATGGCCAAAAAGACGATCGTCCACGCGAACTGCTCGAAATCATCCTGACAGGTGCATGATTAACGTGAAAGAAGATCAAGCCAAAAACTCGACATACCTTTTTCAGAACACCAGTGGAGAAGAACGCGATGATAGGTATGATGGCGATCACACCCATATCCCCAACATAATCTTCAATGCTATGTGCGACACACCACATTCCGATTGTAACGAGGCAAACAAAGGTGACCCAATACTGTTTGAGGGTGAACGCTTCTCGAGTGGCCCTGATTGGCCTGATTTCAATTTCGCTCTCCCCATCTGGACCCCGCGCGGGCCGATAGGAAGCCAATAGGAGGCCCCATATCAAGACTACAGAAATCGCGGAAACTGGTAGGGCGACTGCAAACCACCTGCCCCAGTCCAGCCCGCCGCCTACCATTTCATCAAGGGCAATAAGATTCTGAGGTGAAGAGATAGGTGAACTTTGACCCCCAATGTTTGCCGCCAACGCAATGCCAAGCTGTGTAAAGGTCAAAATCAAACATTGGCCCACAACCCCGAAAATAGCGGCACACGTACGATTAAACACGGGGCAAAGGAGGCCTTTGCCGGAATCGTCCGAAGGATGGGCTGAAATTGCACAAGTTCAATAGCCCATAGGGGCTATCCGGCAAATGATGACATGGCACGTACTCGTATAAGCGTGAAGCAAAGAGTAGGGGCTGCAACATTGCTGTAGACTTGTAAGCGATAGGCTGTGAACTATGATTGCGCTCCAATCTCACCTGATCCACATGCTGGCGAAGCACGAGACCCCCATGAAGGCTAGAAGAACAGTTCGTGGTTTGGTGCCAGCGAGGGCCAGAACACGGGTAATCAGAATCCGGTCAATATTTGTTTTGCTCAGGGCGGATGCAATTGTGAAACCGCCAATTAGAAGCATGATCGTCGGTGAAAACATCACCGAAAAAACGAACCTGAGATTTGTCAAACATTAAAAAATGAAATATCGACCAGTAAGGTAAACTCACTTGGTCGCGCCTTGGGGGCTCAGGCGTTGGTTTGAGTCAGGATCGCGCAGTACTTGCAAGCAAACAAGTAGGAACGGCACCAGGATTGAGGTAACGAACAGCGGAATTGCCTGTTGGAGAATTCATTGAGGGCTGATGATATTTCTCGGAGAAAAAAGACTGACCTCCGTTGCCCACAGAATGGTACAGAAAATCAAGATTGAGAAGCAACGGTTTGCCTCTTCCCCCGGAACTATGGGCATGTTTAACAGGACCGCGAATATTGCTATCGAGATAAGGAAGTACAATTTCCTTCTGGTGATCTTCAGCTTCCCGGCCGGGGTCGGAATATCGAATAGGCCAGGCTTTTCCTCTTTCACTAACGTGGCTCCAAGAGGCTGAGCCACTTCGCCTTCTCCACGCCGTTCGCGACCAATCATCTGCCTCCAGACTGTATCTCGCTCCCATGCGATATGCTCCCGTTGGTGAAGCTTCAATTGTTCCCGGGCAGTATTTGTGTTCCCTCGCGTTACGCATTTCGTGTAAAGATCCACAAGTCGGTTGACGGCAACGTTCAATCGGTCCTTGGCTGGCTGGGTGAAAGGAAGTGCCTGTTCTACGACTTCGTGAAGATACTCGTCCTTGAGCTATTGGGAGATGTGTTGGTTTATTCCCTAAATCCATCACAATGTATTCAACTCACCTCGCTATAGGTAACTTTGTCATACCTGGGCGAATATATGTTAAGTTCCAAGAGAAGGTGATACAAAACAAGCAAAATGTCATACTTTTTCAGAATTTTACGAAAACCGGTCAAATTGACTTCCACATAGGACCGTAAGGAAGAGAAAGAGATAAAAAGATTCGTTATCCGTCTCTTGAACAGCAGTCGAGTGTCATAGGCGTAATGTGTTCTGGCGTTCCATATATCTGGCAGCATGTTGGACGTAACACTGCCTTTCATGGCACCAAACGTGTTTGCCAGTCTTCCCCAAGTGCCTGAGAGAGGTCGGCCCAAACGTAGGCTCCCATCCATGTCGCCTTCACCTTCGCTACTTGAGGCGAAGCTATAGGTTCTTGGTCTGTTTCTCGGCGACGTGGGCGACATGGAGCTCTCCGGAACGTTGGTACCTTCCGCTTCAATAAAATCGTGAGAAAGGACAGAAAAAAACGGAACAATATCCAGACTCACCTCTAGACGTGTCCCCGACGTTTCCAATAGAAACCGACAATCGTCGCCGTCTTCGACCAGTAGTGGGTTCCCGACTATGTGACAGGCTCTCATCGTCATCGTCTTCGTCATCGTCGTCATCGAGGTAATGGTCTCCTGCAAGTCCGAGTTCTTCCTGCTGTTTCACAAGCTCTTCAAGCTCCTCGAGTTCATCCATCAGCTCTTTCTCCTGATGTTCGTAAAAAGTTACGATCTTTCTCAGCTCCCGATCCAGCTTGGGTATGAAGAGAGCATCAGTCTGACGGTCAACACGATGTCCGACAAGAGACGTTCGTTCGTTCGACTCCAAGTCCTGGTATGAAGAGGACATGTTCTGCTGTTGCTTCTCTAGTTGGTAGATGTATCTCTTCAGCATACCATAGCTATAACGCAGCTGGTAAGCCAGAGCTGGACAGTCTTAATGAGAACTAGACGTTACTGGATATATTCCTCCCACCACTCCGCTACGGCATTGAACTTGAGAGCAGAGCTTGATTTTAAGTGGTAAGCCAGTCATTACTTGAAAAATAAACAGAGATTATATACTTAAACTTCATAATCTCGTTAACAGAGGATGATAGAGATTATAAGGGTATCAGATGAGCACCAAAGAGGGGGGGAGACGACCAGAGGGTCCAGCGAGCAAAACCCTAATAGTAACACCGGTTTAGGGCCGACGGTATTAGTCAGCAGTGGCTCCGACTTCAAAGCAAAGTCAAGGCTTCACCTCTCCCCTCCACAATCCCTGGCATACCATGCCTCCAACACTGAATTTACAGGTAACTTGGACCTCTCCCAATGTCCAAGCTGGCTTTATGGTCTGCTACCCTTCAACTCCATCGTCCCCGATGATCACGAGCCCACCGCATGCTTACACTATGACAATTCTGTACGCTTCGACAAGGTCCTTCCGTCTGAATGACCAGCAGAAGATCTCACGATGTCCATTGACCTCCTCGTTTTATTTCCTCTTGCTAATCCACCGGTTCAAACTTGCCGACCGGAGGGTGAACAGGAATTGAATAAAGCTAACCGCTACTGGTGATTGACTGGCGATGAACTCAAGGACGAACCACTACTATCTGCTGGTACCGCACTTTCTCCGAACGCTCTGCCTTTCTGCTGTCGCCCAAGTACCTCGCCGCCTTACCTGCGGAGCCCGGAACCCGGAGTCTCACATGAACAGACCTTCAGTGGCGTACTTCAGTGTCATCGGAAGTGTTACTCTCGCTGACATACCTCTTTGACATTGGAAACCCATGACTTCCGGAGAAATACCCATCCTTGAGATCTGTCGGAAAGGAATCGAGATATCTTCCAAGATTCATTGGCCATCCTCATCCCACCCATAGTCATATTCTCATTCAGTTGTGGTCGTAGTTCGCTCCCCCGTCACCCGCCCGCCGCTCTGAATGAAGACCTACCGTTAGCTCTTTAATTCTTGAAGCTTGCCGACAATTGCAAGGAGCTGGCATCTGCGCGTACATAAGGTATTGACTCAGGCCACCCTCGAACGTTTGAACCACCGGCGGACTTCAGCTCTCCAGGCTCGTGTCTACAGCATTGTTGTCTCGAGGAGGATTCAGTTCACTTACCTTCAAGATTTGATGTACATAAGCGTCAATGCTTCGATTAATTCACATATTCAATTTTCAATGTCCACCCATGGCATACTTAGTACTTAGGTCCCACAATACGGAATACCCCTGCGAGTTCCGAATGTGCCGAACGGCCCCACGATAGCTTCAATTCCGCCAGGTCCAAAGGGGGCCCGTCAAGACTTTTTTTGAAAATTCAATTGTTTGGGCCACAGTCAAATGCACCAACGACCGTTCTTTTGGTACAAGGGGTCGAGTTTTTGGTGGCGTGAGGGCAACCAGCGACCCCACGCTGTCCCGATACGGGATTATCGCTGTCTCGTATTAATCGCAATCTGGACATGAATATCACCGCTATTGATTCCGTCAGGGAACCAACAGCTTCAACCACATACATGCTGAACTTTACGCGTCCCCACCCTCATCTACAAACTAGGCTTAGGTCGTGTTTCTGGCCTTTCGGGGGTATGTACTCAGTTCTTACAACATTCACGCGTTTACGCTTTTAGGTAGGGTTCTCGGAGTTTCGGACACATCGCAGTGACTTGATGTTTTCATGAAAGGGTGAATTTCGAGGTCGAGGTTCTTTCATTTCCGCCCAATTACAAAAAAGCTATCGTTTCGCGTGTCTTCCACGTTGTTTACTATGGGCTTTGTCATTATGAACTTCGGAACTTTCACCATTCATACACACTACACAGAGTAAGTACGATACTTGTGCGATAACTGTTATTCGGGATCGGCTTTTGCCACAAGCTCCGTGCACTCATTCTACATAATAGTACATAGATCTCTTGACTTGAATGTCGCCACATTGTAAGGTTCCTCTTAGCAACGAAACTGACGTGAATCCACTCCGAGTACCCTGAGCAGAATACGTTCCGGAACCAGGAGTCTCCGAAAATTCTCAAGGCCCTCAAAGTCTCGAGAGGTCTCGAATAGCCTCGAGGTCTCATATCTCAGCTCAGCTGTTATTATCCGAACCACTGTCAAACACCGCGAAACCCTACAGTCACCGAGTCACCGAGTTGCGCTTTACCTATCTGGAACTCGAGGACCTCAGTAACAAGGTGTCGTTAACATTCACTCCACATTGTGATGTAAATGCTTTGGTACGTAGTACTTCTTTACATTTGGATGTAGAATGGAAATATGTTGCTTTGACGCCTCGGACGTCAGCGCGAAGTACTTCATTGACATGCGTGCATTTACTCTTCGATCGAGGTGGGGAAACGGAACGTATTGTCAGGATCTACATCTTTCTTGAGTGCCTGAAGCCTTCCATAGTGTTGCCCGTAGTAACGATGTTGCCCTAGAAGCATGTCCACAAACAGTAAGAAAAAATGTTACTCTGTTTCTTGATGAGGGATGTCGTAACCCGCGGAAGCAACTCACAGTCGTTTAACCGAGGGTCAATATAGTTGGTGTATGCACTGGAGGGAGAATACGCAAGAACCATAAATTGTGATAGAAAAAGAGCGAAGTTGGTAGAGTAAGAACGCACCCCCAAGCCCAATCACTCGGCATATTATCCGTTAAACTCGCCGGGAAACCTTGGGCCAACAAAAGAATTGTTCAATGTTATCTAGAAAGTGTGGATAGTGGAACGCACCATCCGCAAACCCGAAAATCGCATCGTCCCATGGAGGCACCTGACCTTTGCTTTCAGTGTAAAACTGGATGGTGAATAATGTATTTCTGTGACCAAAGGCCGTCTGGTCGAGAGGAACAGCATTAATCGCAGAGCTGTGACCGCCATAAACTTCGACTTCTACAGCCCAGAACTACAACACCAGTCGCGTCGTATCTTTTCAGTTTGCCAATCACCGGAAACGACAAATGCTTACTCCATCGGCGTCGAAACCTTCTTCAGACGCGTACGTTATCAATGCCCCCATCGCTCCCTCGGTCAACGGCGTACCATCTTCGGGCGTCGTCAATGATTTCGCATAAAAGGTATCCCGAGGCATTTCCCCAGTAGTATTCATCTCTCCATCTGCTGCTGCCGTTAAGACTTCGAACCATGTCCCAGGGACCACGGTTGCGGTCGCAGGCTCTGGTAAAACATCAAGGAGCGGTCCAAGGGTGCTATTGTACTCCTCAACGGGGCCGTAGAGACTTCCAAAAAGCATCACGCTCACTCGACCCCTTGCGCTCCCTTTCAAGAAACCTATTTCGATTCCCAAGGTATTAGGAAGCGCAGGATTTGTAACAAAGCTTTGGAACGAAGAAAACGCGTGCGTTGCATTTGTGGCATCCATGTCAAATATATACTGGAAAAACGTTCCAGACGAAGGAACGGCATGAGTCTGCATGGTCAAGGAGGTGACAATACCAAAAGACGCTGAAGATCCTCGAATTGCCTGTTTCAACAATGATGAGTTGAAGAACAAGTCATAGGCAGAACAAACAAACTTACCCAGAACAACTCAGGATGTTGACTTTCCGACGTCTCCACCACAGTACCATTGGCAA
The DNA here is from genome assembly GCA_014904975.1 of Marasmius fiardii PR-910. Taxonomy (NCBI): domain Eukaryota; kingdom Fungi; phylum Basidiomycota; class Agaricomycetes; order Agaricales; family Marasmiaceae; genus Marasmius; species Marasmius fiardii. The sequence continues at coordinate 447,014 of MU127813.1, forward strand.
GGACCACCGTGGCCGACAAAACGTTATCGAGGGTAAGTCCCCACATTCGGGATGCATGTCCCCATCCACCGAAACCTACGCCATATTGGTCAGATAGTGATTCGCAGAAAGTCAAGTGCACCAGTCCAAACTACTGACCAGAATGTCCACCTAACCCAACCCACGTGCATCTGCCATGCGGAACGCCTCTTCCTACTTCATTGAGTCCAGTAGCAACTTCTCCAAGCCTATTTCCAGGTTCAATGACCGCAGTGTTAGTGGCGGGATCAAAGCTGATTCTCTTGAAACTACTGAGATCCACAACAAGGGAGCCGTTGGTACCTCCAAGGCCGTTGGCGATGTAGCTATGCTGTCACCCCAGACCCAGATGACAGACCCAGATGAGCTGATAGGCATCTTCAGACTCACACTGCAACACTCACTCCACCGCTGCGCGCTACAACCTTGAGGCCACGTGCAGCACCGGCTTTCACAATAGAAGACACCTGTTGGGTATCTCGAGGAAACGTCACAGTTACTGGTTCGAGTGTAAATCGCCTATTATCTAAAGACCAAAGGGATCAACGCGTTGAGTGCGGGCTGCGATAAAAGCGTACTTACATGCTTGCGTCGCATTGGGATAGCCTACGTCACCGGGAAAAACGGCCGTGATACCATCTTTGGCGAGCTGAGATTGGAGGGTGATTAGATCGGTAGTTTGAGCATAGCTAAAGGCTCCCGCTATGAGGAGTGTAAAAAGGTTTAGTCTCATCGAGGTCAGAGACGAGGAGTGGTTAGCAAGAAAGAGAAAAGCCTATGCCCTGAACAGTGACCAGGGTCATATAAGTGGCGACTCTAAAAATGCTCCCCGTGTGGTGCGGATCTCCCGCCCAATCTTCAAGAGCTTCAAATACTATGACAGCATCCCTGATGCCGACCATTTCATCCTGAATGCACATCACATGGATGATGGAAATCAACAGACCACACGAGGACGAAACTTGAGCAAAACACCTGAATGGCGAATTCAGGACACCGCCTGTTGAGATTAATGGGAATCCAAGACCGAAGGATCCCGGTTATGGAGACACTGCAACGGTATTGGAATTAGCGGGGTGCCAGACCATCTGGTGTACAACCAGGTAGCACAAGTAAGGGAAGGAGACCGAAGGTGGAGGCTAAGAATCCGTGAACAGGATCGTAAGTAGCGCCTGTGTCCATGACAGTGGTATATAATAGCTTCGGGCAGGGAACGCAACCTAGCATGAATCATCGCAGCTGGTGATTGACATTGTAAAACATCCTCAGGCCAGCCAAGCTCAAAACTATCATTCCTTCTTGTCCATAGAGTCTAATCTCCTCAACGCCTCTGATGCTTCAACAATCCCGTCTTGCATGCCGATAGCTCGAGATTGGTCAAGTCCCTCCTTGTACAACTTCCTCGCAGTCTGCGTGTCGTCGGCCATCTAGAAAACGTGTCGTTCAGCGCGTCGACTTGAGGATGGCAGATTCTCAGCTCACCTCCTTAAAAGCGGCCACGTTAAAAAGAGCGGCTGCATATGCCGCCTCACATGTCCATATTTGCTTCCGGTTCAATCCCCCCCTGGTTTTTTGTAGCACTGCGAGTGCCTGTGTGGCCCACGCTTCAGCTTGATGAATCCTTTCCGGTGTTGGTTTACCTCGCATCAGCAGTTCAGAAAGACTTCCCATGAGCTGCGCTCCTGATGGAAGAGAATTAGGTGAGCAGATGCAATAAAGAGTATAGAACTGAAAAGTCACACCTCGGCATCGATCCTCTGGCGAGGATTGTTTCGGAGCGGGAGGTATAAGAAGGGATATAGCTTGAAGGTAAAGCGGCATCGCATATCTGTCGAGTTTCTAAGTATTTACGAGAACGATACAAGAAGGAAAGAGACTCACTCTAGTTTCCCACTTCTCGCGTAAAAGGCTCCAAGCTGTTCCAAAGGAGATCCTACATCGGCTTTGCTAATCCATTTAGGCAAAGGCATCATGGGCAAATCCATCGTTCTCCTTTCTTCTTCTTTAGCCTCGGCCTTGACAATGCGCAATACCTCCTCCACCGCCCACACTTTCCACTTCTCTTCTTCCTCTCGCGGTTTACCCAGCTGCTCCGCCAGCTCACCCAATTTTGAAGCCAAAGCTACCCCTCGTAGCCTCTCTGGTCCTTCCAGAGTACCCTTGACATCGTCTCGCCGCAAAATTCCCAAAGCTTCCGCACATACATCGTACGCCCGTTCAGGTTTATTCGCCACGTCCAGAACGTCAGCGAGCGAGACCGCTATTCCAGTAAGCTTGAGGTAAGGTTGAGCACCGAGCGACGATATAGGTAGCGTCTGAATCGTTAACCAGGCCCTAAAAACCTAGCCTGAATTTCAAGCAATGAAAAGATGACGAAACTGACCATTCCACTTACCGATGGAAATAACGTTCACTGGTACTTAAATCACCCTGCAGCTTCGCAGCCAGTGCATCCCTCAAGTCAGCCCGAACTTCAGGTGGCCATATTGTCATCGTTTCGTATAGAATATATCTGTGTTGTGTAATGGCAGTATTTCAGCAACAGTGACAACAAAAAAAAAGGGCCGGGGGAGCACACCCTCCATATGCTGCCATTCCAAACCCGACTGTAAGACATCCAATGAACCAAGGTCCGAAATGTCGTTTTTTGGTTCCATAAAAGTCCTCTAGAGCCGACTGAGACGCATAACTTCGTATTCTATGTGGTAAACTTGTTCCAAGCCCAAGAGAGTTGTTTGAGCGCGTATATGGGGTGGTCTTTAAGGCAGACCGCGAAGATTGAAGAAGCCTTTTACTGGCAGGAAAGAACCGTAGCATGATCTCCGCTCCGCGAAAAGCGGGAGTTTGAAGAACTTATCCTCCCGTGATGAGACGCGTGGACTAAGAAGGTTTGTTCGTATTTGCATTCCCGACGCGTCTCCGATAATGCTGGGATGGCGTGCAATGTATTGGAGAAGTGCTCAATAGGTATCTAGGCGTGGTACAAAGCTTTGCTGGGTTAGTTTAGAGAAGCTACTAATATGCAAGATGGCAAGTAGGTGCATAAGTGATGATTGCCGGATAATGATAGGCCTTTCGGTGCAAGAAAAGAATTGATGCTCGTGGAGTAAACCTGCAAGATGTTGTCCGTATAGAGTGAGAATGGATATTCTATCAAGAAAAAGAGCCTGGAAGCAATCTCAGACGGGAACAGCGACAGAGGACCACAAGTGTCCACTAAACCGCTTCAAAGTCAGTTCCAAAATTCTGAACAGCGTTAGTGCTGCAGAACCCGTCAACCATCGGTCATCCCCCCTTCCTCGTCGGTGGTCAACGACAACCCCCCGTCATTCGAGCCTTCTTGATCAACTTTCCTCTTCTTTCTTGCCTCGAACACGACATCAATGGAAGGCATACCCCCCGCTGGCATTTCAAGTCTCCTCTTCCTCATCTTTATCGAAGATCGTGCCGGACTGGGGGGTACATAGTTTGGACCGACCGTCATAAATTTATTGTCAGAGCCTTGTTTAGAAATGGGTTTGACCTGCGATGAAGATTCTGTAGATGGGGATGCGTGCGGTCGTGGACTGGCGGGTGGTTCCGTACTTAGAGGACTGACTAGCATGATGGGCTGGGTTTCGGTGGGCGAGGAACCAGGGATAGTAGCACTAAATCCATCGAGAAATTGGTGAAGCACTGCCCGATAGCCCCCCTGGACAACGCCAAAGAACCTCAAATCGACGTAGAGTTTAGAGCCGCAGAATAGGAGCAGAGAGGGTATTAACTGACTCTGGCTTCTTCGTGTAAACCCGCATCATAACTTCCGCGAAGCTTTGAGACATAATTGTGGAGTAATCGCCGGGCTGAGCGACGCCGCAGTCTGGTACAATTGTCAGGAACACTCATGAAACAGAGTAGTTTATAAGGGAAGATGTCACTCACTATTAGGATTGTATTTGGAGTAAAATTTGACGAAATCGAGAGGGTTTTTCTCCTTCATCCCATGATGAAGTGTCGTGAACTCCACGATAATGTCGCTAGGCTCTAACGCTACTTCCTCGTCGTTCATCCTCGAGGTCGTGGCAAATTGTTTTCGGATCGCATCGAAGATATCTTGAGAGGTAATATGCCTCTTGAAATCGTCTACCTTTTCGTATGAGATTAACTTCCAATCCGTCATCTTGTACAGATCTCGTCTGACGATACGAGCCAATATTTTGCGCGCTGGAGCCAATTCCTGGACAGGACCAAAGTTAACATGCTCACGAAATGAAGCGATCGCAAAGCAACTCACGGGCTGTTCTGAGACTTTGATCTCGTGCAAAATCGCCTCCGTGAGATCAAGGAAATTCCGAGGAACTCTGATTCGTGATGCGATATTCATATACGCATCGGCAGACTTCAGGAGGTCCAGGAGCATATACTCAACTGATTTCGCTGCGCGACGATAAGTCCAGAATACGAGAGTTTCGAAAGTACGATGCGCACCTGTTTTATGGTTGTAAAAGTGCTCATGTAGTTGGAATCGAGTGCGAAACACTTCCTTGATCTTATTGAGGTCCTTGATATTATACGTGATCTCGTCACCGATAACTCGAGCGGACGCGAGCATTCTGTTCCAGGGAAACAAAGCCTGTATGGGTGTAGCGGACAATTAACACGACTGTGACACCCTCACCGATTGACGTTGATTTTGATGGGGCTTCCAAGCATATGCGAATCCCTCTGAATGTAATCGTATCTGAACAGAAGCTTGTCACGAGTGAAGACTTGACGAGCATGTATTTCACTCACTTATCGACATCCAATCCATTCCGTTGGTTGGCGACGATGTCAAACAGGTATCGTTTCTCTTCACTGAGGTTCAATTGATCAGGACATGACTACATATATGATAAGATAGAAACCGTACGGCGAACACTTTGTCGGGTCTCCGCGGATCAATGCCTTGATGAACTTGAGATCTTCAGGCAGAATTTCGATGCGGTTATCTTCGACAAGATATTCTAGCATCATTTCCGAGCCTTGCTCATGAGTCCAATTCTCTTCTGGCCTGCGGCAAGACGGTACTACTATTAGCCACAGGAATCCGCATATAGTCAGGTTGCCACTCACAGAACACTCGGTATAAAACTTCCATCCCACACATGAGACCAAGGTCCATGGCCCAAGTCATGACACAGCCCTGCAATTTCCACACACTCTACGTCTCTGTTAGTAATTTTCAACTCTGGCTGGGACCGTCGAATGTTCTCGACCAAGGATCGAGCAAGATGGGCGACACCTAGAGCGAAATGGAGATTAATTATTACCAACGTGTGTCTGAAGCGTCATGCTACACACCGATACAATGTTCGAATCGACTGTGTGAGGCACTGGGCCAAACGTAACTACTCGTCCCCAGCTGCTTGATTTCTCGCAATCGCTGGAACTGGGGGCTGAGAGGTGTTAGTGACATACCTTTACGGGCAGGACGGTCACATACGTATCAATAAATTGACAGATTCGAATGCTCAGTGGGACTAATGACGAGTATATTGAGTCGACACTGCGAAACGCAGAGAAATAGACCTACTCAGATCATGAATAACGTCTTTCAAGTGTCTTTGGGTTGTCGAAGTCGCTGGGGATCTATCGTCTCCAAAAGGGGGCTCATCGTTGTTGTCATGGTACGGGTTATTGTTCTCGGAAGAGTCGTACATGACAAAGCGTGACTAGAGGACTTCAGATGATGATAGGGGATTGGGAGCGAGGGGTCACTGTGGCAACTACGGTGGTTATCGCGTGCGCGTTATTGACGGTTATTTGCTAAAAGCTGAGTGTCTGAATAAAGCTCGATCGATCATTGGTTGCTTTGAGTTCCATCAACAAAGCACTTCAAAAAATTCTACGCTTTGAAATAATGGATCGTACTGTGCGTAGGTCCTAATTCAGTCCAGGTAAAAAGCTCACAAGCATATGGCTCAGCCTCCGAGTTCACGATGGTACCCCATTCCGGAAACAGAACAAGGATAGCACATCGGATCAAACTCTGGTGTACAACTTTGGCACGACTTTATTATGGTCGTGTCTACAATGGTTTTGCGACGGTATGGCCCGCCGATCTGGCGACATTGCTCGTGAATCCAAGCCAAACTTGGATAATCTGGTTACTACTGATAATGTTCGTCGCTAGATCGAATCCATTCACTGAGAAATTGGTGGTCTTTGAAAAAACCCGTGGCCTACTAGTAGGTTCTGCGAGATATCAAAGTTGTAGGCAGGTTTCTGGCAATCAGAGCAGAGAGTTCCTACATACCTCGTCGGGTATCAGTAAGTACTTTAAACAGTATGTTCGATGTCCGAGTCGATCCAATGAGCCTTGCGACATGATCGAGAGCAGTACATGAC